>JAFIDM010000004.1:32721405-32738667 GCA_023159025.1 Thereuonema tuberculata | reverse complement strand
TTTGAGAGCCCATTTCCTCACAGTAGTTGCTCTGTTCAAGTGTCTAACTGTAAAATTTCCAGCTCTGGTAAGTGACATCTTGAAAACTTTTGTTTCGGACAGTGAACAGGTATTAAGAAATGAAGTAGCACCAGAGGATATCATGACTTCAAACGCAGGAAAACGCATAGTGTCGGATATTTTAGCTGCCGGATATTTTAGAGAAGCAGAACAAAGTAGTAGGACAGCTAAACTGTGGGTCCAATATATTAAAATGGTTATTATCATTATGGAGTTTATCAGAGCTGAAAGGACAGGAGATTTTACACTTCATCTGAATACAGTAATCTCTATGTTACCTTATTTTCATGCCGCAGGTCATAATTTGTATGCAAAAAGTGCTCAACTCTATATCCAGAAGATGCTTGATCTACCATCCAAGATGAAAGATGGAGATTTTGAGCGTTTTTCTAAGGCTGGATTTTTCTGCATTCGTCGGTCTTCCAGATTTTGTTCTGGTACTTGGTCTGATATGGTAATAGAACAATCACTAATGAGACCTATGAAATCTATTGGTGGCCTAACACATGGCCGGGGTATGACAGAGAAAACTATTTTACGATGGACCACATCTCTTCCACTTTGCACTGAAGTTACCAAAACTGTTGAACATTTTACTGGTGTATTCTCAAAGATATTCGAACATCATGAACTGGTTATTGGAACACAATCCATTTCAGCATGCCTCTGGGGAATTAGTATCTCTATCCACGGGACTAGTAGGTGATTCATCAATAACTTGTGATCAAGCACGAGAGTTGGGAGAGGTGTCTATGGAAGATATGAAAGAAAAAATCTTTGGTACGATCACAATTAAAAGTAAATATAAGGCAAAACCGCTTGCAGAAGTCAACTCTGCAATCAGGTTGGGAGCTGATATTGTTACTGTCAATACCCAGCAGCTTTTCAACAGAATTATATGTGTTGAGAAACCAAAGGAATTGAAAAAGTGTTTCACGTATCAGTTAGCACCAAGGCCTCCTTCTCTATTTGATGAAGTGTCACTAAGAAAAGGTGTGAAGTGTTCTCTACTTAAAGTCTTTCAAGCTGCGGAAACTACAAACATTCCTGATAATTGTGTATTTGTTTTGGACGGGGGACATCTTCTCCACAGTGTACTTTGGCCCCGACCTGCCACATACGGAGATGTGGTTAATTGCTATATTTCTTACATCACATCTCGCTATGGAAGTAACTGTTGGGTGATTTTTGACGGGTATCCTGATTATTCTACAATCAAGTGCTGTGAACATCAAAGAAGAACCGCCAAAAGAACGTCCGCTACAATTCAACCCAAAGAAAATGCGGTAATAACAACCACACAGGCAGAGTTTTTGGCTAGCAGTAGGAACAAAAAGTCATTTATAGAAGTTATTGCGAGACATTTCATGTCATCGAATATACAAGTGAAGTTGGCAGAAGCAGATGCAGATTCTGTAATCGTTTCAAGAGCATTATAAATGGCACTTACTGGTGCTGCAGTTGTAGTTGTTGGCCAAGACACATATTTGCTTGTTCTTTTAACTACATTTGCTTCTGAAACAGACAAGGTTTTCTTACTTAGTCCTGCTTCTGGTTCTAAATCACAAGAAACTTTGTACAGTATAGCTCGACAAATACCTTTGCTTGGAGAAACTAGGGAGCTTCTTACGTTTGCACATGCAGTAACAGGCTGTGACACAACCTCTGCCATGTTCAGGGAAGGAAAGCTAAATGCATTTAGGGTATTAGAGAAAGACAGTGCTCTCAGAGAGAAAATGAAAGTATTTAACGATCCTTCTTCAAGCAAAGAAGACATAGCTGCTGCAGGCGAAGTATTTTTTTCTTCAACTATAAGGACCATCAAAGTACTGTTTGACTACCTTAGATGATACTACCTTAGATGATTTCAGATATTACAAATACCATCAGTTGATTTCTAAGCAGTCAGTGGGCAAAACCTTTGACCTTGCATCTTTGCCTCCAACTAGTGATGCAGCAGCTCAGCATTCATATCGCGTTTACCTGCAAGTTCAACAGTGGATGGGTAATGAGATGAATCCCACTGAATGGGATTGGATACAAGAAGGAAACCTCTTGAAACCTGTGCCCATGACCAAAAACCCTGCTCCACCAGACTTGTTAACACTCATCTCATGTGATTGCAAATCAGACTATACTAATAGATGTGACTGTAGAAGATCTGGCTTGACGTGCTCTGCCATGTGCAGAAACTGCCAAGGATTATCATGTATGAATTCTGAAGTGAACACTACAATTCTTTCTGATGATTTTGAAGAAAACTAACTATATACTATATTTTCATTAAGGCAACATATGCCTTCTATTTTTATTTTTTATTTTCCTAAATCAAAATAAATTACAGTGTTAATTTGATAAAATTTAAAGATAAAATATATTTAATTGAGATACTAACAGTTTTAAGAAAGCATACCTTAATTTGTAGCCTTCAGCAATATTTAATATATATAAAATGTTTTTACTTCTTTGAAAGAAATTAAAATTTAAGTGAGCGTATCTTATGATATATTGGTATGGCATTTCAGCCCACGTTTTATGTACTGTTTTTTCAAAGAAACATGGTGTAATCATTTAGGACATAAAAAAGTTTCTCAACGCAATTTATATTGTTGGCACTAATTTGTACTTTCATCTTCATTAAAATGCTCTGTCAATACAATTTTAAAACATACAGGTAAGATTTTATATCATGTTGAAGTTTTTGGATTAACCCTTCATACACGCCTGCCAGTGAAATCAATGAAGTCGTAGAACTTCACACTGGTGGCCGTAGCACGGCTCCTAATTATCGCAGCGCCATGAACTATACATCGTTGGAAAGCTAATGGAACAGGGATTCCAAGGAGGTTACACTTCTGACGATAGTACCCAATTTGTAGAAGAAGATGATGAAAAAAAACAAAAAAGTTCGACAAAATTGATTAAATTGCTCGAACTTTACCCTCCCTCTCTCCCGTAGGACCCCTGATATTCATAAAATGCATAGAGGGGGAAAGAGTAATCCCTTACGAAGACGTAGACACCAAAATTATCTTTCAATCTCAATTAGGGGCTTGCCTATAGGGGTTAAAAGGGGGTTGCTGCCAGGCGCATGAGAAAGTTCATTTCAGCCGCCATTTTCCAAGATGGCGGCCGTAGCACAAGTTTGATTTTTGGGGACTTTTAGTATGTTATTGGGATGATCAAGTACTTTCCACATACCAAGTCCCATGCTTGTAACAATTTTTTAAACTAATCTTCCTAAAATGACTACACTATTTTTTCCAACATGGCGGCCGCCTACTGCACACGTGAGAATCGGGGCTCCATAAAAAAAGGAATTGCAGGTGAAAAAAAAACAGGTGAAACTATACATAATTATCCACATAGACGTAAGAAAGATTGCATTTCAAATACGGAATAAATTAGAAGAATGCCAGCCACCAGAAAAGGTCAAATTACCTCAGATTCGAAGACAGAAGACACATCGATGGCGGTCCCTACCCCACCGACGGAGCTGAGGGAGGAGTTGCAAGGAGCTGTGCGGCTACAGGTAACGGAGGCTTTGCGGTCGCAAGAAATCCTAAAATATATCGCTGAAGCAATTTGCGAGTCCGTAACGAAGCTCGTTACGGACAACTTAATGCGCACTCTCGGTGAAAAGGACAGGGAGATACAAGAACTTCGCAAGGAGCTTCAGGAAATGAAGAACGAGTTTACAGACTACAAAAAAAAATCTGAATCACAGGACGATGCCTTAGAACAGTACCAAAGAAGGACAAACCTGAGGATTTTTGGAGTCAAAGAAACCAAAAATGAAAACACAGATAATTTAGTACTCAATCTGTGTAAGGAGAAGCTTGGTCTGTCCATAAGATCTGATGAAATCGACCGCTCCCATCGAGTAGGTCCCCAAAATGGTCATAAACCCCGCGCCATTATCATGAAATTGGTATCCTACAAAAATAGAGACGGCCATTTTCGCCAAGAAAAAACTCCTCAAAGACACAGGCATTACCCTGCGGGAAGACTTAACTCGCCATAGAATACACTTGCTCCAAGCAGCAATTAAAAGATTTCGGTTAACGAAAGTCTGGACTACAGACGGCAGAATAGTTGTTAACCTTGGTGACAAAAAGCGATCCATCACAACTTTCGATGATCTCGAAAAATTATAATACAGTATAGCCCCGAAATATAGTTTATCCTTTGTTTTTTTAAAGCAAAAAAAAACTATTTCCTGTAAATAGCATCTTGCTTCCTTTTTAATTGCTTTTTGTTATTATTATAGTCTTTTAAATAGGCATCATTATATTTTTTTCTTGTATTTTTAACATCTTTATTATTATTGACTCTATTATTATTTTTATTACTTTTATTATTATTAGTAGTAGTAGTAGTACTTTTATTATTTTTAGTATTACTTTTATTATTAGTATTATTACTTTTATTAAAATTGTTTAATTTTAAGTTATCAATAAGTATTTTTGTTTGGCATTAATTTTTGTAATCTTAATTGCTTTGTATTTAGCATTTACATTTTAAGTTCTCAAATCATCTTAAAGCCTTGTCTATTATTATCCTTATTTTTTTATAAATTATTTTAACTATTTTCAAATCCACTTTTATTATTATCAGTTCCGATTTTTTTGTCTTCTTGTTTTCGTGTATACAAACTCTTCAGGTAAGCAAATATTTACATCTATTTCAAAAACAGAATCTCTCTTAAATACCTTCCATACTTCTTATACTCTTATCTACGCTCTATCTACCCAGCCAAAACCCTCACAGTCTGAACAATTACTCTCTTACATCCACATTGAAACTCCTATTGCTATTTCGTTGTTCAAATCAGTATAATGACAAAAATTAACAGCAATCTAGTACATACCGAATTTCACATTTATATTTAATATTTCAGCTCCACATCTTCCAATGCTATTTCTTTCTAACTTGAATCAAGATATTTCACCTGACTCCCTATTGTTTCTAGCACATAATATTCGCAGTATCTCAGCGAATTGGGATTTATTAAACACTACATTAGAAACTTTACTACGATTTCCAGATTTCCTTCTTCTTACTGAAACATGGGCCGCTAATCCAGAAGCACTTCCAAATAGAGAGCACGTCTCTGTTATCTCTGTTAATCGAAATGATAGAAAAGGCGGAGGGGTTGCTTTATACTACAGGGATAGTTTTAATATCAAAATCGTTAACGATTTTACTTTCATCAATATGGATTTAGAATGTATTTGCTGCTCTATCAACGAAGACGTCATTCTTGTAGGAATCTACAGACCCCCGACAGGAAATCTACTGTATTTCCACAATTATTTAGAAACTGTGGCTCAATTTATCAGTAACAGTAAAAAAAAAAGGAATTTTTATGGGCGACTTTAATGTCAACTTCGAAAACAAAAATGATAAAAAGACAACGGACCTTCTAACGACTATGAACTGCTTCTCTTTCTTCCCACTTATTGACACTCCAACCTGTCACTCGAACTCTTACTTCTCATTCACTTCTCGATCAAATCTTTACAAATTTTCCGACTCTTAGTAAAGGCGTTCTTGATGCTTACATAACAGACCATGATCCTGTGTATTTCACAACAAACAGTACAACCTTATTCAAAGATATCTCCCTTAAAAAACCAATAAAGCTAGCAAATCGAAAGTTCAAACGCAAAAATATAATTGAGTTCAAAGATTATCTCAGATCTATCAACTGGGTCACTGAATTGCAAAAAGGAAGAAATACCGAAGAAACACTTTCAATCTTCAACAAACTATTTTTCTATGGTTTTAACAAACACTTTCCGCTGTCTTAGAACATTAGTAATAAAATAATCATAAAATAATTAGTAAAAAAGCCTGGATGACGACGGAACTTTTAGGTCTCATCTGTCAGAAAAACAAATTCTATAAATCTTACAAAAAACATCCGACCTCTGTAAAATTAATGCGTCTTAAAACTGTACAAAATGAATTAAAATCCAAAATTAGGGCCGCAAAAGAGCAATATTATAAGCTGTTGTTCGAGGACAATCTTTCAAAAAAGAAAAATGGAACAACATTAATAAATTAATTTCTCCTTCAACTAAAGTAAAATGCCCTTCCAATATTATAGGACGAAATAATCCAACAGAGACGAAACAACTTCTTGATAAATTTCTAAAAATTCTACTCCCAAATAATCCTACCACTAATCCACACAAAAATACTGAACAATTCCTTAAGAACCCAGCTCGTTTCTCCTTTTTTCTATCTCCGACTTCCTCTTTAGAAGTTAAACAAGTTATTACATCTCTCTGCAACAAACTATCTTCTGGACCTGACGAGGTCTCTCCAAATCTTTTTAAACAAATCAATGACGAAATTTCACTTCCTCTATCTCACATATTTAATATTTCCATATGTGAAGGCGTCTTTCCCTCCTCCTTTAAACGAGCTAAAATTATTCCAATCTGGAAAGCAGGAGATGTTGATGAGTTAGGGAACTATCGTCCGATCTCTATTATTAACACTTTCTCAAAAGTATTTGAAAAACTATTTCACACTAAACTCTCCCAATACTTCTATCAAAAGAATCTGATTGCACAGCAACAACACGGCTTCATGAAAAGAAAAAACACAGAAACTGCTCTGATTGAACTTACTGAATTTGTTACAGAGAACATGGCCTCTAATAAAATTGTATTAGGACTCTTCCTTGATTTCAAAAAAGCCTTTGATTCAGTTAATGTTGAAATTCTACTTACAAAATTAGAGCATCACGGCGTTAGAGGACCTCCCCTATCTTGGCTGTCCTCATATCTCTCCGACCGGCAGTATCAGCTTACTCTAGAGGTCAAACGCACTGGCGACAGAAATGTGTCCCCTTTTACTGCACCTATTGTTCGACTGTTCCCTCTGTTCCCCTACGGCAGCGTAATAATCACCTATTAGTGTCGCGTGCAGGGTACTTTCCGCACTGGCGGAAAGTGTCCCCTTCTGCGAAATAGAAACAGTGCTCTTGTAAACATCTCACGGTCAAACAAATTTTAAATAACTATATTTAAAATTTCTAAATTTCTAAATTCATAATTTCTATAAAATTTCTGTAAAATTTTTATTTTGTAAATTTAAACCTTTATTAAATAGATATTTAATAGATAATTTTAATTTTTTCTGCTGCTATCGTATTTTGTTCCCTAGTTCACAGCCGACAACTTGTTTTCCGAAAATCCTTTTTGTTTTTTTAATCCGTGCTGAATCGCCCACCCCCCGTCAAGACCACCTGAAAGATACAAAGTTGACAGATCAAAGACAAGATTCTTTTTTCGGAAATGTATTTCCCATTGATATCTCTAGTAAGTTATAAAAATGTTTTTAAAAAGGAAAAAGAAAAAGAAAATACGTTATTTCTCTTAATTTAAATTTCTGTTTTGCATTTTATCTATGCAAAAACCAATTTCTGTAAAAATTAGTTATATTTTTATAATACCCCCACTAAATGGAATGCTGCCATTGAATTTTAATTTATTATATCAGGTGTACAATTCTTTTTTATTATCACAGCCCAGTTATGGCACACTGACAGTTAAAAAAGAAAACGCCCTTTTCCACTATCTATATAAAAAAATTAACAATTGAAAAATATTGAAACACAATACCTTGGAGATTGGCCTGTATTCGAAGATTTTTAATGTTGCCAATTAGAGAAGCTAATCCAAATACAGTGATATATTAACTTTATACAGTATTAATGTGAAAAGGAATTTACGTTACGTAAAAAAAATAAAAATAATAAATAACTATCGACTTCAAATCGTAATCTTTAATTTGATGGGAGATTATTAATCTAATAAATATTCCTCCAACTTCAATAAAATCACAAACAAAACCTAAATTAAAAATAAATATATTTAGCTATCAGAGTAAATTACATGAACTATTTCATTTTTACTTGGTTTCGCCTTTTGTGAATTCAGGTTAATTGACTATTTTTGCCGGAGGGCCGTCTGTGTCCCCTCTTTTTGGAGCAGTGACCGTTCTCCGCTGTGTCTTTTCGGCAAAAAGCTAGCTGTGGACGTCCTAGCTGTAAACAGTGTAATCCATTTTCAAAGGGAAGGGGTCAAACCTCAGGGGGGATTAAAAGAGGGAAGAGGTAATAAAAGGGGGACACAAAATGTGTCAGTGCGTTTACGGCATTGCGTTAAATGGATATTCTTCTTCCTGGTACTCCACCCCAAAAGGCTTACCTCAAGGGTGCATCCTATCACCCCTTCTCTTCAACCTATTTATAAATGATCTTATCTTAACATCATCTGCCTCCAATTGCATCTTCTATGCAGACGACGGAACTTTTCTTTTTGCCAACAAAAATATTGAAAATTTGAAACAAGATGCCCAACTTTCTCTGTTCCATCTTAAATCTTGGCTTTCTGCAAATGATCTCTCACTAAATAAATCCAAAACAGTATACATGTTCTTCTTTCAACGGAATAAAACACTTTCACGTAAAAACTTCTCTATTACTTACAACAACTCACCAATACAAGAGGTCTCCTCCTTCAAATACTTAGGAATCTATCTTTCCCATGATCTTTCTTGGAACTTACATGCCCAAAAAATTGCTTATAAAGTCTCCAGAAACCTAGGCGTTATCAGAAAATTAAACTTTCTCCCAGCTCAAATTCTACTAAATCTATATTGGTCACTCCTTCATTCAAATCTTTGTTACGGAGTTGTAGTATGGGGCAATCCTTCTAAATTTTATGAAAACATGCTACTCAAAGTTCAGAAATATTTTTTAAGATTCATAGATAAAAAACCAAGACAGTATTCTATTCGATCCCTCTGGCCTAAATATAATATAATCTCTTTCCCCCATATCTATAAACTTCAATTAACGGTCTTCACCTATAAAGTAATTAATAAAAAACTCTATCCCTGTATCCCACTAACCATTAACCCTCACACCCATTTCTTTGATACCAGATCTGTTACCCACCTGTTACTATCCATTCCGAAAACTAAGTCTAACTATCAAAGAAAAGTTGTTAGTTATGCTTCGCCTCAACTTTGGAATGAAATACCTAAAGAGATCCGTGAATGTCCTTTTCTTACCCAATTCAAAAAAAAAATTAAAAAACACATTTCAACCTTATTAATTTACTAATACTCCACCTACTATTGAAGTCAGGCTGGAATTTCGAGCCGATTCCCTTTCCACCTATCACCCTCCTCTTTCTCTCTTATCTTATCTCTTCTGTATCCGCCATATCCCTCACTCTATTCCTACTCTCTTCCTGTTCCCTTTATTCCACGCATCCATAATACCTAAATATTTTCTCTCTGTCAAAAATAAACATGTAAATATTTGCTAAACTTTCAGTTATTTTCTCTTTTGTAAATATTTGCCCTCATTGTTGTGTTATATATTCCCTTTGTTAATTGCATACTCAAGACGCCCTCTTGTCTTCTCGACGGGACCCCCCCTTAAGACGACTGGGTTGTCAAAATCTCATGTAAACTCTTATCATGTAATATTTTATTCGCAATAAATTGAATTGAATTGAAAAAAATTGAATTGAATTGAATTATTGGACTTTCTTGTAATTCCAAGCAATGGTGGGCTAGTTATAACGCTAGTGTATTTTGATTGCACTCATGTAAAGGTACAGCCGCACTTTCTGCATTGAAGGCGTTGCATCATACCATCAATAGAATAGTACAGGAAGTCGTCCTATCGTGGGTGTTTTTTAAACGCGAATTTATTCTAGCGCATGAGATACACAACAACTTCTCACAACTACGATATTTCGCTCTCTTTAACAGAAAACTGAGGACATGAAATCTTGCTTCTTCTTCAACTGAATTCCTTATTCGTTTTTACGAGTATTGTGTATCTCATGATTAAACGAAGAATATGTTCCAACGCAATTGATAAATTAGGGACGGCTTGCAGTACTACACGAATTTCCATTTAATCATGTGAGATTTCATGCGTCCAACAAAGCCGAGACGACCAGGACTTTACCAAAGACATCCTAAATTTTTGATGTCAGGTCCGGTGGTCCGTTCGAGCTTTTCCAATTGTATTTCAAGGTATTAGAAAGATATCCTAAAAATCAAAAAACAAAAGTAATAAATTTAAAATGTAATTAATTTTATAGCCAAAGCAACATTTTTTTTCTTAATTCCATCAGATAAAATTTTATACATAATTCTAATTTAAAAGTTTTACAAATACTATAGTTACTATAATATACCATATTAGAGTTAATTATTATTTACTTGCTAAATAGTGATTACTTTACTGTAAATGTTTACTTAAATTTTAATCATTCATTTAAGATATTGCAGAATTTAATGGATTAAGGCTTAATATTCATTGTTTAAGACAATGAAATCTTAATACAAACAAGATAGAAATTCATTGGTTTGTTAAAGCAATTGATAAGGAATTACAGGCAATACTTTGTTAAAATTCGTTGTCGTTAAAAGTAATAAAAAGTGAATATAATTTTGTGCTTAAAGCATAAAGTTAATAGCGACCCATAATTATAAAATAAATATAAAAATAATAATAAAAAAAAATTAATGAAAGAAAAAAAAGAAAAAGAACGTTAAAGAAACGTTAAAGAACGTTAAAGAAAAATAAGCAAAACAAAAAAATACACGCGGACATTCAGAAAAAAAGATTAAGAGAAGAAAATAAAAACAGTACTCACATACACGGATTCGAACCGACAACATCCAGTATATAAGTCCCTGAACTTACCAATCACGTTACAGCTGACAACTAAAACGAGATGGCTGCATCTCTAACATGGCTGTGGGGGCGTTGGCCCCTGAAAATACCCCATTCCTACAGTGTTTGTGAACACATTAGTGAAATCCGTTTACAGATCCGACCTTCCGTTCGGAAGTTGTTAGAGGGGAACAGACACGGACGGACGGACAGGACAAACGCAATAGCTACCGATTTTGATCGCTACCACAATAGCTACCGATTTTGATCGCTACCACAATAGCTCCCAATTGGGTCGCTAATACCATAAAGACTAACTTCTAGTTAAGTTAAATTTAAGTCTTATATATTGGTTTCCGCAATGAAGATTCCTATTTCATGTTGATATAATTCCGGTTATGTTTTTACGAATAAGAAAACATCAATATATGTTTACAGCAAATTTCTGTCTTGTGTCCATTTTAATAAACTTCTGGATTTTCACTAATTAATGAAAACAGGAAAAAAATAAACAAGTAAGTGAAATAAAAAATTCATTAAAAAGTTAAATTTATTTAAACGGTGAAATATATTCAAATGTGTTTCTTTTTTCCAGAAAGATTCAACGGACTGCTTCCAAAAGCCAAATGAAGAAGTAAGTCTTTCTATGTTATATGGTTTTCATAAAGATTAAAGGGATTTCTTAAGATCAAAAGTGAAATTAAGTATTTCGTTAAGTATCAGTGTATCGTTTTGAATTTAATAAAATCTATGACTTAAGAAAATTCTAAAATTTAATAATAATTCTTAAATATTCAAGTGAATTGGTCGAATTAATCATTATGTTGAAAGTCAAATTTTAAAATTTTCATTCGAATCTTCATAATTTTTAAGCATCAAGTTCCATCTCTGCGTATCTATGTTGTTCCAAAATAAAGATAAAATTTACTATTTATATCTCTACCAAAATGATCGAAATGCATTTTAAGTTTAATTTCTGATATATTATCAGAATTAAAATTCTGATTAAAATTAAAAATTGAAAACAAAATTAAAATTATTTGAGATTTACATATTTTTCTTATAGCCTAAAATTTAGTTTTCTTAATCAATTGTTCTTGTGCTTGGCTCTAATTATCTCAGGAAAAAAATCGTGAAATAACAACATTAAAATATAAAATAGATTACTACTTTTAAAAAATGTTTAATTAGAAATATACTATAAAAATTTCCAAAAAAACAAAAGTTTCTCGCACAAGTAGTCTTGAGGAAATTCATTGCGTAGCAATTTATTATTAATAAATGTTAGATTTTTTTGAAAACTTAAGACTCATGTCTCGCTTCTAGTTCTGGTTTTAATCTCCCTATCATCGTATTTTGTCTAACTACAGATGAAATTTCTACAACAGGCCTAGTTATTTCATTTCTCTTAAAAATGAAAAGAAAGCGTATACATTAGAATATTAGAAAGCTATTAATTTTGTATATATTAACGAAATGTATTTTAAATAAAAGGTTAAAAAATCTTGTTTAGCATTTTTATCTTATTTGTAGATTTGTAGATTATATTTTGTATTGTATATTAAGGTGGTCCTTATTATAGGGGCTAAAAACAAAGTTGTAATTCCCTACAGGGGCACCGGCCTAATTTGTTCTAGTTTGTTTCAAAATTTGGCTAAATTTAGATGAAATTTAGAGGTCGCTACCTCTAATTTAGAGGTCGCTAAAGTTTGTAACATTAAGTTTTCTTTATTTAAAAAATACAGTAAAACCTCGTTAAGTCGTCACTCAAGGGACCGAACATTTTTGACGACTTAAGCGGAGTGACGACTTAGGCGGTGTGGGAAATTTCTGAAAAAAAAACAAAAAAAAAACTGAAATACAGTATTTTCATGAATTGCTGTAGGATTCGGTGAGAAAAAACAAGATTTTCGGAAATCAATACATGCAAATGAATGAGTGGAAAATAAATAAAAAAAAACAAAAACAAAAACAAAAAAACTTTTTATAGTTACCACATTTTAATCGTTTTAAAAATAGCAATGTCTGTCTTTGAAACGTTCCAGCCAACCATTGCTGCCGCCGAAATCTTCATCGTTCAACTCCTTAGCAATTTCCATGGCTTTTTCTTTGAGAATCACGGCAGAAATCGGCATATTTCGCGATCTGGCATGTTTTAGCCATCGAACTAAAACCTCGATCTCGTCAAACTTGATTTCCTCCTTCTCTTTCGTTTGTCTTTGCAGTCAGCTTCTTCAATTATTTGTTTCGATGAAAGAATATCGTTTAATGTAGTCCTGGGAATATGGTGTTTTTTGGCAAAAGCTGTTTTCAAAACATTTGATTTTTCAAAAAGTGCAATTGTCTTTTTTTTCTTTAAAAGATAACGAGGTAAGTTTTCGTTCCCTGACATGTTACAAATGTAATCAAACCACGAAATTGAAAGATTAAAAAATAGCCCTTATAGCGGAGCTTATTCGCTATGAAATGAAATCACACTCACAAGTCAGTAGCGGCCAAGAAAAACAAGAAACAAACACTCATTAGCGGCTTGACAAAGAGTCGCGGCGAGAAGTATGTAATTTCCCAAGTGAATTTCCCACGGGAAAATTCCCCGTAAAGGCTAGGTTTTCTTAGAGTGAAGGGGCGGGGCTGAAAAGATAGCAGGCAAAATTGAAAATAAAGATGCTTTTCGGCAGTTTTGAGGGTGACGAGTTATCCGGAGTAGAATTAAATTTGGTGACGAGTAAAAGAGGGTTATTTAACATTATTGTCTAAGAGACTTTGTCGGGACCAAAGGAAAACGACGACTTAAACGGAGTGACGACTTATCCGGGTGACGACTTAACGAGGTTTTACTGTACCAGGTAATACAGAACTAAGCATTTAAAATTTACATTTTTTTTGCTACACAATAAACATAACAATACAGTGGAATATTAATTGTTATTGGCAAACGTGCCTTCAGAGAGAATTCGGACATGGTTTGTCCCAGACTTTCTCCAACAGCAGAAGGTATCGCAGTGGCTTTTCGTAAGATCCTCCTTCGTAAGATTCACTATAGCTGCCAAACCTCTGGTGTCATAAATTGCTTCCATCTTCTTTTTCGGGACGGCTCTCCAATGATGTAGTTCCAGTTCAGCAGCTCCACTACTCTGATGACTACAACGATCCACCTCCTCAGAATCACTACTGGAAGATGAGGAACATTTAAGATAACTAGAGGTTTGGTTTCTGTTACCTTCCTACTCTACTCATGGCGGTTGTGATATTTTTTCGCTCGCAGCCTTGTTCTAGCTTCTTGCTTTTCTACAGCTTGTCTACTCCTGCCATCGTTCCTCTCCGTTCTTTTTCCCTCTGAGCAAGAAGAAACTCTGGATCTTCTTCTACTTTTATCACAGCGCACCTTCATGCGAAACAATAAAAAAATTCATAGAGGCTGTTGCTGAAAGCAGTTTCGGTTTCAAACAGTGTTTTGGATCTTTTCTTCTTTTTGTTTTCGTTTTTCTGCAGCTTCTGCCAGTCATGGAAGATTTTTTTTACATTTTTTTATAATTTTTATTTGCAATTATGTGTTTCCTAAGACGAGTAGGAATCCGTGCTTATCCCACATCCCGATGGCAGGGATTTTTCGGCAACTGAAGTCGCACTTTCCCGAACCTTTTTCTTTGCAATCGGATGCAAATGAAAAAAAAAAAGCCATTACCTCTCGCTTCGAAGATAGCTCATTTCCAAGTCGTTCACGGTGATTGTTGTCCAATTTCCGACAGTAGTTATTTCATCACCAAAGGAAATCTAAAACAATTCTTGAATCCTTATACAACTGGGAACCCACTCTTAGGTGAACTGCACTCTTTGGCAACTGAGTGCAGATTGTTCCTGAAGGTTGTACTTGAAGATTCTACAATGTTTCAGATGCTTCAATATCCGATATGGACTATTATTCAACATGAGATAACAACATTGTACTCCTACTAGTGTACTTATCAATACATAGGATTTGTGTGGAATTCTTACATTTGAATTGGATCAACAACGAGACATCACCTTCGGTTGAGGAAAGACTGGCAATAAAGTTATTAAGGAATGGTTTTTTTTTTGTTTCGTTAAGGATTTTCATTCTTTTTGAAGTAAATAAAAGTTTTAAAAAAAAGCAAACTGAAAATTAATTCACCCATTAATAGTGCATCGCCATTAAATTCTCCAAATTGCAACTTTTAAACTATTTCAGCAGTGAATGCTTCTATGCTTAGCATTGTGACATATTGCGATTTTTCAGGTAAGAGACTCTAAATCATGGAAGATAGATCATGGAAGAGACCCCTAAATTATTCAAAACTAAAAAAAAAATTACCGAAATTAATATTTTTCAAAATTAAACATATTGAAAGCGTGCCCCGCTTAATTTCCCAAAACTAAAAAATAAGGACCACCTAATATAAATATTTATATATGGTGGTCCTTATTTTTAAGAACACATACACAGGATATACACACAGTTATATCAGAATAATATACCGAACCACCTACTAATGGGAATAACTTCCCTTGGCCTTAATTACATCTTGTACACGGCATGATATGGATGCAATGAGGCTTTGGCAGACCGAGGCACACGTGCCTATTCGGATTACAGCAGAGCACTGAGGCCCCTTAGAGTACATGGTTGTGGATTCGCACTCGGAATTTGTCGATCCCAACGGTTCCGTAAGGGCTGTATGGGCTGAAATCGGCGATTTCGCAGGCCAAGGTAATATGGATAGCTCTCTGTTGTGCTCCCGGAATTAGTCACGAAACACATGAACCGCATGGCAAGAAGCTTTTCCTGTTGGTACATACCATCACCACCAGGGTAAAAGTGCAGAAGGGATGCGCGTGCTCCCTGACGATGGATTAGTAGCTGTTGGTGTTCGTTGCCGTATCCATTGATACCACGGAAACGTTACCACGAAAACATTCCCCAGACATAAATACTACCATCGCAGGCCTGTATCTGACCAACAAACCGGTTCCTGTTTTTCGTGTGTCTCACGGCGTATCCTGCACTACCCGTCAGTTTAGTAAAAACAGTGACTCTCGGAGAAGGCTTCTTCTACTTTTCTAATGTCCAGTGACGCTGCGAATTGAAGCCGTCGTTGTCAAAGCACCTTGGTTATCATTGGCGCCTACACCTTAGTTAATATTAGCAACAGTGTTTGCTCTATTAAATTATCTCGACACACCTGGGTGGCCCAGTGTTCATTTGAGTCGCCAATTGTTGCGCATCGATTGGCCTTTACCAGTCGATGAAGGCGACGTTCTCCTCTGGGATCAATGGCCTTTGGGACTCCACAGTTCTGACAACAAGGGTTACTTAGTGTGCCAGTGCTCCAATCTTGATACTCATTTACTACGCCAGAGAACAGCCCAGAAACTGCGCTGTTTCCGAGATACTTCCACCCTTCGATCGTTAGCCTATAATCAATCCTTTTTCCAAGTCCGTCAAATCACTTCCTCTGCCCATTGTGATCTGTCTTCACCCGTAGCTTATATACTGGTGTGCTCGACCTTCTCAAATATACTCTGTAATGGTCCTTGCCGGGTTCACCGTGATTCCAGGGGTAGTTATGTTATTCTGAAACGACTGACATGTGGATATATGTCGCAGCCATAGGCGATAATCAATAAGGGTCTAGACCAGTGATTCTCAACCTGTGGGGCGCGCCACCCTAGGGGGGCGGGAAAAAACTAAAGGGGGTCGCGAGTATATCGAGAAAAAATCTTATTAAAAAACTAGGTTTGGAGTTTGTTTTTTTTTTGGTCGAACAGGTAGGTTTGGAGGTTTTTTTTTTTTTTTTTTTTTGGTTTAAAAAGTTAAATTTTTTTTGTGTCTCCTTTTTTATTTTAGAGAAAAGATTTTGGGGGGGGGGGGGGGGCGGGAGCGCGATGAGAATTGTGGTTGAAAATTAGGTGGCAAATACTAAAAGGTTGAGAAACACTGGTCTAGACACATCGCGAAGAGTCTAACCAAAATGGACGCATGCAGTAATTCAATCTTCCAATCAAACAATCAAATCAAATGCAAATAATTACGCACACTATGCGTAATAAGCATAATCATTGACACAAAAGAAAATTATTTTTATTATTGTATTTTATAAGATTTTAATAAAAGGGATTAATACAAGATATTAATACATATTAACATAGACTATGATCTAAAAAAAAAAGAAAAATGTAAAGTAAGTAAAATGATATTATAAGATGGAAATAAATGATAAAGATATCGAATAGGGGAGACCGGGGCAGAGTGGTCCACTTTTTTTTTGTTGAATTTTGTATATGTTTTTGTAAAGAGATTTTCCATTGCATTTATTTTTGTCAGAATCGGAAACTATTCAAGAATGTAAATACTTGATTTCATTTCATTATATTCATAAATAAAATAGGTATTAATTCACAAAACAAAAATGATAGGAATAACAATATTTAAAGTAAGTTTTTTATTGAATATAAAATAACAT
>JAFIDM010000004.1:32699717-32721305 GCA_023159025.1 Thereuonema tuberculata | reverse complement strand
ATTCTTAATATTAAATTCATTGTAAATAAGACGATTATATAAATGATATTAATGTAATATGTGATGTCATAAATGGTACTTTAATATGCAATTCATAACATAAAATCTTAGCAAATGTGATAAAATTTATTATGTTTAGTTACGGACTCTTTGCTTACGCGAGATGGCAAACCGAATTACAACTCTGTAACTTCTAGAATGCTGTCTTCGTTTCCAGACGTTTAGTTTAGAGAGGAATGTGATGCTGATAATTTTATTATAGTAACAGTTATCTATTAAGTGTAACGATCACTAATGCTGTTACTTTTGTAAATGAATAACTGTAACATTTATATTATAGTCTATTTATTAGTAATGGACCAATAAAATATGTTCTTTATTGGTTTACTTTTTGTATAACATTTTTATATCTCTCAACTGACTATCATCTGTGTTTTAGAGTGTCATGTATTTAATTTACATGAGAGCGCTCCATTGAAGGCAATTTGAAAACAATTGAATTCACTCAATCACTTGAAATAACTAAATCTTAGTAATTGTAAAGTTCGTTTCTTGGTTGGAGCTCTGTTTTTTTATTGTAACTAACTTTTTTTTTAAATATAAATTTCCATTCGTCTGTAATATCTTAAACTTTCTTTTTGACTTTCAGGCAGTAAATATAATCTAGTAAATCTAATATTTCATTGTACTGTTTCTACATTAAGCAAACAAGCGACGTTTAAATAACTAATTACAAATCTTATTAATTGACATACTTTTATTTTATATAAAAAAGAAAAGAATTAAAGAAAGAGAATGTGATGTTAAAATTCTAAAAGGATTTATATAGTAATCAACTGTTTCTCTTAGATGATTTGCCACATTAAAAGAGACAATCCATTTTCTATTCTTCATGTTCGTCATTCTTTCTTCTTTTTAAATATACGAAACTATCTAATTTATGATCCTAAAATTCAATAAATCATTTCCACCAATTCTAAACAAACATTTAAAAATAGTTAGTGAACTGGACAAATTAAATGACAATTTTTTTCTTCTTAAAGAATATCTATATTCTTTTCAACCTTCAATAATGTTTTCTGACTAAAAATGAAAGTTCAAGCATTTAAGCTACGATTTTATACTACAGCAATATTGCGAAAGCTTCTCAATAATTACCTAGGTATATGTTCTTACAGCAATATAATAGTAACGTATTATATCATATTATATAAAAATACTTACAGATTAAGTATCGTGATGATTACTGAGTTTTTCATGAAAATTTTAAAAAAAAAGTAGAAAACTAAGACCTAGCTGATGTTTTCCATCACTGAATTATTTTTGAAAAAATGAATCCTTCAAAAACTTAACTTTCATAAATGACTATAATAGTTGTTCTGCGTCACTTCCTACACGAATATCAATGCTCTTTTGTTACTTTTATGATTCCTCCCATTTTATCAAGAGATAAAAGACGAATCACGATAAAGTCATTTCACAAAGCTAATCCTAAATTTCGCATGGAATACAATAGTCAGTCAAAGAATGTTGATGTACACGGGAATTCCAAACATTCTGTTGTTCTTCATTGTTAATAAACAATATGTAGTTAATCTAAACATCTTATTTTTCTTTTTTTTTCTTCTTATTTCTGGAATGTTCAACTAAAATTTATTTTTATCACAAACTATAATAAAATTGATAAAATTCGCAGAATTAAATTTTATAAACTTTTTCCTTTATTTTAAGATTTAAATTTTTATGTACTATATTATTTTTTTCTAGATTTCAAATTGTAATGTAACTATGTAACTTATTTAAAGCATTTTGTTTTTGTTTTTTAAATAATTTATTTAATTTTTCTAACAGGTTATCTGTTGTATACTGATTTTGTACACTGCAAATTTAAAGTCATTTCAATGAAAATAATAATTAATACTCATTTTTATAATCAATTTTTTTTCTAAATTTTATTGATTAAAGTTTAAAATAATTTAATTGAATTAATTTATTTATACATTTAATATATGTTATTGTACAATTACAATACTTATTTTAGTCAGTTATGTAACTAAATAATATCATTATATAAGTAAGTTAAAAACTATCCCTTCTTATCAATATATGAGTTCATTATAAACTCTTACAACGAACGTTTATAAATAACCTTCCTAAAGGTTAGTTATATTTTACTTTTAATAACTTTGAATCTGGTTTAGCTTCTAAACCAGATTATTTCAACGATTCTCTGCCTCTATATCAAAAGCTTAGGTTCCCGCAAGTGGCGAAGAAGAGGTTAGGAACAACTAACTTCTAAATTCTTTTTCTTTTTCCATAATATTAAGTTAGTTACTGAAAGTTGTTTTGCTTTACTAGGTTATTCCAAATGCTTTTTGGGGATATTACATAAATAATACGTGAATCTTCCTCTTTTTATGTTGTTCGGGTACAAACGACGAGGAGGAAACCTTGGGTTGTCACGCAATGAAAACCATGCAACGATATCCGGCACTGAATAGCTGAAATTACAAAAGAATGGACTAACAAGAATGAAATCTTCACTAACTTGTAAACAGGAGTTAAGTAGTCCATGCAGTATAATTTAAAAGAGTACGAAGCTTGTTGTATGGATTTACATCTAATTCGAGATGGGCGAGACAACCACAGTAAGTTGAATTTATTTCGAATAGCTTAGTTGAAAATAATTTCGTAGGAAATTCATGATTCAAAGTTAGAAATAGATTACAGATATTTATGCTTAATCTAGTGGACCCCACAAACTTTTCTCCAAGGCTATGAGGCAAAATATAGGGTAGCTAGAGAAGATGACATTCGGAGTAAGATGCCATTTTCGCTGTAATTTTGTGTGTGACTTGAGAGAAGGCACAGCAGTATGTATGTAAATTTTCTTCACAGCACGCTGAACACGACGGTGTCTTTCCGATTGCGATATCGTTATTATCTGGTTAAAAACAACGAAAATATGATAAGAGTATTGATTTTTGAGCTCTATTATTAAGGAATGGTGTATTTCAGTAGAGCTGGTCGAAAATATTATGAATCTATGCATCTTACCCTTACAGTGTTATCTTTCAGAAATACTGTGTAATCCTATCCATGCAAGTTTGACAAGATGCCAGTTGTACGGCTTTTTAAATATTGCTTTTATTCATACTTACAGATGATAGCACAACCCTGCATACATAAACATCCAGAGACTGTGCAGGGAATGATTATGACTCAGTTACTTTTGATCTGGTAAAGTAAAAAAGGGTTAATGGATCTTCTCCCAGCATCTTCCTGCATCTTCTCCCAGCCTACTATATTGGCACTGCAAAACTAAGCTTAAAGTTATCGAAATACTGATAAATTCATATCGATTTGACATTTAGTCAATCAACTTTGAAGTTGAATTGACGTAACATAGTTTGAAAAGAGCCAGGGTTTTTTGATGGAGTTGTAGAATTCAAATCGCGAACTTCGAATTATCATAGACGGAAATAATTGCTTCAGCTTTGTACTCATTGTTTAATTTTTTTTTCTGATTTCTATAATTTTTTTTTTACTGGATGGTCGTCGGTTATAGCCCATTCGAGACACGGTATGGTGCTTTGCAAGAAGATGTTAGCTTGCACGATTCTGGCCATTATCCTCTGTGTCCTTCCAAGATTTAATATTTTTTTTAGTGAATTTCTGTTTTAAATAGTGTTGTAAAATAGAAACTTAGCCTTGTTGGTAATGGAAAGCGGGAACCTTATCTCCCGCGACGCAGAAGCCAACTGATCAAGTAAATGAAGTTTTTTTAGCAAATGCTAGAAGGGCTTTTCTGACTTATTTATACAGAAAACCCCGCTTAACAAACATATAACGTTCCAATAAAACATTTTTAAAAAGAGACGTGTTATACTTAATTAACTGGTTAATTAATTTAAATTTTGTTCAATTAATTTTATTTTTGTAGTTAGTACTTACTAGCCGGATACCGTCGCTTCGCTTCAGAACCCTTGCATATGTAACGTACAAAAAAACAAAACAAAAAACCAACGCTTTATTTAGTTAGCAAATTAATATCGAGATCGCAGAATATACGACTTCCCAACCCTTTTTGTGCTTTTCTATACCCCCATCACTTGAAACCTTCCCGCTTAATTCAGGGGTATTGCGGGTGACGCCATAGCATCCTGGTTTCGCCATACACAGGTCGCGATCACCCCCCCCGTCCCACAGCAATAAATAAGGTTATTTTTATACTTTTTACATAGTCTACAGTACAGAATCTACCTATATGCAAAATTTCAAGTTTGTAGCATGTTGTGAAGTATGCTAAACTTTTACTGATACACACGGATACAGACACTCATATATTCACAGATTTTCCTTTTATATATATAAAGTTTCTGTTTGTGTATTTGCTATTTACGTTGGTAATCTATATTAAATTAGCCAGATAATTCTTGTATTATTTTGCTTTTCTTCTCTATTTTTTTTTATATAATAATACTTTTTAACAATGATGTTTTAACAATGTTGTACTTTTTATGGTTAATTTGAGGATTTTTTTGAGTAAAAAAATAGAAAATTTTAACAAGCAAATCATATTAGAAAATTTCTGATAAGTCAAATAAATAATTGATCATCTCAGCAACTAAATTTAAATCTTTGTTGATTTAAATATTCTTTTCTTGTTGAGATCTTTTTTGATTGTTATTTTGAAAGCTTATGGAAATAATTGAATAAAATATTATTTATATTTAGGAAAATTAGAATTATGTTGTCTTATTTGCCTGAAGTGGGAGTTTTGTCTACCCGTAATAGTTAAAAACGATTCAGAAAATGGATATGGTTGTTCTTTTCTTCACTTTCAAATTTTATAGAATTATGCATTTCATTGATAGATTTAATTAAAGTGTATGTTTTATTAACAAGCGCAAAGATATCAACATATCTATATTAGAGATTATGTCCTCTTTGGTCAGATCCAAAAATTGATATTGAAGGAATTTTATTACATAATCTGCTACGGCTGCTGACGCGAATGTACCCATAAATACGCCTTATTAAGTAGAGGCTTATTATTAAGCCTTCAGTAAAGACCGTTATTAAGCTTTTCCATAGGGCTTTCAAAATAACAGCTGGATGTCTGATGACAAAACAAGTTCCTATACTACATAAATACAAATAACTCATAATAACTCCTTCTTCCACTTAAAACATCTTTAATCAATATTTCTACTTCTTTAGAGAAGTCTTCAGGAAATATTGATGATTAAAGATGTTTGGAAGAAGGAGTTATTATGAGTTATTTGTATTTATATATTAAAGAAGAATTTTTTATTTTTCATTAAGTTCCTATACTGTTGATATAAAGAAAATAATAAAAAAAATTATATCTTTATTTTTTTTTTTTTTACATCCGTCAATAATTATGTCTGTCCTCGATCTTAACTAGTTGACCCGTGCGAATAATTCGCAACAAAAAAAAACACCTTTGAGAAATAATAAACAAGTCCAACAGCTGTCGTGCATGTTAGTTGAACATATTGTCAATAGATGGCGCCTTATCCATTTTTATAAAAAGGTTGACCCGTGCGAATAATTCGCATGGTATCTTGATCAATCACCGAATTGCAATGTAGAAATAAATAAATGAAAAGATTACATTTATTTGGCGCCTTCTACATTTTTATAAAAAGAATTTTAAAGCAAATTTTTTAACGAAAACATTAATTTAACAAAAATTGTTTATTTTTTCGTCATTAGCAGTGAACGTAATCTTCAAAATGATATCTCAATCACTGATTTTGATGAAGTATTAAGAGAAAAAAAAAACCACCTTCGAGAAATAATATAAGAGAAGATGACAAATTTTTAGTTTTTTTATTGTAATAATTTTTATTGTAATATTTATTTCTATTAAAATATAAATCTTTTGTTTTTTATCTGTTCTTATTAAATAAACGATGAAATATCATTTTAAAGTGCATTTTTTATTCAAAAAAGTATATATTTGAAGTTTAAAACGCTAAAGTTTTATTTAAAATGTTGTTTCGGTTTCGAAAGATAAGTCGCTTCTGTTTCGTATATACCTTTTTATAAAAAGGCTTTTAAAATAAAGTTTTTTAGCGAAAACATTAATTTTAAACAAATTGTTTATTTTTCGTCATTATTTTTCGTCACGTAATCTTCAAAATGATGTCTCAATCATTGATTTCGATAAAGTATTAAGGGAGTTATGCCGTACCGTCACTAAAACTCCTTTGAGAAATAATAATCTTAATTTTCTAAATGTTTCTGAAGATAAATATTTTTACATAAACTGAATCGTTAATATCGTAAATATGTTTCTGTTTTATATATTAATGTAATATAATAGTTATTAACATCACAATTGTCTATAAATTTATATATACATATTACATATGTACGCACAAATGTACACATTATATGTATGAGTATATACATATATATATATTCAAACCGGGAAGTTCCCCATACCCTCTATTATATTACTATATTAACTTATATAAAAATATATATATATATATATATATCATTTATGTACATATATCATCCTATTATGTATATCACTTGCATATATCTGTAAGCGTGTAAGGGAAAGTCTTACCTCAATTTAAAGATTCCGTAAAGATCAACAGCTAACAGAAAACAAGTTATCATCGCCGCATTTTTAAAGCATTTGTAATATAGCCTATCATCATCAGAAAGTGCGTCTGGACTTAACAAGAGATAAATTCCCCTGTGGATTCTGTGGAATTTACATGTGGATTCTGTTAGACTCAATCTAAATGTTGTTTGGGTTAAGAATAAAGGAGTTGTAAGAGATGCACTATCAACAGTTACTTATTGATAGTATTTGTAATATAATAATAACATAAAATAGGATTCCCGGCCAACTTGTATACATAAATAAAGAGGTTGTCCCAGAATCGACGATTCCGGCCCCCTCTGATTTCGCTGAAAATTGGTATGCAGACTCCGTAGGGAGTGTATGGTCTACAGTAGCAATTAGAAGTCTGCCCGACTTCCGGTTAGACCGGAAATGGGTGAAGTTTGCTGTTCATTTCTATGTTGAAATAACAAAATGAAAATATGCCAATCGATAGAGCTCGTCGTGGTGAGTAAAATGACATGTCATACGTGTAGCTGGCACTTCCGGTAAAAGCGATATTTAAGTATATTCTCATGAGTTTCATGCCTTTTCTCGAAAATTTTACAGCAAGTTGTACATACTAATCGATCAAAACGAGTGGACGAGACTAAATTATTGGTTTCTATTGTCAATGCTGCAGCGGCGCAAGAACCAATTCAGCTTGCGTTCATGTAATGGCAGTGTATTGGTATCTAGGGAAAGGACAATATGAAACCTTCAATGCTCCATCTGAGTTTCTGTATCGCCATCTTCCTGCAATTCCGGTAGGAAACGACGATGAATCACTGGACGTTAATGTAGCTGCTGCCGCCCAAGAACAAGAAGATTTCTCTCCTGAAGAAGATGCTTAAACTGCATTGTATATACAATAATTCAATCAAGATGTATTCGAAAATCACTAATAAAATCATGATACACCAATACTCTTTGGTTTCTGCATTTTTCTTTCAGCAAACTTAGTTTTACCAATTATAATGTCAAACCGGAAGTGCCAGCTACACATATGACATATCATTTTACTCACCACAACGAGCTCTATTGATTGGCAGAGGTTTCATTTTGATATTTCAACATAGAAATGTACAGCACACTTCACCCATTTCCAGTCTAACCGGAAGTCGGGCAGACTTCTAATTGCTACTGTAGACCATACACCCCTGCGGAGTCTGCATACCAATTTTAAGCAAAATCCGAGTGGGACCGGAATCGTCGATTTGGGACAACCTCTTTCTATAATGTACTACATACTTTCAAGTTTGTCAATAGAAAAAACATTCAAAGAATATTGGAAATATTCACTTGTTAAAACATTCGCTGTTCTGATATTTTGAAAATTTTGGTCGTAAGTGCCAAGGTTCCTAATTCGGAACTGCCTCATTTTGTTTTATTTAGTTTTAGTCATTTATTTATTGTTTTAAGATTCTGTGGCAATAAAACAAGTTTCCCCTGCTCAATGATTTTCGTTTCAAAATTTTACTAAATAGATCTTTAAACTGCAAATTATGTTTGCAATCTTTGAATAAAAGCGTTTTTTCTTCTAAAGATAACATGAACGAAACCGAAACTTTAGACATTAATACGCTAATTCTAAAGAAAAGTCTTTACTGAAGATTAATTTTAATCATTTAATTAATATTAATTCAAAGGAAATAAAAAAAAAAAAAATAAAAATGAGGAAAAAGGAAAAGAAAACAAGTAAAAAAAAAAGTAATTCTTATTTAATTTTTTTGAATATTTTTTGAATCCCAATATCAAGTAAGGAAAACTAAAAATTCAGTGTTAACTAGGAAAATAATTGAATATATAAAATTAATCAAAAGTTAATGATAATTCATTAATAAATGTAATTTACTTTGCTAACTGTAGTTAATTAGTATATGCTAATTAGTTAATCATTTACAACTAATTAACAATTTATTCAATATACTTCTTCAAATTTTAATAAACTATTCGAATTTTACATAACATTTTTTTTTGGATTTGTTTTAGTTTTAATCGCTTATTTAAATTAATTTGAATACTTTATTCTTCTTCATATTAAATATAAATTACATCAGACTCCATATAATACTTCTTCATCTTCTATTGGCAATATTTCGCAAAAACTCAGATCATTTTTGCTTTCTCAAGCCTATCTTTTTTGAATTACTGATCTTTGTTGTTAAAATGTAGGAAGACTTATTGCAGAAATAATTCAAAAAAGATAGGCTTGAGAAAGCAAAAATGATCTGAGGTTTTGCGAATTATTGCCAATAAAAGATGAAGAAGTATTGAATACTTTAATCTTTTAATAGAGCAATACTGCCTACGCTTTGATATTATTTTAATCATACGTTGTATCTGACTTGTGAGTTTAAACTGTTATTATGAACTATAGATGAATTAAGATAATTATTGGGTTATTATCTAACTAAGATATATTCCAGATAATGAAACTATTATTAAGGAAATACTATTATTAGTGTAAAGAAATACTATAATTAAGGAAAGATCACAACTTAATATTTGAAAATCTTCTTTTACATGGATGCTGTACATCACTGCAATCGATAAGAAAAAAAAGTAACAATATTGCAGGTTGCATTTCAATTACATTCATAATGCTTCTTCTCTATTCTTAACTGCTGCCTGAATAAATAGTTCTAGAAATTTGAATAGCATTGATCATTATAATTTGAACAATGATTTATTCTGTAAGATAGTCGGAAATTATCTTCCAATGTTAAGATCTATTTTAATAAATGAAAAAGACATACAAACAAAATTATACTCTGTTTTTTTTGTATGTGTAATCCAGTATTTTCTTTAATTACGTAATTCGACATAAAGAATAAACAACAAAAAAGATAGCATATAGGTATTTTCATTTTAATCAGTAAGGGTTAGACCCCAATTATGGCCCCCTTTTTGTTTTTTACATATGAAGAGCGTTCTAACCAGGATAAAACTTTGAAAATTATAATACATGTAATCTAGTAAAAAAAATCGATGGATAGTGCCAGTTATTTGCAAAAACTAACTTCGAGTAAATAAAGTGGAATTTTTGTAAAATGAGAGGTTTTGCTGAACAACTAATACTGATTCCAAATATGGCCCCATAGTTAATTAAATTACTCAAAAAAAAATTATATTTTTCAATATTTTACTCAAAAACATATGCATAATATTACAAATTAAAAATGGTACCCAGTTAAATATTCCAAATGGATTTTGTTTTACTATATTACACAAATAATGCAAATAAATGCCTTTGTAGTTTTTCCATTGCACCTTTCATGGCTCCACACAAAGCACTTGGTGCACCGAATCCATTTTTGACCTTTGTTGTCTTTTGAGAAACACTTTTTACAGATGGGATATTCGGCATCTTCTTCGCCACTATCACCAACAGCAGCAGCAGCAGCATCTGTTGAGATATTTGGGTTCCTGTAAGGGGCCATATTTAGAGAACATTTAAGTTTACAATATGGCTGAAGATAATATTGAACACATGGTGGATATTAACAGGAAAACTGCAGTTTGTGAAATTATAGTACGGAGAGGACTTAAAGAAAAATTTACGTCTTTTAAGTATAATATTTAGATATGGAAATAATATTATTAATATGTGTGTGTAAAAAAAACTCATCTTTCCCAAGTAATTTCAATGGTAAAAGAAGAGCACAATACAAACACGTTGTCTTCGCAACGGCCACTACTCACTGATAGAAGCGCACTGACTTAGTTTCAGGAGTGTCCAGTAGATTTCAACACCTATCATGCGACATACGTGAGGGGGCCATATTTAGAGGTGGGGCCATAATTGGGGTCTTACCCTTAATTAACACTACCATTTGTAAGATTTAGCTTCGTAAAAACAACTTTTCTTGTGGAAAACAGTCCACTTCATGTGTAAGTTTTAAAGGAAATATACGTTCCACAATATGTATATTATTAATTCATTAAAAAGTTTATAACTACAAAGACCCTTTATATTTTAATTTACTGTCCAATTTATCTATCTAAAAATCTTTCTATGACACAGGAAGATCGAATGTATTTGTGCTGATAACTTACATTTTATTTTTACTTAATACGAAATCACGATTTCTTTATTCTCTTCCCCTTGCCCCCAATAATTTTAAGAACTAAAATTATAATTTACAATTTTAATAAAATTATAAACTTTTCAATTACAATAATACTACATGTTTACTGAATTACAGCAAGTAAACACTATCAAATGCTACAATCAGTTATTATTGCTTAGATGAACGTTATTCCTAATTATTATTAAACATCATCTAACGTACGAAAAATAAATGTCACAAAAACTAAATATTTAAACACCAAGATAGGATTTTCAAACAAGTCAAAGGTTCCCTATGGGGTCGCCTTTGTCAGGGGCATTGTGCAACATTTATATGAACTTTTTTGAACAAAAATTATTGAAAGATACTAAATTTAGAATGGAATATTATCGCTGTGCTGATGATATATTATGATTCGGGACAAAACGCCAATTTAGCAATTTTTTCAGTGACATTAACAAGAGACCTAAAGACATTCATTTCAAAATGGAGGAAGAAATCAATGACTCATTGAATTTTCTTGATCTGAAACTAATAAAAAAGGATAACAAAATCACAATGAAGCATTACATTAAAGATTACAAAAGTGATCTTATTTTAAAATTTGATTCTGGACACAATATGAAAATAAAAAGGAATATAATTGAGAATTATTTAATTAGAATTGATAATAATACTAGTAATGAAGAAGACTTTAATATAGAAGTAAATGATATGAAATCAAAATTAAAAAAGAATGATTATACTGACAGAATCATAGATAGTTCATTAAGAAATTATAATAAATTTAAGATAAAGGAATTGAAAAAATATAATGAAAATAGATTTTTCATTCCATATTTGAATAAGAACAGCTGGAGTTTAAAAAAAATTGGCAAAAGAGTAAACCTAAGTTTTGAATATAGGAATAAATTAAAAAATATTTTGTGCAAAAAAATAAACAGTAATGACAAAAAGTTTGAAATGGGTGTTGTGTTTAAATTAGACTGCCTGAATTGCGATTCTTTCTATCTTGGAGAGGCGAACAGAACGGTTCATGGGGGAACACGAATACTATATTAGACAAAAATTAGTAAAGGAATCAGAAATTGCAGAACATTGTAAAGACAAACAACATTGTATTAATAGTGAATTTAAAATTTTATATAATGAAACTAATACAAAAATTAGAAAGACAATAGAAAGCTTATGTATTCGAAATTCGAAAGAAAAAAGTCTCAATAGATATGAAGGTGCTAAATAAAGTATGTGAAAATTTAGTAAAATTGGCTAGAAACATGATTTAACAAAAAATTTGTAACCTCTATCAAAAACGTAATAATCGAAAAATTAAAGTGTTAATAGTCTTTATATATAATAATAGTTATGTTTTTTCATTAAGAATTTGTGATTGTTAAGAATGTGTGATTATTATATTGTAGAATAAGATACCTTCTAAATATTTTATTAACGTTTTTTAATTGTTAGTATCATATTTGAAGATCATTGTCATAAAAAGAATCTCGCTTATTTATTATTATAATGTAAAAGGCTTGAAAAAGAGGAGACGGTGAATTATCTCCTTGAAAATTCGTTTTTTTTTCTGATAATAAATGTAGTTTTTGTAACATTTATTTCTGGTAAGGTAGATGATGTTTAATAATATTTATTATAAAAGAGAAGATTTAAGGAAGAAGTATGGGTTGTTTGTATATAGTTATTCCTAATTGTTTGAATTCTTCAATTATTACGGTTTTTCTGTTTTTATTCACACATTTCATTACCATTTCTTTAGCTAGTTACAAAAACATTCTCTATCTCTAAACTATTACTTCAGTTAAAATTTATATTCCTAGTGTTTCTTATTATCAAACTCTTTAATAATTTTCTTGTTTTGCTATCTTTTTCCAACATCAAAATTTTTAACTTCATCTTAATACAATGCCCCTTCTTATGACAATGATCCGCCACATCAGATTTATCCCCTAGTTTATTTTTGATACTATATACGTGATATTCTCAAAATCTTAATTACAACTTGAATTTCTATCTAATCTACAAATGTAGTTGTCAACAATATTCTTTTTTATTATAAAGCTGTGACCAGATTTGAAATTTATAGTGTGATAACTCTGAAATTCTTTTTGGTAATGTTTGAGATAGAAATTACTATTGTTCTTTTTTACCAGACATACATCTAGAAAATTGAATTTTCCTTCTTCCTCTTTTTATATTTTAAATTTTATGTCCGAATTTTTTCCATTAATTGAATTAAAAAATTTTTGAAATTCTCTTAGCGTCCAATACCAAATAATCAATATATCATCTGCATACCTATAATACTCATATTTAAATTTTGACTCTTTTATCACCTCATTCTCAAAAAAATTCATGAATATATTGCATAAACTCCCCGATAATGGAGAACCCATTGGGAATCCTTTAATCTGTTTAAAAAAATTTTGTAATTCAAATTTTGAGAATGAGATACAAAATATGAAAGTGGTATTGATGAAGAATGAATATGAAGATAGATTTAAAAATAAAGTGATAAAGGATTATGATAAGTTTAAGATTAAAGAATTGGATAGGAAAAATAATAAAGAAACAATAATAATTCCAAGAAAAAGAAGCATAAAACCGCACACAATTAAAGGTTCACTGAGCTATTTTTGGATTTTCCGTGCCGGAAACCCAAGACGGAACCGTTTCGAGATTCCCATCTCTCATCGGTTGGGTTCGTCCAGCACTTAATAACTCAGTAAAACCAAAATAATAATTTAAATAATAATTCCTTATTTAAATAGAAGTTAGGATTTAAAGAAGATTTGTAAGAAATATGAGATCAATGTAACATTAAAGTATAACAACAAATGGAAGAGTATTTTATATCATAAGGTAAATATGAATGAACAAAACGCTAATATGGATTTAATTTATGAACTAGTGTGTCTGAATTGTAGTAAAATTTACGTAGGAGAAATCAAAAGGACGACCCGGGAAAGAACACGTATTTTGTATCAAAAATAAACTAGGGGATAAATCGGATTTGGCGGATCATTGTTATAAGAAGGGGCATTATATTAAGGACGAAGTTAAAATTTTGATGTTGGAAAAAGATAGTAAAACAAGAAAATTATTAAAGAGTTTGATAATAAGAAGCACTAGGAATATAAATTTTAACAGAAGTAATGGTTTAGAGATAGAGAATGTTTTTGTAAATTAGCTAAAGAAATGGTAGTGAAATATGTGAATAAAAACAGAAAAACCGCAATAATTGAAGAATTCAAACAATTAGGAATAACATCTTGTAACTTATTAGAAAAAACTCCATAAACACCTTTTGATTATATTTCGACTTTTAATTCCAAAATCTTAATCATACCTCTATAGGAAGTGAGAAACATCTCTCACTTTCCCAAAAAACGAAAAATAATACAAAACAAGAATTATTCTCAATCAAACAAACAACAGAGAAGGTGACATCAGCCACATTCATGCTATCAATTTACAAGCCAAATTATTGTTTAAAAATTCATTGATTTAACATTTTTTAAAATAAATATTAAATTTCATTAATTTAACATTCTTTTTCAATTCAAAATAAATATTAAATCTATGCCTACTTCCAATTTATGCTATTAATGTCCTTTAATGTCTTAATTTTCAAATTATGCTTTTTAATGTCTATTTTATAACATTTTCACAATATAAACCTTTTTCTTGTGATGCTTGCTTTCAGTTGATTTTCACAAGATCTTCAATACTTCTTACTTATCCTTCTTGCTTCCATCTATCTTTGCGAGCGCGAAGATAAAGTACCAAATCATTCACAAATTCTTTTACCTTTCCTTAATCCATGAAAATTTTATCAAATATATTTCGAAAATTCCTGAAATGTATAATTTTTTTCTTCATCACCTAAATCCACACGGGATAAACAAATAACATCTACAGATGTACAAAAGGTGTTTATAGAGTTTTTTTCTAATAAGTTACAAGATGTTTTAAGTTTGGTATCTGTAGAAGATGTTAATTAGGAATAACGTTCATCTAAGCAATAATAACTGATTGTAGTATTTAATGGTGTAAAAGGTTTGTTACAATGTCTAAGATGTATAATTGAATGATATCACCTGAAAATATCTAGTTATCAAAAAACTTGAAAAAGGAAGAAAGGAATTATCTTCCGAAAATGCGTATTAAATATATATATTTTTAAATACATCATGAGGTGTGGTAGAAGTATTTATTTATAACACCTTGTATGTCATCGTTTCAACCTTGATAATAAAGAACTTCCCGTATCTTCTTAACTACAATGATAAAAATATCGTATGATAAAAAATGATTATGTCAAATAAAAATGTTGTTCGATCTATAAGGGGTAGAAAACTCCCAATGAGATCTTATAAAGTGCAGATATTGTGAAAGGGGTAGATACAAGAAAGTTGCAAGATACAGAGGAATGGTTCTTTTTATTACTGTAAAACTTTGACTATATCGTCCATAAAACTTACCATTGCATCATGCATCTAATGAGAAAATGATAAAACAGCAATTCAGACAAGAAGCTGATTTAGGCAAAAAAATTATAGATAGATAGACAAATAGATTAAATTCCAGTTATCGCTTTAAACAAATTTATCATCAAAAAGCTTTATAATTCTCAGTCATATCACTCAATTTTCTCTTAAATATGTTGTTATTGTAATAAATCTATAATTCAAATGGTTTCATTCAATTATTTATTAAATTGGAAGCGTATACGGAAGTAACAAGCATAGGAAAGTAATAGTTTTTAAAGAGTCAAAGTATTTCTAAAAAGAGAAGTAATAATTCTCCTAGATGATGGAGGAATTTTTTGGAATTTTATCGTCCTCCAATACTTGTAGGTAGTACAACACCACCTGCTTTTTCGTTTCCGCCTCCGTTACCTCCGTTATTTCCTTTATTTTTATCCTTTGCGACTTTCACATCTACAGTTACACTCTTCTGAAATTCGGCACATATCTGCACATAGTTATGAAAAAAAGAAAAAAAATCAAATTAATTAAAACATTAAGTGTTATAGGCTAGCTATCATATTTTAATGATCAATATTTCAGATTTCATTAAGAAGATGAAAAAGATACTAGATTAAAACAAAGTTGATGAAAAAATATTACAATAATGCGGCGATAGCCACAGTTTTAAATTATTTTAATTGAGATGAGTGAATTACTTATCTATTACTTGTTGATGAGGCTAATTTTTTGAGCTAATTTAAGCAATTTGTCCTGAACTGATGCTATAAATATACCGGTTTTCCACTCAACAGGTTCGAAGTATTTGAAAAATGATGAAATAACTTTCAGATCTAAGACCCTATTTTCTGTGGAAAATTAAAAACTTTATTTTCTGTGGGAAAATATCTATTCTCCATTGTCTAACACAGAGAAATTTCAAATGTGATTTCAAATGCGTATTTCAAATGTGATTTGTTCTCTGATCTCAATTCCACCTATGATCCTCAGAGACGGTGTAGTTTTTTCAGAGCCGTTTCTAGGTATTCTGCCGCCCTAGGCGAGAACTGAAAATGCCGCCCCCTCCCTTTCACTACCATCACTCTCTAATCCAGTGTTTCCCAACCTTTTTTGTGCTATGTCCCACCTAAAGTATCTAAAGTATGCTATGCCCCACCAAAAAAAACAACAACCGACTTTTCAACTTTTACTACCAAAAAAAAAAAAAACAATTATCCATTTTCCAATTGCCCCCCCTTAACAATCAAATTGTCCCCTGTGGCTCTAATCTATACACCCTCTGCCCATTCCACCACCAGAAACATCCAAGGGCATAACAAAATCAACAATGCGAATCTTCTATTATACATTGAATCATTAAACCCGTTATATCCCCCCTAATTATACAATTGGTTGTGACTTCGTAGATTCGTACTTAACTTCCTGAAGTTAGATAGCTTGTCTTTTGTTATTTTGAAATGTCAGATTGACAGATCAAAGTGAGGGTCAAAGAGCAGATTAAAATGTTGCGACTACTCCCGTCCTAGGGCGGGTCAAGACCCCTAGTTTATATTTTAAACTTACAATAATTAGATATTTTATAACATTTGGGTATTGTGAATAGTAATACAATTGCTGCATGGTATATTGTTTAATTTGGCATTCAATACTTTTGAAACCTGAGCTATTAAAGAAATACATGTCAAAAATACAACATATCATCATTCAGGCTAGAAAGCTTAACTGCATTATAATAAAGATGTGTCCTTCCTTCTAATCCAATGCTACCTTCCTTGCCTTTATTTTAGCAAAGTCTTTAATAAGATCTGTAATGTCAAGCTGGTGAGCCAAGTCTTTTTCTATTGAAATTGTTGCTAGTCCCACAAGTCTCTCTTGGCTCATTGAACTGCACAGATACGTTTTTATTATTTTGAGTTTTGAGAAATTCCTCTCAGCACTTGCAACCGATATCGGTAAAGTCAAAAGAATACGAAGAGCTACGAACAAATTAGGAAAACCATTTTCTAACTTGTTTTGGCACAAATAGTTCAGCACATATTCGGGTTTCGCATTTTTTTTTGTATTCGGTGGCTTATTCCTGAAAGTTCGGAGCACAGAGCTGTTGCGTCAATATCCTTCAGAAAAGATGGGGTTTCTCCAGTGCTACGCCGAGTTAAAGCTGTTTCCAATTGGATGCACGAATCCATGAGTTGTTTGGAAGTTTTCATTTTGAGGTCACCTATATTATATAGAAATCCAAACAATCTTGCAATTTCATTCAACTGCATGAATCGTTCTTTTACAGAACTAATTGCCGTGTCTAATATTGCAAAATAGAAATTCACTCTGAACTTCTCTTTGGGGTCAGCGACGGATTCAGCTTCGGATTCATAAGCGAATTGTTTCCTTTTCCTCCTTCTTATTTCTGGCTGAAAAATTGGCTCAATATTGATTTTTTCAGCTAGCTCTCGAGCATCAACCAAAACTCTCTCAAATTCTATGTCACTCCTCATGTTTGTCAAATACTCCTCTATACTTTTGAGCTCTTTTACCGTTTTCTCAAGAGTAAAGTGCTTCTCTTGCAGCAGTTTACTGGTCAAATTGATTTGAAATAATATTTTGTGCCACGTTACAATAGCTACAAGAAACTTAAAGGAAGATATGCTGTTTAGAAGTCCCTCAGCCTCTACCTTAGTCATGGTAGCAGAAGAGCCTTTGAGAGTTGAATCTTCAGTAATTTCAAACAACGCATCATATACATGTGATAACTGGTACCTGATGGGTGTTAAGGCATCGATCCTACTTGACCTCCGTATAATACTCAGAGGTTTTAGAGTCAAAGATGGTATATGCCGTTTCAGTACATCCCATCGACATGTAGACGCGGAAAAAAATACGTAGAGTCGTTGTATGACATCAAAAAAGGCTGTTCCTTCAGTGCAACATGAAGCAGCGTCATTGACCACGAGATTGAGGGTGTGGGAGCTGCAAGGGACATAGAAGGCACATGGATTAATATCCAGAATTTTCCTCTGCAGACCAATTTCCTTGCCCTTCATGTTACTCCCGTAATCATAGCCCTGAGCCCGTAGGTCTTCAATTGACTATGATAAGCTTTGAAGCTGATTAATCAGAACATGACTCATCGATTCACCCGTAGTTTCAGTTAGTGGTACAAATCCCAAAAAGTGTTCTTTTATTTGCATGAAGCAGCTTTCCTGGAATTTTTCATCAGAACACTGAACTGACGCTGTTCCTGAAGCTTGTACGATATCTACAAATCTTATTATCATGGACATTTGTTCTTTGTGGCTGATATCTGGGGTGCAATCAAGAATGATTGAAAAATACTTGGCATTTTTTACCATTGATATTATTTTATCTTTGATATTATTAGAGAGCAGTTGGATTACTTCGTTTTGAATTACGTTGCCTAGATAGTGAATATGTCTTTTATCATTATTTTATATTCTCCTGAGATGTTCATTCGTAGTAGGATCAAACAATGCAAGAAGTTCCATAATTTTAAGAAAATTGCCATTGTCAGAAGCATGCAGTTTATCGCTGCTGCCACGAAAGGCCAAATTTTGTGCACCTAAAACTCTTACAACAGCTATTACACGCTCTAAGATCTGATGCCAGTATTTTTCTTCTTCTTTAAGCGTCTTTGTATTAACACTATCTATAGTTACGTCTTGTTTTAGACGTGTGTACAGGTATTTCCAGTTTTGAAAGTTGGTAATATGTTCAACACTGTTTTCGTGTGAAGACAAAATCGCTGATATGTTATGCCAATCGTTGCATCCATTCTGAGTGAGATTTATACTTGATATTGAATTTCCGCCGAATACCTTGCAGCAAAAACAGAAAACTTTATCAGTTGACACAGAATACTGGAGGTATTCACGGCAAACTTCTTCTCCATTTGGAAGTTTTCTTTTATAATGTACAGCTGAAAACTTTCTTTTTTTCGCGTCTAAAGGAAATATTTTGCTTACTTGTTTTGGCCCATTTTCAACCAAAAGAGTTCTTAATTTGTCTCTACTTATTGGTAAGTCTTCCCAGGAAGCAGGATCTGAATAATCGATATCTATCATTACGCTTTCTTCAGTTATTGTCGGGTGTTTATTTTGATCATCATCTTCATCTTTAAGGCTATCCTTTGCAATATCCTTTATAACATTTATTTCTTGCTCTCATCTGGTAACTTGTATGTCCCCGTCTGGTAAGTCTATGTCGCAATCTTTTTGTGATGTTGAAGTTGATGCAACAGCAGTTTCAGGAGGACGTAGAAATTTTTCAAAAGACCCCTTCAATTTGGATATTTCTATTTCTCTATCCGCTTTTCGTTTTCTGTTCTGAGCACATGAAAGTTTTTTCCTGTCTGCCATTTTTTATACTTTCCACCTGCAAAATATACGTCAATAATAATTCTGAATATTGTACAGAAAAAGTCTGTATATTACGACTACTAGATTTCTAATAAACCTGCATATTACTAATAAACCTGCATATTACTAATATATAAATCATTTTAATTATTTTTTAATTACTAATTTTAATTAATTAATTATTTTAATAATTATAATTTCAAGCACTAAAAGAAAAATTAAATTTGACAGCCCTAATTCAACATTTTCTTTCTACGTCGATTCTTACATTAAGCAAGTTTAAAAAAAACGGAATCGACAACCAAACACAAAAAAAAAACCAGGAATCTCCAAATCGACAACCAAAAAACAAAAAAAACAAAAAGATATCTTCAGACTTTTGAAATCTCATATGCGGTCACTCCAAAATGCGCGATCGACGTCTTGCCCACCCCTTCACACCAGGGGTCGGCAACCTTTTGGTGTAAGAGGGCCAAATATTTTATGTGGGGATTACTGCGGGCCGCATTTGGGCCAAAAAGGAAAATCTTATTTTAACAACGCCCCCCCCCCCAAAAAAAAAGGAAAATCTTATTTTAACAACCAAAAAAAACAAAAACAAAATACTGATACTGAGTAAACGAAAGTATTAAAAGAAATTTACATTAATAAAATAATAATCTCCTTCGGAATATCACAATATATTTATTTACATAAATAAAATATCACACCACAATGTATTTAATAAAATAAAAACAAATTAATTAACGTGTCCCTATAAAAAAAAAAACCTACGCTATGTATACATATCAAAATATCTTAAATACAATTTCTAATCATTGCGACCTACGTGAAAATTTAAATTAATACAAACATTCCAACCAAAGGGAACTCCTTCGGAATTTCACAATATAACATTATAAAATTGTAATAACATTAACAGCCGATCTTTTTGATACGGTTTTGAAGTTATGCGGTTTGTATTTTATTCGAATTCTTACTCCCTTTTTGAAGTATTATGCAATAAAATTCGGGAAATATACGCTGCTATCCAAGATATTTGCAGTCTAACAAGTAAGTAAATAAATACCCTGATGAAAAAAAAGTCTACAATAAAGTAAAGAAGAATTGAAAATTATAAGAAAATATAAGAAACTACACAAGGAAAATTATGAAAATGTATGTTACAAACAAAATTGTATACAATGAAAAAAATTTGTTCATTATTTTTGAAATGGTTCCTGGGCAGGATCGACCGTTTGTTTTCCCCCGGCATTCATAAAATCTCAAGTACTAATCCAGTGCCTTTTCATTTCTCGCAAATTGTCACTTATTCACAATTATATAGGTAGAATTATTTCCAAGTGTATCTTTCAAATAAAAAAAAAAAAATCAAACCGATCGACCTAATAGTGTTTTCTTAATTGTATGTCAAACGTGACCTAATTTTAACGCAGAAAAACATACACCTCCTTCATATTTCTATCATATAATAAATTGTATTGATACAACATGAACGATATATACACATTCAGAGTTATCAAGCCTTGCTAGAACAAGGTGTGCACTTTGCACTGTGCAGCCTAGTGCCTGTCACAGTTATCTGATACAAAAAAAAAGTTATAATCTATATGGTAATAGTTTATAGATGAATGTACAAAAAGAAAAAGAAGTCAATATTAACATTATGGTGGCAATACAAAAAAAATTCCATTTTGGCTAAAAAAATGTCGCCTTGCTTATTTACAAAACATTGTAAAAATATATTTTTTTATAAGTACTTATTCCATATTTCTTCCTAATTTCTTCTCTTCTGGAATTATTATTGTAAATCCACAACATACACAAAGAAATAAATGCAATAAAACATACATTTATTAAAAGAAATTTTCAAAGAGATAAAACATCTCTTCTTCTTCAGCTTAAAATGAAATTGTAACGAAATAAAAATTTTTTTAAGAAAAAATCAATCAAAAGGCACAAAGCTAAAGTTAGGATTCGCACTTCGAGTT
>JAFIDM010000004.1:32673168-32687635 GCA_023159025.1 Thereuonema tuberculata | reverse complement strand
ATTTAAGTTTTAAACATATGGATCTTGAGAAAGTCCTTGAAAAATAGAACGAAATATTGAAGACATGTTGATGAAGTTTGTATTTGTTTGGAATTTTAAATGATAATGAAGATAAAGATATGGTTCTTTATACTGCTAAGATATTAATATCGGGTGATCGAAAAGTAACTAAAATTTGTAAATAATTTGTGGAATATTGATAGAAGAAAGATGGGTTCTTCACAGCAATGCTCGGCATGACACGGGATTTGTGTCAAAACAACGAAACGTTATTAACTGATTAGTTACTTTTCCGACCATCTTGTGGTGGTTTCCTGGTCGTGATTAGTGCTGTACGCGCCGAAATGTTGTCATTGCGTGACAATGTCCTCCTAGTGAAACTTTATCATCAGAACGCAGAATGTGCCAGTGAGGCATTGAGCGCATGCGATATATTCTAAATGGCAAATAATCCATGACTTGTACAGCACTGAGATAAATGATAGCCAAATTTGAATGACACAAGTTCTTTGGAAATACTTTAACGAAACGGAACATCCCGTGCCATTGTGCAGAATATCGAAAAAAAAGTGGATGAATTATAGGCAGCTTACCAACATAGGGAATGCAGTGCGCGCGTTATTTCACGAAGAACTAGCGTATTGTACGGCACTGAATGAGGCTCACTGCGAATCATCCTGAAGAGATATCCCTACAAAATTCAGCACTTGCAGGAACTGCAACCTTTTGATTTCACGAATAGGTCAAGAATTTGCTTTTTGGGTTTTCCGGCAGATGAACGACCTTTCAGATTGCTCAACGTACTGTGGACGAATGAAGTGCATTTCCATTCAATGGCAGTGTCAACTCGCATAACTGCCGTATCTGGGCTACACAAAACCCACATGCATTTGTGGAAATCCCCCTCCATCAGACAAAAATTACAGTCTCGTGTGGTTTTCACCGCTGATTTCATTATTGGTCTCTATTTCTTTCAGGAAGTCAGAGGGTCTGAGCTTTAAACGGTTACTGTCACGGATGAGTGATATACAGTACTGTTATAGAGCAGCATTATTCCCCACTTGCAAGAGCGACAAAAACTCCCTACAGTCATATTCATCCAAGATGGCAACACCGCACATTGCTATTCCTGTCAAGCGACTGCTACGCTCAACATTGGGGAGAACAGTGTCCTCAGTCGTTCCTTTCCGCATGAGTAGTCACCAAGATCTCCCGATCTCACACCTTGCGATTTTTGGTTGTCGGATTACTTGAAGTCAAAGGTGAACCGCGATCGACCAACGTCACTGGATGCCATCCGGCATTATGTGTCTGCAATAACAGATATGCTGTTGAATGCGTTGAACCGTGTCGTGTCTCGCCTGACGGCTTTGCTCCTGACTGAGGGACGCCACATCGAACATTTGTAAGCCCGTATTCCGTGTGAACATCCTACTCCCATCAGACGAATGACATAGCAGACTGTGTGGCCATCTGGTGGTCAAAAATGTAATTAATCAGCCAATAAAGTAACGTTGTTTTGACACAAAATCTCCTGTCATTCCTAGCATTTCTGTGAAAGCCGCATCATTCTACAGTCAGTACTACACACATTTTTATTGCATTTTCAAATTTTTAGTTCTTTTGGATCACACGGTAAATCAAAGCTCTCTGGCAAATTAATGTAACTTACGTCTTCAGGTAGATCAAACATTCCCATAGCTTCTTGCACCTTATCCACATAGAACTCCTTGAAATCATCACTCACCTATTAATTAAAAGATTAAATAAAGATACTGTAGACTAATTTTTTTTTCAATCAATTAATTTCTAATAAAGGTGTTGATTATTTATTATGTTCTTACTTCTTTAAACTAACGATTAATTTTAATTACACTTGACAACTCTTAATTCAGAACGTAACTGAATACTATTAGGCTTTTAAATGAAGATATTAAAAACAAATCTATAGGATAAATTGGATTGTGTTTTATTGTTGTTTTTATTTAAATAAAGAGAAGGAATGCTAATGACGACAATTCTTTAAGTTGAAAACTAATTGCATAGAAAATTGACCTTTATTAGATTCACTACATATAACAAAATTAAATGTTCAAAATTTATATTAATTGAATTGAACTACAACTTAAGAACAGTAATTTAATGTTAGAAAAAAAAGATAAAACTTTACTTACTAATCCCAGTTTCTTGAAATAGCAGCGTCTTACTAAAAACACTCTTGGTTCCTTATCCTTAGAAAAAGAACAAAGAGATTTATGTAATGTATAGCGAGAATATACAATAGATAATATGTGAAATACCTTTGATAAAAATAAAGAAGTTTTATATTTCCAATTCTTGGGCCAGCTGATAACTCAATGGCATTACAGCAATAGATACAATGAAGCTTAGACGAGAGAAGAAAGTTGAAGATAAGGGATTTTTTATGATAGCAAAGAGTAACTGTTCAGAGGATTTTCTTTCGCATGAGATTTGTTTAATTTTGTTTAATTTTCTAAAAATCACATCATAGACCTCTCTGTGAATTTTGTGCTTTACACTTTTTGGAAATTTCTTGCACTTTTGAGCCTTCACAATTCATTGTTGGTCTAATAGTTTGTAGGAAGTGAAACAATAATATTATCTACTTGAAAGCAGTTGGCAATGTGCCAAACGTTTGAGGACGATGGCACTCATGGCAACAAGCATTCCAATATGGATTTTAAATTGCCGTTGTCCTGAGTTGACAAGAACGTTTAAAGAAGGTTGGTGATAAATCGGCCATGTGATTAATCTCATAAAGTGGTTCAACGTATTTCTAACAAGCCTATAGATACAGAGGGAAACATCTGGATGACCAAGAGGATGACCTTTCCTATTGCATTCATGGATACTCCATTAGACTCTGAATATATCGAGTACCGAAAGCAAGAAAGAAAACCTGGTCTAGCGTAAATCATGAAGGAATATAGATACAGAGTTCCATAGATCGAAAATAGTCTTGCCAAGGACTGAAACATGAAACCCAGGAGCAAGGTGAAAGACGAGACAAAAGCAGCTTTAACCCAAACAAAGTGATAAAAATTAAATATACTCTGAAATTCCTAAATTTAATATTTTTTTCTGAAAATAAATATACTTTTAACCTTTTACCTGTAATTTAAGAATAACGGTCAGTACCAATGGCTTATTGTCGGTGCTACAAACAATATCCGTAATTGTGGGTTTTCCATTTTTTTTTAATATTTCGAATGCCACTTCTGACTTTGGAAGGAGCAAGTTTCTGTTCCTATTTCTACTCAGATTTCTACTTAGATGATTGAAAAGTTCAGAAAATTATCTATTTTAATCTCATCTTTAAGAAAGAGAACTCCGCCATGTAGAATTTGTCAGCTTAAAGTGGGCAAATCCCTCAACAAGATAGATGGCTTACAGGGCAATTCCCTGTACATCTACATTTCTTACTACTTAAAAGAAAACAGTAATTTTACTACTGGAGGGTTTTAAAAGACATTGAAATGCCGAGATAATAGGTATTGCAAAATAAATTTTTTTTATAAGAGGTAGTAATGAGCTCGAGCTGATTGATGAAATTGAGATTGGCCAAGATTGAGATGTTGACAATAACAGAAATAAAGAAAAAACGGAATATAGGATGCATAAAGTTAAATTATAATTTTGCTTCAAAGGTAATAATTTAAGTGATAGAAATCGTAGGACATACAGTAGTAAAAATTTTTTGGATAACGGGATAAGTATTTACACGATTTAGTTTGAATTGTATAATGAATTAGTGTTAAAGAAAACTTTAATTTTTTATTTATGCACTGTTTGGATAATTTATGTCTAGTGGAAAACAACGTAAATAGCAACAACGAGATCCGGGAGCACAGGGAGTGAAAATTACACAAACCTTAAACTAATTAAAGATTTAAAGAACTGGAATAGTTTCATATCAAGAAATGCATTGCCAACATTTCCAGTAGGAAAAAGAATTAAAGATCTTCAGGTGAGATAAAGGCCTTAGATTGCTATCACAGGACACTATCACATTAACACACACCATCAACACAAACCACATCAGCAAAAAAAAAAAAAAAACTTTCAGACATGGTGACGGCCGCTCTGCAAGAATTCTGAATCGCTGAGATGCACGTGTCGAAGTTGGCATGCGCCACCATGTCATATAGCTTCACACGCGATGCTATTTTCGTTGCTATCAGAAGTGCATTGTGCACTACCTTTGAAAAGTGTTCAAGAAGATGATTAAAGAAACCACTTTAGACAATGGCGACTTTGATACTAAAAAATTCAAAACAGAAGTTCAGTCAAGGCCTGGATATCAAGAAGAAAAGTTGTGAGGAGCTTGTAAATATATTTTTAAACAAAAGAAAACGCCATGGCAACGGAGAAAAATGAATTTGTAAGTTTGATGTTTGTAGATAGTGGAAATATGTCGATTCATGATATATACTATATATGTATTCTGTAGTATACAGTATTGTATAGTTTATTTATCAAGTCCATCAAGAGGCATAAGGTTTCTCAAACAGGAAATATCTACGTAGTATTATAAAATTAATATAGATACAACTTGGACGTTTGGAAGGGTTTGGTTTCGTATACAGGCAATTATTTAAGTAAAAAAAAAATAAAAAAAATAGGGTTTATTCAAACAACATAGACATTTTATTATGCTTGTAAGTCATCTGAATAAATAATGCAAAAGAATTTTTATGTAATTATTAAATAAGGTACATAAAAAAAAGATCAGAAGTTTTCAAGAAAGTAATTTTTAAAAAAAATCAAAAATCACAGTATTCCTTAACCTTGCTGGATAAGGAAGAAGTCAGCAAACTTGTCCCGAATCGATCGAGCTGCACTGGTTCCTCTGCTTACCAAATCGATCTCGAGATCTGTCACCACAGAAATAGTAAAAGTTTCTCCAAACGTGTAACTATCCCTACTTCTGAAATGTATAGTATACAGAATGCCTTTATAATGTCTTCAGCTAAGGAGATATCTACATTCATGGCCCGATTAAACAATCACTTGTTACATGATGCTAAATGCACATTCTATGTATCTACTGCCTCGAGAGTGGCGGTAGTTATAATTTTCTTCGTATTATCAAAAGACCCTTCTCCAAAAGCGTGCCAGAAAGAAAATGAAAGGTTTTTAAAAGGAGAACAATTTGACAATATAAAAAATTATAGCTTACATTAAGCAAAATTAAAATCAAGGAGAAATTCAGTAAAAAATTATTATAAACAAAGAAGGAAGACAAGATTGCCCGCTCAGTCCTGACCTATTTACGTTTTGTAGTAACAGATAAGGAGAAGAACTGAGTAGAAAAAATAAAGGAGGGTTGATAGTTGGTAAACCAAAAAAATAATTATGCTGTTGATACTGCTATTAATGCAATCGACAGAGAGCATATGCAAAATATGTTCAGTTCAGTAAAAAAAGCCATTAATTATCGCAAACTAGAGTTAATCTACATAAATAAAAAAATAATTATGTTTGGCAAGATGGAAGAAGAGCAAAAACCGAAGAACAATATTGTGAAAATGGAAAAATTGAAATTTAAAAAAAAAAAACGACTCAGAAAGGCATAAGCTTATCTGAAGGCCACCGTCACACCGGGCAGTGGCCCCCGAAAGCAAAAGAAGCAAGAAAAAAAAATTGTTGTGTAATTTTACACAACCAAAAAGCATTAGCCTCTAACTAATAGGCAAAAAGGCATTTATTAAACGAACTAAAGGTTCAAGAAAGGTTGAATAATCTAAATAAAATTTTTTTGCTTCTTTTGCTTTCTAGGGCCGCTGCCAGGTGTGACGGTGGCCTGCAGATAAGCTTTTGCCTTTCGGGGAAGGCGGATTGGGCTGATGAGTCTTAGAAGGACGAAACGACCGTTCCAATTCCTTCCGATAATTGATTCAGAAAGGCAATTTATTTATTCATGTGCTGTTCTTTTCTTGTTTTATTTTTTTATTTGTTTAAAAACAAGTTTGGTTATTTCATAAAATAGTTAAACCCATGATAAATTATGTTGTAGATATTTAGAGATGTATGATATCTGAGGATTACTATTAATTCACAGAAAGGAATATTAAAATTAGCACAAAATAAAAGCGGAAACAGAATAGATAAAATTTATTTCATGCTCTTATTCATATTCAAAATTCAGAAATGAAAGATATTCGTCTACCGAAACTTTTCTGGATAGAAATGAACAAAAATGTGGATAAATGTTATGCTTTATTAAAGCAAAAACTACGAATGCTTTGTTTTGGGGATTATTGTGTTTATTTGTGATTAATAAAATGAAAAAAAATCGGTTACTAGAAGAAGCAGTAAAGAAACAGAAGCAGCTGAAAGAGAAGTCACGAAAGAATTGATACAGATTTACTAAAGAAGTCCTTTGTGGACCACAGCAAATTTCCTGTTGAGAAACAAATAGACGATACGGATTTAATGGGAAAAAGTCAATTTTACTCCGTATTTTATAAGGACTAAGCAAATAAAAGACTTCTATGGCGAATGCTGGCAAAGTTTCAAGAATCTGGTTCCAAGTTCATCCCATGTCAAGTCAGTAAAGAAGGAATATCAGCTGACAAGATAACATCGCCTGTACTAAGAGTTCATATTAGTGATTCATCAAGAAAAACGTAAACGAAGCTTATTTAAACGAATTCACTTTGGAAGGTTTTCTAAATAGTTTTTTTGCAGATTACCAATGTTTTATAAAGAATTTTGAACTTAAAGAGGAAGATTAATTTTGAGTTTTTAATGATCAAGAACATCAAGTTCTGTATTACTTTATTTCAAGCAATAAGGTAAGTCGGGGGAAGATGCCAGTTGGGGGAAGACGCAAGTTTTGTAATATTTCGTTCATCAGAAGATAGATGACAACTCTTTCAGCGGCCAAGCATGGAAGCATTCCATGTGAAGGCAACTGTTGAAAGTTTTCAGTTTTACACCGAGTTTAATCGTAGATAAATTGAAAACGAAACTCTTTGGACTTGGTGAGTTCTTAAGTTATAATATTTCGCTGACCTTACTTAAGATTTAGCGCTCGATGTATCACAGCAAACTTAATATAGACTTTACATTTTTGTGGTGTGTTTCTTTGTGAGTGCATAGTAGGTTGAAGCAACGTGGCAGGTCCCAGTGAATAAAAATAAATCATTACATCGTCTTCCTCCAAGCACAAATTACTGAACTTATTTTATACTAAAGAAAGAGAAAGGAATCAATTCACTATTAACTAATTACACCACCGTATGAGCAACAATCGTTTTATTTAATGATTTTAGTTAATTTATTTAATGAATTAATTAAATTATTGGATTCTATGTGTAAAATGCAAAAAATGGCTCCAAAAAATTGCAGCAAGGTCAACTTTGCACAAGTGTTAAGGGCTGCTTTTCATCAGCGTTATTTGTCCTATTTTATAGTAAATCTTTTCTTTATAATGCTTATTAAATATTGGTGGAATATACTGTTCTTCTTTGTAATTGTGAACTTCGTAACCTATGGCATCTTCTCCCATATTAACTGGTATCTTCCCCGCATACTGGGGAACATGCCACTTTTGATGAATTTAATTACGGACATTTTTGTAAATATTGCATTTACTGTAGTACAGTAATATTTAATATTTTTTCAGTTAACAGTTATAAGAACGAGTTGAAACATCTATTTTTTTTATTTCTCGTTGCCGACTAAAACAACAAAAGCTGTTAAGTATGGCGTCTTACCCCGACTTACCTTAATACAACTTATTTTTTTTACTCCAATGTAAAAGTGTTTGAAGTTTATTCGTCCTAGCTATTTTATTTCTCATCTCTGCTAGCATAAAATAACTTTAAATAATAATTAAATCGCTGCTAAAAGGTGAAAGTCAAGTTAAAACCAAAAACCACAAAAAAATATCATAAATAGAAAGGAGAATAAATGGAGGGATGGGAAACTGAAATGGTAAGATAAGAAATTCAACGAATTTATAATAGTTTTGCCGGGGACATTGCGAGAAGATATTGGGACCTCGAACGGCAGACCCCGATCTTTAAAATTGAAAACTCTAAATCCCATAATTGAAAATGGCTTTATGACAAAAAATGATTTAATAAATGAAAATAATGATTCTTAAAAAATTTATTTTTTAAATTAAGATGTGAGAATATTTTTAAGGATACTAATAAATGCTGGAAGAGGAGAGAAAAGAATATAAATTTTTTTATTAGGATTATGAAACATTTAAACCCATTATTTATTCCAAAATAATGAATTTTTGACAATTTCTGAATTCCAAAAGTCAGAAAATGTCAGGAAAAAAATCTACCCAAATACTTATTAGTAGTAGGTCAGGGAATTAAAAGAAGATTGAAGATTGAACTTGTTTAATTACTTTTTAGTGTAATCTTATATTATAAAAGCGTTATTCTGTCTGTCATAAGACTTTCCGTTTTTCCAATTTTGTGACCAAACTGTAACAGATAGATTGGTTATGCAAATGGATAAAATATAGAGCTTTTTTAAGACAAACAAAATGCTACAAAAATCTTTCGAAAAAAGTTTTTGGTTTCCAAGCTTTTAAAGGGTCAAATTTTGACTTTTTCTCAATTTAAACGAAAAGTATAAAAGTTGGAAAAGAACATTATATTGAGAAAATGTTGGTATTTGAAAGTTCTATCGAACGAGATATCAGTCATTCACAAACGTTTCTGCGTTTGCAAGATGCAAAAATGTGTGTGGCGCAATCCCAGATGTGAGGCGCCAACCAGCAATACATCTGAGTTAAGCGGAGAAGGTCACAACGGGCTGGGAAGTCGTGTATTCTCCGATCTCTGTATTAATTAGCTAAATAAATATTATTTTTTTTTTAATGCTACACATGCATGGGTTCCGGAGCGAAGCGACGGTACGTGGCTGTTATTATTATATATGTAAATACGTAAATTATAAAAACGTATTCTGTCTGTCATTCTGTAACCAAAATGTTAAATTACAAATTACGAAAACGTCAGAGCAAGGAAATCTTTTGGAAAATGATTCAGGAATTTTCTGAAAACATGTTATTTATCATGAAGTTTTGTAATAAAACCTAACATGTTTCGTTATCAAAATGTGTTTGTGTTATCAAAAAGAGAATATTAACATTTTAACCATATATAAACCACCAAACACAAAGAAAGGTAAATTTACTGAAGAATTAGAGAATCTGTTCATAAAAAATGAAAAAATATTAAACAACTGTCCAACTATACTAATTAGCGACGTAAATATAGATCTTTTTTAAATGATTAAAAACAATGCATTACAGAAATACCTAAAACTTATGTGCAATAATGGTTTCAAAAATTGTCTTTACGGAACAACAAGAAACAACTATACAATTCATGGAAAAACGATAACAAATATAGACCTTATTTTCATAAATAAGCATGATATTGAAACACCAGGAATAATATGTAAAGAACGATTCTCGGATAGTAAGAGTTGAAAATGAGAAAATAACAGATTCAAATATAATCTATAAAGAACTAATCAATGAGGTTAACAAAACAAAATTCATGAAAATCTACTTATATAAAAAGAAAAGTCCTGACTCACTCACTGACTGACTCCTCAACACCCACCCCAAACCCTTGGACCTAGAAAGCTGAAATTTTGCACAGAGATTCCCTTTATGATGTAGACAAGAAATAAGGCCGGATTGTTCAAAATTCCTACGGGATAGGGAATAATCTGGCAAACTGACCGTGAAGTGTGTGTGGCGGCAACCCCAGATGTGACGCCAACCCGCAATACACCTAAGTTAAGCGGAGAAGGCCACAACGGGCTGGGACGTCTTATATTCTCCGATTTCAATATTAATTTGCTAAATAAATAAAGTTTGTTTTTTTAATGCTATATATGCAAGGGTTGAAAATAATTATTTGTTTACTTGTGTTTTTGTTTATATTTCTTTGATATCACTGAGCTGCAGACATTGGGTGAATCCAGCTGAGGAGAGGTAATAACCTCGAAACAGACAGTCCTGGATTCCCGATGTCAAATATTTCAAAAGTAGCTCAGTGATTTTATTTGTTGTGCGTTTTTATCCCTTTTTATTGCTTGTGAAATGTTTCCATGCACGTTAAATGTATCATTATGAAAAATTTGATGTGAATATATATTTAAAAGTTTACTAATAAAAATTTGTTATATTTGAGATTGATGACCCTAACCCATTGTATCTGAGGCTATGCCTCAATTTACACAACTAAAAATTGAATTGTACCTAGTCATTAATTTACTCTAATAATCAAGTAAATTGAGTAAAATACAGAATGAAGTAATAATTCTTTTTTGGCCTTTCTTAGGTTTTTGTTGTTGTGATGGTTATTCCCCAAAGTTTAAAATTTTTGCTATTTTCTTACTAATTAAAATTGTTTCGAAAGTCCCAAATTTTAATACTTACGTATGACATCTTTGCCATGCCTGGAAGTTTGAACGGCATCTTTTCCATTTCCTTTTTACTTTCCTTAATGCACTGTTGTAGTTTTTCTTTTAACTGTTAAGAAGAAAGTATTAATATTTATTAATTAATTAATATTCCAGCCATTACATTCTCTTTGCAGAATAGAAAAACCCAAAATAACCAATAATTTGGAAAACATTAAGAAAACTGAAAAGCTTTTCTATGATGTCTATATATAGATAAGATTAAAAACAATTATTAAATTATAACAAAAAAAAACTATGATAAAATATAGTTAGTTCTAAAATGGTAATAACTCACTTAATGTGTACAAAATTACTATAAGCTCAAATTTCGATTTTGTACAGTTTCTTTACATTTTTTGAGGGAAATCAGAAATAATTTATTTCAGGAAATTGAGCTGTTGTCAGAAAGACGGAAAACGATTATGGGCGAGATTAAAACAAGATCGTGAAACGTTGCTCTATCTCTCTTAATGATATCACCATTGAAGTTCAGTAGCTGAATCTTGACCATCTGGAAAAGAAACCAAGATCCGTCTTAAACCTATTTCCCTAACAATGTTGTGGGGGAAGATCGCGAATCAAAAACGTCATCAAGCTGAACCTCTGACTTTGATCGTTTACTTCGCCGAAATCAAGTTCAGAATTGACAATGGAACCGACGCGACATATACGAGTTGGGATTCCTTGGATAAAAACAAAACAAAACAAAAAACATCAACACTAGCAACAAGAGGATTTATTCTCAAATAATATTAAATTCTTTTATATATAATAAGCCTGAATGGATGAATATTTTTTATTTTCATTTCACAATACTGTAACTTACAAGTTACAATATGTTATTATAACTCATAATTTAACAATTCGAATGAGATTAGTTTGGATAGATGGCGAACCACACAACAACAAGAAGCAATATGGCTATTTCTCAAGGTAATCTGATGAATAAACGGAAATTTATAAAAATTACTAAAAACTATTTCAATAAAATTCTTTATCTGCATTCTTTATATAAGCTTCTTTAACATATCCTGTAAATAATTTACTCCTAGAAATCCTTCATATAACTCCTTTAATTTCCACGATATTTCATCCTTCTTTGCGAAGGACTTCTTCATATAACAACACTTCTTTAATATTAAGGATTTCTAGGAGTAAATTATTTATAGGATATATTAAAGAAGCTTATATGAAGAATGCAATATACTGCAGAGAGAAAACTTCTTATTTGTAATCCTAATGAAATATAGAGCAGGAGGAAACAGAGGTTACTTGTCCTCTGGTACCATCTGAAGAAGTCCTTCTCAAAGAATTTTAATATTAAGAAGATTCTATAGAAAAATTGTATTGCTTTCCACTTTCTTTCAATAGTGAATCAAAAGCGAAGGCATGTAGAAGGTTTCTTCAGAATAAAATCTAAAAGTTTTGCTGAAAAGGAATTTAAGAAATCGTTTTGGCGTTTTTTTTCCCAAAAAGTTTTACATTTCTTAAGTAAGTCTGTGGGTAAAGGACCCAAACTAACTTTTGAGTTATCGAAATCATTGATGAACTGACAACAACAACAACAACGACAATAACAACAACAATAATAATAATAATAATAATAAGCCCGTGGATCCTACCTCCTCGCGATGGGGCGGGATCTACGCTAGCTTTAGGGTAGCCTAAAGGGTCCAATCATCTCTGATGAGATCTAGTTCAAGTATTGATCATGCTGCATCGGGTGTAGCGTAGGATAAAGTCACCCGCATTCAGGGGTGAGGCAGAGACCTCCGTTCGAAAAATGTACTACAGTCTCCTGCAGTTGGTGGTGGAGAAAGTGGCACTTCATCCTCTAGTAAGGCTATCAGAATACCCGGACAACACCTTCCAGCCCGAACGGTCGGAAGTGTTTCGTCTGTGTCAGAGCAGGCGACCACCAAGACTGAGAAACCACGCCATCGCAGATGAACCCAGGATCTTATTCGCGACTTCTACACCGTTACACAGTTAGGGACTCATCTCACGGATACAGACAGACACTACACCATGCATTCACCACACGTTATCCATCGTTAGGACTTAGCGAACAGTGGGTTGAAGATCAGCGACGTTCCATATTCTTATTCCCCATACATACTTGCACAAATTGGGGAAGAAGTCGCTGAATCCAACCATAGGACACCACAACCCACCAGAAGACACTACCATTATGGAAAACACAGAAATAATCTCTACCCCTCAGTACACATGCCTCAACAATACAACTAATGACATATTACGTGCAACACATGATCGTTTCTTCACTGCACTCCCACAATACACAGGCACAGACTCCATACTCAGGCCGCCACTCATCAAAGTACACACATCAAAACTACTCTTCACAATCATATACTATCTCAACACACACACTATCCCACATACCTGGACAATATCCAAACATTAGTATATGTACACACAACACTCTACTGCGCCGCATAGGGAATAATTCGGGCACTTGGAATCTCAAATAACACAACCTCCCACTGCATAGTCATAAGAATACATCCTCCCTTGGAGACGTCGCCTTGAGGGCCGCGTCAGCAACCTTAGAGGAGACATATCCAGGCTCAGACAATACTGTGCAGGACACGAAACAAAACAAAGAAATTTATGTCCCAGGTTAGGAAGATATTCAAGCACATAAATACTCGCCCTTCACATTCAAACTATCATAACCATTCAAACCATCGTAAGGTTCAGGAACATCTCGACACTGTTCACAAAACAAAAACTCAGTGCACTTGCAAAAAGATTACAAAGATACAAACAGTGCACTCTGCGCAAGCAACAGAACAACACTTTCCAATACAATGAGAAAAAATTCTGCAGATCCCTGACATCTTCCCCTGACATCTACAAGCAAACCAATCACTCCCACCAGCGAGGCATTACATGAATATTTGTCGGCTCTGTAGTCAAAGCCTATCCCCCACAATAATAAAGCACCATGGATCACAGAGGAACAAGAAGTCACTGAACACTTACCCTTCATGTTCTTCCATGAGATTATTCTCTCTGACATACAGATAGCACTAAAACATGCACACAACTGGAAGGCTCGTGGTGCAGACTATGTCCAGAACTTCTGGATCAAGAGGGTCACATACCTGCATGGGAAGCGAGCGCTTAAACTTACTGACATAATACAACACCCAGAACATCCTCTTTTCCTCACACAGGGTGTCACATACTTACAAAGCAAGAACACTGAAAAAGCGCACCCTGCAAACTACTGTCCAATCACTTGCCTCCACACTTTACAAACTCCACACCTCCTGCCTCGTTGACAAAATCTACATCGAGAGACATAACATTCTTTCCGAACAGCAGAAGGGCTGTCGCAGGAATTCCCAGGGTTGTAAGGAGCAAATCCTTATTGACTCTGTAATCCTGCGCTAGGCGCGCGCGAAGAATAGGAACTTACATATCGCGTACATCAACTACAAGAAGGCATTTGATTCGGTCCCTCATTCCTGATTCCTACACATTCTTCATCTTTACAAAATACAACCCAAGATCACGGCATTCTTGGCTGCGACGATGAAGAGTTGGAACACAACATTACACCTATGCACTTCCAACATCTCCATCACTGTAGACCCCATTCCCATAAGGAGAGTTATTTTCCAGGGAGACTTCTTGAGTCCTCTTTGGCTCTACCTCGCCTTGAATCCATTGAGCTACATACTAGATAACACAAAACACGGTTAAAGGCTTACCTCAGGCACTGTGAAACCATACAAAATTACACACTTAATCTACATGGATGATTTTAAACTCTACGCCACAAACAACACACAACTTCTTAATTTACAAGTCACCATACAGTTCACCAAAGACATTGGGATGGATTTTGGAATCGACAAATGCCGCAAGCTACATATAACACGCGATTTTGAGACTACGATTTTGGAGGGTTTTGGATAGGAGCATGGGTTGGCCATCCAATCCATGGAAGAAGGAGAGACCT
>JAFIDM010000004.1:32657855-32673068 GCA_023159025.1 Thereuonema tuberculata | reverse complement strand
GAACCAGAAAGGCAATTTGGTTAAATTTGTGCTGAATTTCATTTCTTGTTTTATTTAATTTAATTATTTTACAGCACATTAAATTTTTTTAACTTAAACTAAAAAAGAAGGCAAGAGATAATAAAAGTAGACAATGCACGAATAGTTTAAGGAAGCCATAATGAGCTAATTAAATAAAATCAGAATATTAATTTAAAAAGGGAAAATTGAAAAACTATTTATGAAATCCATAATGAGCGATATTGAAGACAAAGAGGCTGTCATTGTAACCATTGAGATCACTTAAGATGAAAAATGATTCCTTGCATTTTCTTCGGAAATCATTTTTTTCCTGACAAATAATTAATGGATTATCCACTGCCAATAAGTGATAGGTTTTGTCCATGTGACCAACGGTGAGATAATTAGGGTCCTTATTTCTAATTGCTGCCGAATGCTGAGATATGCGTTTTTTTGAAAACTTGCCGAGTCTCACCGATGTATCTACACAAGTTATTTTGACATGGGAGAGCGTAAACAACTCCCTTAAAACTTCCTTGATTTGATAATTTAACAGTATTGGATAACAATGGCTTAAAGAGTGACTGACAGGGGAAGTAAGAACTATATTTACATTATGCAAAACCTTTTGAATGGCAGGGAATATGGTAGCATGGTAAGGAATGGATACAAATATCTTAGATTGGGGGATTTTTGTTTTAAGATATAGATGCCGTTGACGACGTCTCTAATTTGCCGATTAATGAAAGGGGTGGGTAATCGTTAGAAATGAGGATGTTCCCAATGGTTTGAAGTTCTCTGATGAGTAACTGCTCAGAACTTGAAAGCGGAAAGTTCTAATAACCGCCATGCTCCTCTTGAATATATGCGTGCAGATCAGTTGTGGAAAGTAATACCGGTATTGGTAGGTTTGTGATAAACTGTCGTATGAAATTGGTAATTTGATCTATTGACGGAAACGTCCAGAAAGGGAATAATAGAGTTATCCTCATACTCAATTTTAAAATTAATGTTTTCATGAATTCCCTCCTTAAAGCTCTGGATATCAGACTGAATACCGCCACATGCATAAAAAAGAAACTCACTATCCTCAGTATACGAAGATGGTCACACCTACAACCTGCTCCAATAACAGGATTTTAAACTTGAGTGGCTCACTGATACAATTACCGAGCAAAGGATTAAAAAATGACATAATGGTCCCGCCAAAAACAGAGGACGTTCTTGCCAATATTGAAGAGGAATTTGGCAGACTATGTCAACTTGTCGACGCCACTATCCGCCACAGAATTGGAGGCATACTTCGGTCCCATTCCATTAGGTTTCTACATCTTCACAACATCAACCTGTTAAAATGATGGCTTTGAAGCAGCTACGAGCTCGCTCCGAACTCGCAGTCATGCCAGCTGACAGAGAGGTCTCACAGTCATTCTCCACAGATCTCAATACCTTCAAATGGGCAGTCTTCTCATCGAAGGTTCTCCAAGCATGGATTTCTACACTCTCAGCATTAAGGAAGTCCTCCATCTCAAGAGGCGAATTGCCAGGAAACTGCTCAAGGATAACCTCATTACCACCAAAGAGGCCGAGAAACTAAAAAATGATCAGGTCAAAATTCCATTCCTTTCTACCCAAGATCCATAAGGATACACAAGAGAATGGGCTATTCCCGGCTCGTCATGTTGTTAATTGTGCAAATACGACTATTACGGTACTGTCCGACATCTTATTTAATAAATTAAGTAAATTGGGTATTTCGTTCCGTTTTAATGTCTCTAATAGTTTCGATTTCGTTAAAAAGATTCAATCCCTACCCCTTCATCCCAATTATGTCTTCTTTTCTTTAGACGTGGATGCATTGTTCACGTCCATTTCTTTGGACTTTATTTCTAATGCTCTTTTTTTTTATTGATAAGCGTTATGTAAACTTCTTGGACTCTCCATCACTTTCTAATTTATTACAGCTGATTCAAGCCTTGTTTAATATGCAGGTTTTTTTCTATGGCAAAATCGATGGCAAAATGTTTAGGCAGTCACTTGGGATTTCCATGGGTTTTTCGGCGTCAGCCTTATTGGCGGATGTATGTATGGGATACGTCGAAAACACTGCATCTTTGCTATTTGATGATACGAAAATGCACATTCCCCTCTACTGCCGCTCTGTGGATGATTTGCTTTTTTACGCATGTGGCATATCCAGAGCTTTATGGAAGGAATTCATGAAAATATTAATTTTAAAATTGAGTATGAGGTTAACTCTACTATTCCCTTTCTGGATGTTTCTGTCAGTAGATCAAATTACCAATTTCGTATGACAGTTTATCGCAAACCTACCAATTCCGGTATTACTCTCACTACAACTGGCCTGCCCGCATGCATTCTAGAGGAATATCGTCAGCATGGTGGTTAATCTTATTTTATTTAATTTGCTCATTATGGCTTCCTTAAACTATTCATGTATTGTCTACTTTTATTACCTCTTGCCTTTTTTTTAATTATTTATTCATTTGTTTATTTTTTCTAAACATACTTTTTGAGTTCCTAGCCTCCCTCTACTTTTGTAATGTAACATCCCGAGCCACTGAAGAGGGTGAACGATGGCCTCTCCCCTATTTCCACAGTCGGCCAGCCCGTGGTGTCATGTGTCCTGGCAATCTGATATTTTGTTTTTGAAGTTATTGTATTATTATTTTTACTCGACAACGAAACGTAGGACGTTTCGAAAACGTTTGTAATTTTTAATATGTATAAATGTTTTTAATTATATTTGTGTTGGCCTTAATGACTTATTATAATTAATTTCCTTTGTCCCTTTTGAAAAGATAGTGTAAGCGTTATTCCATTTAACAGATTGCAGTATTTATTTGATAAAATGATGAATTTAAATATTGTTTCGAAGGCCCTATTTCTTCTTAAAGATTCATAACTTTATTTTCTGCTTGAAAACATCCTTTCTCCAGTATCTAAAATGTTTGTATTTCAAATGTGATTTTTCTGACCAGCAATTCCTGCTACGATACCTCAGAGCTAATAAACTTAATTGCTTCAACGACATATGTATATGATACTGATTCGATGAGGAATATCAAGATGAAGAAGATATATAGGGTATGCAGAATTTACGAAGAAGAAATTATAGGTCGGTCTTGAGAAACCTCTACGTAGGGTGTCCCAGAATGCTAGAAGAAAAGTGTTGAAAACAATACAAATTTAAAATAATTATAAAAATGGACAACGCATGCCTCCTAAGCAATTTCAGTACAAAATAACAATGCTTGATATAAAAAAAACCTCATCTTATTTTCTAACTGCTAAAAATTGCTTTTTTTTCATTTCATTCTCTATCTATTTCTATCCGTTCATCATTTCTTATCAGTGAATGCTTAAGCATTAAATGATGTTTTGGGAAAAAAAATGTTTCTATCTTAAATGCCTTGTTTATCTGCTAAAGATTTACATATAAACAAGATGTTTCTTTCAAACAAATGATTTGCAAACTAGAATTTATGTTAAAAAGTTTGGATGAAAAATATCTTTCTTCAAGAGATAAGTGCGAAAACATGGCTGAATATTTTCCAATCAAGCACATCTGTCCACTAAACTAAGACATGAACAAACGTTCGTCTTAAGAAGCTGCGTCTTCATTCTTCAATCCTCTACTGATAATGCTTAATACCCTTTCTCAATTATTTCATGTAGTTATTTCATAGATACATATAAGTTTCAAAAGAAATCCCTGCTTGAAGCGTAAGCGGAAAAACCCAGAATAACTGGTATCCGTTTTATTTCTTTCCCTATTAATCACTTTGTATGTTTCGTGTGGTTGAAATGGGTGACAGAGAAACAAAATCTCCATGGAAAGAAGGACAGACTGATAGAAACATGAAGAACTAATGGTGGAAGTAGCAACCTGAGTGATCTTGTAGAAACTTGCGCAAAGGGGATACTCCAAAACATGAGAACCGAATCTCAGTACATAAGAAGTCAAACGTTATGAAAACTTTACTCAGTAGTTCTGATAAATTTGCTGGAATTGGAAACCACATGTTTTTTTTGAAACAGACATCCCTTGTAGTTTCAATGCTTTTTCTTTAGATCACTTTTTGCTTTACAGTTTACCACGGCTGGATAAATACATGGAAGGAAGATATTTCCTTCATTGTCGATAAAATGAAAAATCACCCCTTGTAAATAACGCAGTATTTTTATCTTCTCGTTGCAGATGACGCAATATTTTCATCTTTATAGTCTTTTGCGCTTCATTAACAAAATAAAGAGAATAGCTTCCATAAGGTTTACTAAAAAAATAATTTATATTCCATTTCCTTCGAGGAAACTGTAATTCCAAATTACTTTTTAAACTGTTAAAAAAGATTAATGCTAAGTGTTAATGCTAAGTGACAATTTAATCATTTAAATGTGTCTATGTTTTCTTATATGTGTATATGTCTTCTATTTTAGTCTTAATCAATATTGAACCACGCAAATCGTTTCTCAATTGATAAAAAGAAACCCATGCTATTGATATAAACAAAGAAACCTCAATGATATGAATTTAATATAACATTATATAAACATTTTATATGTTTAGCTTATTCTGGGAGCATTACCAAAAATGTCTGTAGCTATTTAGAATACTATATTTCATAATAATAATGGAATTTTCTAATTGAATACAAAAAGGAAAAACAATAGAAACAATAATTACCTACGATACATAATGGATTACAGACATGAAGGAAATTTCCGAAGATGATCAATCATAGCTGATTTATTCAAATTCATCATTTTTATATGTTGATTTTTTTTCTTATTCAAATTTGTCTTTATGTTGTTTTAGACGTTTGATTAATAGTTGTAGGTCATTCCTAGAAATTTTTCCTCACATATTTGGCAAAGGCTATTCCTATTAACTTTCCTGTGGATAACGTATAATTTATTTGACAGGTTGAAAAATAATCTTGAAGTTGAATTTAGAAAGTCTTTCCGCAATCACATCAGAAATTTTTCAAAAGTTCTAAACTTCGATCATCCTGTTTTTGCCAAAATTAGCATTTTTTTTTCTCATTTGTTAATTTTGATTTATAATAGAAATTCATGAATTGAATATCAAAACAACAACACATTTAAGAACAAGTTTTAACGTGCGAAAAATAATTATGACAAGACAATAAAAACCATACTCGCACATAACTAATAACAAAAGGAATCACTGATCTGTTTTTGGATTTTTCGACACCGGGAATCCAGAACAGCTGTTTCTGGGTTCCTACCCGTCATCAGCTGGACTCGCCCAGTGTCTTAACAGTCGGTGATTCCTAGAGACATATAAAGAAAACAAAAAAAGAACAAGAAAATGGCCCTTCACACTAAAAAACAACAATTAATAAGATAAAAATAAAAAAGGCCAGTTATTTAATCCCCGCTAGCCTCTGCTCAGCTTATGATGGATTAAATAATAAAAAGAATACATTTAACAACAAGTTTTAACGCGTGAAAAATAATTATGACAAGACAATAAAAACCATACTCGCACATAACTAATAACAAAACATATGTGCTCAAAAGTGGGCATGATCTGACATCAGTACGAGCACCTCGTGACATTGAATGCTCGTTAGTGGCCGTGCGATAATTCACAATGGCAGGCAGGGAAAATGGTGCGTTCGGATTGACGTTAAAGCAAGGGGTGTCTGTTAAAGTTTATTTATGAGTCGAAGGGAAACATCTTTGCAGCAGGATGTTTATTTCATATGGAAAATGGAAATGAAAATTTTCTTTGAAACGTGAAACAATGAATGCTATCAAGAAGAAATTTTAGTTGCAAACAAAATATGCTCCTGTGGTATGAGTAGCATACCACAATCACTACCAAAGAGAAGCAAAACATCATCGCCTAAGCGCTGATGATAATTGATCAGGTCATTTGATTGTTGGTACTGCTTGCAAAATTGACTGGGTCCAGTATATTGACTATTACGCGACTAAAGGGTGAATCTATAGGACATGGCAAAGACCTGTTTGTAAATATTGTTTCTGAAATATCGAATTCCAGTTAAAAATTCCCAATTGGATAAATTATGAATTGCAGTTTCATCTGCTATTACTTCTTACAATAAGGTACTTCCTTTTTGTTATTAAGATTGGTATACAAAGATACAACGGAAAAAGATATCAACTTATGATTGAGTTGTTTTATAATTTTTTTATTTTTTTAAACGTCTTAGACAATGTAAAAAGAAATTTGAATAAAAAAAAACAATCGATATATAGAAAAGACGAAATGAATAAGTCAGGTACGGTGGAACATCTTCGGAAATTTCCTTATGATCTATGGAATGACGTCAAAATCTTATGTATCGGCAATAACAGAAATAAATTGGATATAAAAGAAGCATTATAGTTAATAAATATTAAAGTATAATTGCAAATTACAAACAAGAAATTCCGAGCATAAATACACTCATTACCAAAAAAAAAGATGCACCTAGAAGGAGTTGTCCGATTGTAATGAAATTTCGTATGCAAAGACATTGGTACCGCCCATGCAAATGATTAAACTTTGGTATCTAATGAATGAATAGCGAGAGCTACAGCGCATCGGAACAGGAGGTGTACATAAGAAGCGCTCAGCAGGTGTATATAAGAAGCGATTCTCAATCTGATGGTCAAAATTTCTGTTGCATTGCGAGTTAGGATACCTTTCAACGACTGAAAAAATGCCTCGCCGCAGGATTCGAGCTCATTACGTGCAACTGTCGGAGTTTAAAAGAGATCGTATCATTGAATTGAAAGAGGCAGGTTGGGCAAATCGGAGAATCGCTCGTCATATGGGTCGAAGTGATGCGGCGATTATAAGATACTGGCAGGAATGGGTGGACAATGGCAGATTTTAGCGTCATGAAGGTAGCGGTCGCCCTAGGGCCATAGCAGAGCGGAAGGATAGAGTGATTGTCAGATCAGCTGTCACAGCGCCTTAATCATCCTTATCAACCATCAGACGTGCGACCCGCACACGAGTGTCCACCACGATCATTCACAGACGGCTGGGAGAGCGACATCTACGCTCGTACCGACCGCTACGCCACCTGCCACTCACGTCTGCACACCGTCGGGCCAGATTACAGTGGTGCTTGGCTCGATCCGGTTGGAATGATGCTGACTGAGGACGTATAGTGTTTAGCGATAAATCCAGCTTCCAACTGTGTCCTGACGATCGTCGCAGGCGTGTCTGGAGACGCACAGGGCAGCATGCCGATCCTGCTTTCACTATTGCACGCCACACAGGCCCACAACCAGGAGTTATGGTCTGGGGTGCCATTTCCCTTGATTGCCGGACCCCTTTGGTCGACATTAGCGGCACACTTACAGCACAGCGGTACGTCGATGACATTCTGAGACCTGTTTTGCTACCCTTCCTTTTGCAGTACCCTGGCCTTATTTTTCAGCAAGATAATGCCAGACCACATACGGCATGTGTTGCTATGACCTGTCTTGCAGCTTGTGCAACACTTCCTTGGCCAACCAGATCCCCAGATCTCTCTCCAATCGAGGATGTCTGGGATATGATGGGAAGGCGACTGCATCCACCAGAGAATGTGGATGACCTAGCCCGACAATTGGAGCAAATTTGGCAAGAAATACCGCAGGAGATCATCAGGGAGCTTTATCCCTCTATGCCATGTCGTGTGGCAGCTTGCATTTAGGGTAGAGGTGGGTCCACACCTTATTGAACTCGTTACTTTGTAACTCTGTAACTCTGAAATAAATCATTCAATTTGTCTGAAATTTTAATCATTTTCTATACTGTACATAATCTTCCTCTCCACCAATTTTTGTCTCCATCGGACAACTCCTTCTAGGAGCGTCGTTTTTTTTGTTAATGAGTGTAATATTGTTGAAATATTATAGTATTATTATAGTGTTATTAATTTTAATTTTATGTATTTCTTTATTGATTTAAAAATTTTTGCACATCATTTTCTTATAATTATATCATTTGTAATTATTGTTTCTATTGTTAGCGGTCCCATGTTACAGTTAACATAGGGAAACGCTCTTGCTTTTGTGTTGTCTTTCTGTCACACTGTATGTCATACTCTGTAGCGGCCAAACGGTTAGAGATATTAGAATGAAACCTTCACCATTGTGTTCAGCATCAAAAAGTAGGTGACAACGTAAAAAAATTCAGACCTATAGGATCCCTCCCTGATCCCCAAACGTTTTCCATAGCAGTGTTAATAATAATGATAACAATTAACACAGTAATAATACTGATGCTTCATACATAACAATGCTAACAATTGCCAACAGGAAGTCATTGTTAATATTTACAAACGTATTGTTTCATAAATTCTTTAACATATCCAAATGATGCACTAAGCATTGTATTAGCAGCCCCTAGATTACAGCTTGTCTGTAAAATATAAAGGAACGGTCTTGCGTTTATATGATCTTGCTTTTAATTATTTCGTTTATACAATTATTCATATTATGGGACCGCTTTGCTTTTGTCTGTCTAAAAGCATTACTTTTGTCTGTCTAAAAGCATTAATTACCTTTTTTTCCTTTTGTATTCAGTTGAAAATTTCTTTCTTCTTTTTTCACGTCGATTTGAGTCAACTAAGGACCACGGACAACAGCCCCGTATAACGACCGGCACGGTGGAGCTAGTAAAGTTCGAGAAGGGGTACGAGATTCACATCAAATCCAGAATATCACGAAGATAGTAAGTCCCAGGTAGAAACGGACGAAACACAGAAGAAACAGACAGCCACGCCAGCGCCAGGATTCGAACCCAGGTTTCGACACAACGGCCACACGGCAGAACGCCGTCTAGACCGCTCGACCATCCCGGAACGGCTGAAAATTACTTTATTATGAAAAATTGTATTCTAAATAATTTCCGATATTTGATAATGCTCCAAGAAGGAGGAAACATGTAAAATGTTGTATAATATTATATTAAATTCATATCAATGAGGTGATGTTTCTGAATTTCCAAACTTTATTTCAGTCAATGGCTTGATACGAAGTTTAGAACTACAATTCTTACTGTTCTTATCCTTTGCTTAACATCTAACTGAAATTTATAAGCCTTGGGATTTCAGTTCTGATAAATTTAACGGTAGTTTTATCATAGTATTTTTCTTTGTCTTATTTCTGATTCTACTTGATAACTTTTTGTTTTTTGGCATTTTTTTTTTTACAGTTTTTGGTTTTAAATCTATTGTTTTGCATTTAGTCGTAATTTTTTTATATTGTCATTAAAACATTCATAGTTCTTTCAAGAAAAGATTGATAATATCATTTACTTACCTCTTGAAGTTTCTTTTTAATGCAATTCATTACTGCACCAGCCTGAAAATAACCGAAGAAAGATAATTTATTATATTCTTAAATTAAAATTGTCTGATTTCCTATTCTTTTTCGTTCTATAAAATCGAAATTTAAAAATATTTTAACTTGTGTGAACTTTATCTAATATAAGTAATGAGAAAGACATACACAATTTAAAAAGAATAACACATTAATTTTTTTTGTAAAATATATTGATACATACAATACAGAACAGTTTTGTCCGGCAAGAGGTTGGCCTGGACATCATCACCTGAGTTACAAGTGACACAAACGTGTGTCGTTTATCATTACTTATATTACAATCGAAAGCAGTTATAATTATTATTTTATAATTATTGAAGCCTGTTCTGGAACTCTAACTCAATTATAAACGGCAACAAAAAACACAGTAAAGCAAATAAAATATTAAATATAGGTAATATATTATCATATGTCAATATTATAAATTAATATTATAATATATTAATAAAATATATAAATTTAAATTATATAAAACAAACTTATACAAAAAAATGGTATCGTTGTTCGGTAGTAGTTATACATGGAAGCAATTCTTCTCAAAACTGAAATATACGAAGACAAATTTAAGAAGCCAACTGACTGCTATGCATTTAAAGGAGATTATGTAACTGGCTTCATTCAGTCGCCTATCTTGAGTCTTGGCGCAATAAAGACCACCAAACATCTCTCCAATTTATGTCATTTGTGACGTAATTTATTAATAATAGAAATAGAGATAATCCAAATAACTTTCTTCTCTAAAGCTTTTTGAGTTAACTGAAAAATATTGTTTTTTTGTGGTATTTTGTCTTATTGTCTAATTTCATTTAAAAGGAGGGGATATTCAAATTAATTTTTACATTTCCTCCTTTGGTTTAGCTACAGATTAGAAAGACTGTGTTAATTTAAAGTGATTCTTTATTATTTTTTACGGAAAGTCAAATTTAGTTGCTTTTTACTATAATTTTGTACAATAATGTTTACAATGATGGAATAATTCCTAATTTTAAATAAGTTAAGTTACTAGAAAGAGGTGGCGTTAATTGGAACAGGTGTTCCTAATAACGCCAGTTTGCAAAGTTTTCTTATTTGAGTTCTCATACTTCTCCAGTAAAAATTATCATATGTTTCATTATGGTATGTGTGAATTATTTATATTAAAATGATTATAAATAAATAGTCCCTAAAAGATGTAGACTTGAAGATTAATTTATATTAGTTTTAGAGGCATGAAGAAATAGTTATTTAAATGACATGTGATGTCATGATAAAATTGAAAGCGAGGCAGCGATCTCGTTGATGATTGCGAGAGTGAGACGAGAAAAAAGGAGAGCGGATGAGCCATCATGAAGGTCAGACATGAAAATAGCCGGAGATATCTGCAAAGATGCGGCTTAATCTTCAAACTTAAATAGGAGAGAAAATGAAGCATGTCTTAGTTAATTATAATGAGAATTAATTCAAAGTTAGTATTTAATAAGGAACAAGAAATATATCCTTGAAACATGGATTTAGAATGGAGTTTGAGACGTTCCATTGGCGCCATGTTTGAAACGGACGGTTCGATTCCTGGTAAATGGAAGTGAAGTAATTTCTGCTAGAACTTCAGTAATGTAAGTAGTGCATTTAATTATTATGCAGGAAGTTATAGGAAGAGGATATTCGAAGCGTTCGAAACAGAAGATATCAACTTTAGTAAATGGAACATCGACGTGACCAGATAATTCAAAGTAGCCATATATAAATATAGTTCAAGAATATTATAGTGAATAAACTTTAAATATTTATTTTCATACTAGAGTGAAAGTAGATCTAATAATACGATAAAACTTTGTATTAACTATTAATGATTTTCTATTATGGAAAGAATAATACAGTGAAATAGGGTATTAATAGCGTATCTGCTATGCCTAACGAAGTAATAGAACTTATTATTCATACAGTGAAATAATTAAAGGATAATTCAGTGAACTGGATTAATAATGCTATATGGGTGAATTATAATAAACTAAACGATTTTAAAGAACTGATTTAATTACTTATTAATAACTATTACAAGAAGATAGTAGTTAATGGATTGAACAGTATATTTTATTGTTGAAGTGAACTATTGATATTGATTATAAACTATTAAGAACTGTGAATTATAGAAGAAGGAACGTATGATAATTATTATGTACTTAGAAGAAAGAGTATTGACATACTAGAACTAAAGCACATAAGAAGTTTATTGAATAATAATTCAGTTATATATAATATTGATTATAAGTGTTCATATATATATATATTTTCAATTACCTTAAATAAATCTATTTGAAGGTTCTTAATGTGTGTTTATTACGTGTAAGTAGCTTACCAAAAAAAAAAAAAAAAATAATCTCTGATACCACATTATTATGACTATCCATTCACAATCGGATGACGATAGTTTTCACATTAGGTTATGGGTTTTTAGTAAAGCTCCCACTGCGCAGTGCTACTGTTATACACGTTAAACACAAATATAAAATTCTAGTATATTCTGAATTTGAACCTTTAAAATAGTATAAAATGGCAGAATACAATCCGGACAAATACATTGACGTAAAGTTCAATGGAAAAAACTATTCTTCATGGAGGATCAACATGAAAAATATTTTGATGAGAGAAGGACTATGGAGAGCAGCAAACTTATCATGTGATGAAATTGATCAAATTGAAGATAGACAGGAAAGACGTAAAATAAAGGATAAGTCCGAAAAAGCATATGGGACTATCAATTCGTTACTTGAAGATAGATATAAAATTTTAATAAAAGAAGAATTTGACCCAGCTAAACTCATCGAGGAGTTAGATCAAAAATATAATAAATTGAACCGTTTAAAGATCTCCCGTATGAAGAGAAGACTGTATGAAGAGACTAAACTTCATGACAGTTCAAATATTGAACGTTCATTAATGAATATTAAATTACTGGTGAAAGAACTTAATCAAATTGGTGGCACTATTGATGAAAAGGAGCTATGCTGGGCGATTTTGTCTGGATTGCCTGAAAGTTTCGATTCCACAGCTCAAGTATTGAGCTTGACAGAAGACACACCTCAATTCACGTTTGAAATTTTGGTGGACAAAATATTGAATGAAGTGGATCGGAAGAAAGAGAAGAAATATTCAAGAGACTTAGCAAATGTTAATGCATATAAAACTAAACTTCAGAAAAGTAGAGCACCTGACAGAGAGCGAAGAAAATGCTATATATGCAATAAAGAAGGGCATATAGCTAAAGATTGCAGATTGAGGAATAAAGATAATACTGCAAATCGTGAAAACTCTAAAAGTAAGAAATCTAATAAACATAGTTATATGAAAAACAAGGACAAAACATTTTCTGGAATAACAATAACAAATTCAGCTAAATGCATGTTAGCCAATTTAAATGCGAAGGCTTGGCTAATGGATAGTGGTACTACTCATCATATCTGTTGTGAAAGAGAAAGCTTTGCAAAGTATGATAAACTAGAAAGTCCCGTCGAAATACATCGTGCATCCATCAAACCGATAATGGCCATTGGCATTGGTACGGTAGAGTTAGAGTGTACAGTTTCCAAATATAAATACAATCTACTTACCTTAAATAACGTATATCATGTCCCAGAACTGGAAGTAAATTTGATATCTGCTCCGCAGCTGGATCGTAAGAACTATATACATCGTATAGAAGGAAGTTCTTACATCGTATCAGACAAGAAAAGAAACCAGGTTGTAAAAGGGAAACTCCAAGGTAATTTATACCATGCAGATGTACAAATACATAAGGTGAGATGCCAGACTTATGCAAAGGTTCCACAGGATAGAGGCATACTTTGGCACGAAAGATTGGGCCACTTATGCTATAAGAAACTAAAGACAGTTATGGATGAAAGACTACTTAGAGGAGTTGAAGATACTAAAATTGATGTAGCCACTATTTGTGATGCTTGTAAGGTTGGCAAAATGACTGACCAATCGCATAAGAGAATAAACCAAATTAGAAGTTGCGATGTACTGCAACTTATCCACACAGACGTTTGTGGTCCAATAAGGATACCTAACATATATAAAGCTCAATATATATTAACCTTCGTAGATGATTATTCAAGAAGAAGTTTCATCTACTTACTGAAAACGAAGGATGAGGTACCTAAGGTGACTAAATCGTTTATTCTATTTGTAGAAAAACAAATGGAAAAGAAAGTCAAAAGAGTAATGTCAGATCAAGGAAGGGAGTTTGTTAATACAGAATTGAGCCAGTTTTTCCAGGAAAAGGGTATTAAACACCAATTATCTTCGGAATACACACCACAAAATAATGGGATAGCCGAAAGATATAACAGAACATTGTTGGACACCGCCAGAACGTTATTATTGGATTCTAGACTACCAATGAATTATTGGATTTTTGCGGTAGAAACTGCTTGCTACCTACTGAATAGAATACCACACGAAACGTTGAACAAACAGATCCCTCTTAGAGTATGGAATGGAGATAAATATAGTCCAAATGTGCAACACCTAAGAAAGTTTGGAAGTCTGGTTTACATACGAATTCCAAAGGTACAGAGATCAAGCAAGTTCCAACAACGAGCAATACAAGGTATACTAGTGGGTTATGCTCCAAAAGTTCGTGGATACAAAATTTGGATTCCAGAGCAAAGAAGAATAGAGCAAACTGGAAACGTATATATTAATGAAAATGTAAGAGGTGTAACCTTGTTGAATGATAAAGTCACTCATCCAGATAACTATAAAAGGTTATTCCAATTATCTAAGTCCACGAAAGATGATGACATAACATCAGATGAATCTGAAGTAGATGAGCACAGATCAATTCAGTCAGAAGAGATACATGAAAGTGATCAAGAACCAGATGAAGAAAGTCATCAAGAATCAGATGAAGAAAATCTTCAAGAATCGGAAGAAGAAGAAGGAATGGTTTTACGTTCCGGAACTGTGATTAAACCAAAGGTGATAAGAACATTTTTCACACGAATAGAAGAACCAAGAAGTTATGAAGAAGCAGTACAAGGAGACAATTCAGAGAATTGGAAAGCTGCAATTAGAAGGGAATTGGAGACCATAAATCAACTTAAAACCTGGGAGAAAGTAAAAATACCAAGTTATGTGACACCATTGTCAACTAAGTGAATTTTTAAAGCTAAATATAATAAAGACGGGAAAATCACTAAGTACAAGGCACGCTTGGTAGCAAATGGGTTTACACAAAGGAAATTTGTGGATTATGACAAAACTTATGCCCCTACACCGAGTTTAACAAGTATTCGTCTACTCTTGGCCATAGCTACAGATAAAGGCTGGTATATCGAACAATGTGATGTAACTGCAGCCTATCTGCATGGATGTATCAACGAAGAAATTTACTTACTAATGCCAGATGGCGTCATCCATGATAAAACTAAACACGATGGCGTCTTATTGTCCAAGGCTCTTTACGGGTTAAAGCAAGCTGGAAGACAATGGTTCATGGAACTCAAGATGAAGTTAAAAGCAATTAGGATTCAACAATATTGATTCCGACACTTGCATCTATGTAAATTTTGAAGAGACATCCAAAGTGATAATTGTAGTCTATATAGACGATTTCCTGATTATGTGTAAAGATAAAAGAATACTCGAAGCTACATTAACAAAGTTAGAAGAAGTATTCAAATTAAAGAAATTAGGTCCAGTAAACGAATACTTAGGGATGGTGATAAATTATGATATAGTTAACAGAAAAATGGATATCAATCAGAAGAATTTCATAGAAGATTTGTTAAATCTTGCCAAAATGAAAGATTGCAAAGGAGTTTCAACTCCAATGGAAACAAGTTCATC
>JAFIDM010000004.1:32635571-32657755 GCA_023159025.1 Thereuonema tuberculata | reverse complement strand
TTGTAGAATTCAAATAGTCAACTTCGAATGGTAGCAGACCGATAATAGTTGCTTCAACTTTGTTATTGTACTTGTTTCTTTATTTTGGTTTATTTTTTTGCTGATGCCTATGATTTAATTTTGAATGCAGGTTTTTTTAGTTGTTTTATTTACTAATTCCTGAATAACAAAGATACGATAGCAGGTAATAGGAAGTCCAGTAATTATAATTCACTTGTAATGTACTTGAATACAAAGCTAATATATTTTGAAGTTAACGAGATGAGCAATGGGAATGTTTCCAATTCATAATGCAAAGAAGAGATTCCAGTGAAATTTCCCTTTCTTTAAAATGACTTTGAAAATTATCAGAAATATTTATATTTTCGGTAAAAAAGTTCACTTTTAATGAAATTGGTAAATTTGTTTTCTTGCATTTACTGTATTAAGCTAGTTTAAAATTTTTAGCTAATACTATTAGGACTTTTTGACTTATTTACACCGGGCTTACCTAAAATATTATGTTACAATAAAACATATACAGGAAGAAATATGGTTTACTACACTTCCACCAAAGAGCACAAAACTCCTCACTCCATTTAGCCAATGTTAAGGCTGACACACATCTCACACCCCTGGATCTCGAGAACCCTTCTCCAACACTCACCACCCCTGACACCCACACTCAGCAGCTGCGTGAATCATAGGCTCGTAAAGAACTCCGTGGTAGACATCACCACGAACTCAAGCAGCCTCATGTCGACCTGGAAGCGTCGCACAGATGGCTGACGAGTGGTGAACTGTTTGGGGAGACCGAAGGGTTCATGATCGCGATACAGGACCAAGTCATCCCCACACGCAACTACAAGAAACACATTCTAAACGACGCAATTACAAGAAACACATTCTAAACGACGCAACTACAAGAAACACATTCTAAACGACGCAACTACAAGAAACACATTCTAAACGACGCAAACACGCATGACGACACATGCAGGAAATGCACATGAGACGATCGACCACATAATATCAGTCTGTCCCTTTCTCTCCCAAACAGATACCTCCACCGAATCAATCAAGTAGCATTGAACGTTCATCAACAGCTAGCACACAAACACTCACTTATTAAGAATACGGTCCCATACTACAAGTACACACAACAAAGCGCATTAGGGTAGATCACATAAGCCGTACTATAGCCTGTAACATATAGAAGACAAATGGGGACCACTACCTACAGAGCAGATTTCGGGTCCCCAGCGGACACAACACACAGAAGAAGACGAAAGAAACAACCATGCCACGACCGGGATTCGAACCCAGGTACTGGCGCATTGGACGCCACGGCTGGCCACCGCCGAGACCGCACGACCACGCCAGCACGGCACATAAGCCGTACTGGGACCGTCCCATTCACACAGACAAAACCATACATCATAATAGACCTGACATCACACTTGTTGAGAAGGTCAACAAACAGACCTATCTCATTGATATTGCAGTGCCTATCAGCAGGAACATGCAGAAAATTCACGCAGACAAGGTCAGCAAATACACCGACCTAGCATACGAGCTCCAGAAGCAGTGGAGGCAGGACCGAGTACGTGTTGTACCCATCGTCCTGTCCGCTGCTGGTCTGGTGCCTCACATATTGCACCACAGTCTCAGCACTCTGGAACTTCACAAAAACACTTATGCACAACACCAGAAGGCTGCGATACTCAACACAACACGCATAATTAGGAAATTTATGGACACAACCACACATCCCTAATCTTTCTTGCACACGTCTTTATACTTGGCAGTATGTGCTTTGGTCCTTGACCCGCCGTGTTGTCTTTGCTGGGGAAACCCAAGGTTTGAAACTTTTACATAATTATAATATTATATTTATATATTTATGTTTATATATGTTAATATTTGACTATTTTCAAATAAATTTATATTTAAATTATTAATAAAGTGTTCAATTTTATAATTAATATTTTTATTCCATGGCTATTCTTAATATAAAGATATGTCAATTTTAAATTACTTTCAGATCTTAAATTTTAGTTTTATATATTATTATTTATTTCCAATATACAGCGTGATTCACAAAGATATGCAGAAACTTCGGGAGCTCATTCTACATGTAAAAGTAAAGAAAAAAAGTTATATAAACATAGGTCCGGAAATGCTTCGGTATCGAGTTACGGTTAGCGAAAGATTTCGCCCTGGGTGAAATGAAGACTTGCTTGAAGTCTGGGAAGGTAAATTAAGGGGCGAAATCAGTGGTTTCTTGTGGTTGTTGACCTGAAAAATCGAATGAATCATGTCGCAGAACTGTATCTCCCAGTGGTTTGAAGCTTATCCCACGTGGAACCTACAAAAAAGTTGGCAACACAGTAACAGCTGTTCAACAATAATGTGAATTGCATTGTTTTGATTTATTGTGAGAGCTAACAACTGAGGTGTAGTCCATGTGCGTATTGTTGTACTAAATTACGGGCGAAATCTTTCGCTAGCCGTAACTCGCTACCGAAGCATTTCCGGACCTATGTTTATATAACTTTTTTTCTTTACTTTTACATGTGAATGAGCTCCCGAAGTTTCTGCATATCTTCGTGAATCACCCTGTAAAATAGATATTTTTCAAAATAATACTATAATAAATTTTTTGTTTAGGAAATTAAATACCATATTTATTGAACAAATAGTTTCTTTTTAGTTTGTCCTTCCAAATTGTTTGGAAAATGATAAGATTTATGTCATTTGAATTAACCCATACATTAATACCATAATTTAATAAGGAATCAAACAAAACAATCAATTAGTATTTTTTATATTACAAATACTTATTAAACCCTATTTAATAAAGATGAAGTCATTAAGATATATATAATAAAAAGCAATGGCCCTAAATTAAAACCCTGAGAAACACCATATTTCATTTTTTTCTTTTACTAACACTATTATTTACGTTTACGTATATTTTTATGTTTGTTAAATAATTATTTAATATTTGCAATAAATTTCCTCTAATTCTTATATTATGTAATTTTTTGAGAGTAAATCATGAATTATTAGATCAAAAGCTTTGCTAAAATTAATGGTAATAAGAACTATGAATGTATTTTTATTTAAATTACTATTAATTTGGCCTCTAAATTCTTCTAAAAGTTTTGTTGTACTTTTTAATCTTTGATGTGCATATTGTTTTTCATTTATTATATTATATGCATTTGTAAAATCTTGTATGTTTAGAGGAAGATACATTCCTATTATTTTTATTTATTCTAGAAGGGTTATTGGTCTACAATTTTCAAATGAACATTGACCATTATTTTTATAAATAGGAATTATTTTTGATATTTTTAATTGATTTGGATATATATTAATTTTATATTTATAATTTGATTAATTAGAATAACAATTGTCTTAGCAAAAAAAAGTTTTTATTTTTATATCTTTAATAGATATTAAGTCTAAGGCAACAGAATTTTTATTTTTCATATTATTTACTATATTTAAAATTCCATATTTCGTAGGTTCATGAATTATTGCAATATTTTTAATTGAAGTTCTCTTTTTTTTAATTTTTCATTGCAATTCATGTTATCTCTGTTATCTATTGAAGAAAAATATTCACAAAATTTTTTCTTTATTTAAACCTAATATGTTTTGAGAAAATTTCATTATTTTATTATGTTTTATATTTTATATTTCCAATTTTGTGATTTACTTTAAAGTCTATTTATTTCATTTCAGCATAGTATCTTTTCGATAGTACTGGGTAGTGATTAATCTTTGTTTTTGTGATTTTCGAATTTAATTTGTTTTTAAAAGTTTTGTGATTGTTATAATATGTTATATTAGATTTATTACTTTTATATTTTTTTATATAGTTTATATCGCTCTTGTATTTCTTTACTTAAATCTTCATTTATCCAATTTTTTTTCTATTTCTTTTATTTTTATCCTCAAAATTTTTACCGTCAATGTTTATATCTCCCATTATTAAACAGTTTTCCAAATGATTATACAGTATGGCCGAACAATGTACAGAACAATTTAATCACATGAAAGTTGGAACTGCGAGATGAACACATAGGCGATTGTTGTATTCTGAACAGAATGATTGTGGATGAGATTAATCAGTGTTGCTGTAAAAATAACGGTATTAACTATCGAGAGTGTTTAAGTAATGTAATTATTTTGTAATAATCCATCTAATTCTTTTATGAATAATTTTATGCTAAGGTTAGGAGATCTATAAATGATAATTAAATTATAAGAATTTTCCAAATTGTTATTATTTATAGTAATGCATATAGATTCAAAATTGAAAGTATTTGCATTATTCATAACATAATCAATACTATTTTTAATATAAACCATTATTCCTCCACCTCTTTTTTTTCTCTCCATTTGTAAAATAAGTTCCAATTTTCTATTTCATAAAGCCCTATTTGATTTCCAGAAATATTTACTTCTATTAAGGCAATAACGTCAAATTTTTTTAATTTTACAGAAAAAATATTTCCTAGGTTTTTCTTAAAGATCTTATATGAAGTAGTATAAAATTAAAATTCTTTTTACTATTTTGAGCATTTGTTTCAATCCAACTATTTAAATTTTCCATTATAAAAGTTTCAGGACGCAATAAGTGATTTTCAATCGTATTTTATTTTTAATCACTATTTGTCATTTTTTTATTAATTAGATTTATCTAATTTTTTTCATTTTTTCATATCATAATGGTTTCATTTTTTATCCAAATAAATTTTATGCTATTTTATTTAGCTTTGATTTTGGTTTTCCAAAGCAGAAACGTTTGTATTTTATTGAAGTTATCATTAATAAAGATTAAACATAAATCATTAGTAATAATATCCAGGGTTTTGGAGCGGGGCCCGGAGCTGGAGAACGGAGAAGTGCAGCAATGGGTTTTTGCCCGGAGCTGGTGAGGAGCTGGAGCGCACAAGTTTTTGACTGTTCCACTGCTTCAGATTTTTTTATTAGTATAAATTTAAAAGTTTCATTTTTTTTTAAATATTTACATCAAATTTTGAGTGTGTGTGTTGACAATGCTGGGAACATGACGTTTGCTGTAAAAAATAATTCAGCAACAAAAAAACTGTTTCTAATTCTGATAATATGAATAAAACGAAATTATTTCACTGAAGGAAGAAACTGAGAAACATGATGGCCGAGAACTCGACATGGATGTCCCTGCACAATGGATTGATGATTCTAGTCTAACATTGCCAACATGGCTGCTTGAAGATAATTTAAAAGTCCAGTTGATGAGGTCGCATTCACACTCTTCAGTTGGCAATCTGGGGTGAGTTGAAGAAAGAACCCGCCAAGGAATTTTTAGGGAAAATACGACAAGTCATTGTCAAATTACGAACCCTAAACATTTGCTGTATTTCTTCTAAAATTACATGGCCTAACCCAACCCTGGGATATTGTGACTGGTTGAGGTTCAACTCTTTGCAATGATTGATCATCTACTTGTTTTTAAGCATTATTGTGAAGAAGTAGCTGAGGCTGGAGCCAGAGAATTGATATTAAATAAAGTCGAATGGCACGAAACAAAGAATATAAGAGATCTCCTGGCCAAAGCCAAATTTTACACTTCAAACAGCTGACATAACTCCGCGAGTTTTCATGAAGGAGCGGCAAAAACTTGCAAAATTTCTCCAAGACAATAGAGGATAAATTGCTGTGAACATTTTGACCTCCATGCGTAAACGTGAAGAAACTCTTCTAAAACACTCATTTCCTTGCTGGAGTTTATGTAGATTCCCGGTATGAGATTTTTACTGAGTTCGTCGCAAAAGATAAAAGCAAAGAAGGACTTTTGGATACTCGAAGCTGTTAAGGGTTACCCATATCGAATTCAAGCTGCCTGCCGAGTTGCATCGAGTATGCTCACTACACAAGTCACTGTCGAGTGATTAATCAATTCAAATGTTTCCTAATATAATTCTGTCCTTCTGATGAAAATTCGCTTAGATGAACCAAGCCACATCCGCAAGAAAAGTAGTTCTGTTGATGTCCCCCTTAAAATTGATATTAAATGAAGATGACTTACTGTATAATGATTAATAAAGTTTATCTAAAAAATACGCTTGTTTTTTAATATCTTATCTTTGGTAATACGAATTAAAAAATTTATTTGGAGCATGGAGCATGGAGCAAGTATTTTGATGTCGGAGCGGAGCAATTACAAATTTCGTCTGCTCCAAATGATGGTAAATGGTAATATATTTACTTCCTATTTGTTAATTATTCTTCTTTTTCATCCATGCTAGTTCTGTGTTTCTTTCTTTGAATTTAATGATAATTGGTGTAACTTTCTTTCATTGAAGGTGGTTTTGAATATCATTGGTATTTTATATTTAATTTTTCTGAAAAGCATTCCTTGATGTCATCTAAGTTCTCATTTGTATTTTCTTTTACATTTAATATTTGAAGATTTAATTATGATGATATTCTGATTTGCAGTTTGTAACATTGAATACTTCCTGATCTATTATTTCTGCACATTTATTTCTAGAGCCCATTTTTGAGTTTGTTTTTAAATTATGATATTAGTTATTACTTTCAAATGAGTTAAGTATGAATGTAATTTCTTCTAAATTTATAATTATTAAATCAGTTATTCCAGAATAATTATGAAAAGATCTTTGAAACATATAGATTAAATGAAACATTGATAATACGAAATTTCTTATTCAAAATTTATATGAAACACTGAAAAAATTAATTAAATTAAAAATTAAAGTTTCTATTCATACAAAAGTAATTAATTTAAGCAATACAGGGTGTTTCAAAAATACACGGCATAATTTCAGGTATGTATTTCCCACATGTAGACAATCAAAATAGTTCATTACAACATATGTCCGGAAATGCTTCATTTCCGAGTTATGGCCTTCACAACATTGAAAATCACCGGAACGTTTTTCGTTCCGCCGGTCGTTGCCATTACAGAAGATGTTCAAAATGACCACCTCCTGCTTGAATACAGACCTCACATCGATGTCTCAATGACCTGCGAACACGATCCCACACTCCAGGAATGTTGCGTATGTCCTCAGAACGTGCCACAATTCGATTCCGAAGGGATTCCAAATCAGGCACCGGAGACGAATAAACCAATGATTTTAAATGGCCCCACAAGTAGAAATCGAGAGGGTTCAGATCAGGTGAGCGTGGAGGCCAAGCAATTGGGCCACCTCTACCTATCCATCGATCAGGAAACGTTCGATCCAAGTACCGGCGAGCCGTACGACTGAAGTGTGCAGGAGCGCCGTCATGCAAGAAGTGAGCGTGCTGACGATCGATCAGTGGAGTGTCGTCATAAACATGAGGTATGGTGTTTTCCAGGAAGTTTGTGTACGCCTGCCCCGTAAGTCTGTTTACAAGTACATGGGGTCCAACTAATCGATCACCAATGATACCGGCCCACATGTTGAGGGAGAACCGCACCTGGTGATGAGATACAACAGTTGCATTTGGGTTTTCATACGCCCATACATGCTGATTGTGGAAATTTGTTATGCCATCTCGTGTGAACTGTGCTTCATCTGTAAATAATACTAAGGCAGGAAAGTTCGGATTTGCAGCACACTGCTGCAAGAACCACTGACAGAACCTAACTCGTGCAGGGTAATCTGCTGGTGACAGCGCCTGTACACGTTGCAAATGATAAGGATACAATTGATGCTCTTTCAGCAGTCTCCAGACAGTCGTATGGGGAACATTCACTTGCAACGCTAACCTTCGTGTGCTGACAGAAGGAGTTCTGTTCACAGTCTCCAGAATCTCCTCCTGTTCTTCTGGAGTTGTAGACCTTGGTCGTCCCCTTCCCAATCCAGGAGAGTGAAATTTTCCATACTCGCACAGACGGTGATGGAGACTTACAAATGTCTTCCGATCTGGACATTGTCGCTGTGGGTACCTCTCCTGGTACAAACGACGAGCCAGCGCAGCATTGCCGTCTGCCTTACCGTACATGAAGTGCATCTCTGCCAGCTCCTGATTTGTGTACATGACACACAGTCGAACGCCAAACACACCACTGAATTTAACCTTCGCCTCGGAATGATCTGTCAGAGTGCCCTCTTAATGTGTCCTTTGACGGCAACGACCTGCGGAAAGAAAAACGTTCAATGAGACATCGATGTGAGGTCTGTATTCAAGCAGGAGGTGGTCATTTTGAACATCTTCTGTAATGGCAACGACCGGCGGAACGAAAAACGTTCCGGTGATTTTCAATGTTGTGAAGGCCATAACTCGGAAATGAAGCATTTCCGGACATATGTTGTAATGAACTATTTTGATTGTCTACATGTGGGAAATACATACCTGAAATTATGCCGTGTATTTTTGAAACACCCTGTATATTGAACAACTTTTTCGATGATACTTGGTTTATTTAATCTTGTTATTTATAGATGATTGAAACAGTTATGTTTTAGAACACAGTCAACGTTAGGATAGTAAGTAATTCAATATTTTCTATTACAAATAAAATCTATTGGTATTCATTTATTTACAAGCATGAATTCATTATTTATTGTAGTTATTGTTCATGTAATAAGTTCGTCGTATATTTATACTTCCTTACTTTTTATGTAACTGAAGCACAATTTTTCATATATGAAGCATATATTCATGGTTAATATCAATACTGTATTTTTTGATTCGGTTATTCTATTAAATAAAGTTCCTGAAAATTCATTTATTTGCAGCATGAATTCGTCCATTCATTTGCATTTAAAAGTTCTTGTTCCTAATTATCGAAGATATAGAAAGAATAAATTTTAGACTGTTCCTGATATTTTTAGTTGAGATACTTGTGATTAAAGTTAAATAAATTCTTCCCTGTCTTTTCATATAGTTGAATCCTTTTTTAATATATCACTGATATAAATTTATTTAGGAGTATGTAGCTTCGACTGTAATTAAAAAGTCAATTTCATCTAATATCCAAAATGGAATCATCCAATTTTTTTTTCCTGTTATCAAGAAGTTCAAGTAGAAGGTGTTTCCTCCTTCTTCGTTTGAGTTGGACTTTCCTTAAAATAGAAGACAGAAAGAAATTTTCTCTATGCTTTATACGAAGTATTTCAGTCAAACTTCACAAGATAGTTAAAAGTAGTTTTCGAAAATTATCCTTTTCTACATTATTTATGAAAGCCTTATGAATAACATATAGATATTTTTGGATATTACAATGAACAAGTTATTTTCATTTCAACACACCTTCATTTCATCTTGTACGATGTTACTGCAATTTCTAATAATGTAGAACTGCACTTACAAAGTTCACCAAAATTGAAGAGTCTGCTGTATAGTTCAGTTTGATTATTTGTTGACAACATATTGCAATCCTAGTTTTGAGCAATATCATACATTTAAATCCAATAGTTTTAGAAATTTTCTTATTCACCTAACGGTGCCGATGTGAAAGGCGACCAGATTGCCTAGCGAATAATTTAGACATTAGTAATAATTTCTGTAGTACACTTCAATAATAGTTTAAAATTGTTCACGCTCTAATAAAACAGAATAGCTTATGCATATTATGAGTCAGTTATTCAATCAGTTATATTTCAGTTTAAAGCTTCAGTAGCTTCTGATACTGTCAGACTTATAACTTATTTCGAGATTTTGTACATAAATGTACAATCACCTTTTTTCATACCTGCATTTTTTTTCTGCAAAGTCTCATTGACATTACTGTACGATTTTGATAATGAAATCATGAAATATTATCAATTAAAAAAAAATTAAAGATTGAATCAAATTTTTAAGAAAATCATAATCCTATAATAACATTGTTGAAATTTTGTTTTACTCTATTTATTTCGTGAAATATTAAGTCCGACAGCAGATCAATGCCACTACAATAGTAGTAAATCTTATCCTTAGCAAATTGGTTTCTCTTTTTTTCTATCGCCTTAAAGCTAAATAAATGCAACAGTAGCTATTTCTATTTTTTTTTCTTTTCCAATATTGTCATGGTCTGTAATAATCATTAAACATACTTATCTGACGGAAAATATGAATCTCTTATTCTTCGCTGCATTTCCTTTATGTTATACGTAACATCAAGTCTCTGATTGAAAACTAAATTTCTTATTTCCATTCATTCTGTTGTTCTTGCCATTAAAAACTATTGCTACTGAACAAGGGGCGTATTGAATAATATCTGCAACTAATTTGATTGTTGATTTGTAGTGTCGCTTCTAAGCATTAATTCTTTCAATAATTTCCAATCAAGCGCTTCTACCACCAAATGTGCCTGAGATCAAAATTTTATACTAATATATTTTTGTGTAAATAGAAAATCTACGTTCCAAAGAGGATTTACAGCAAGTTTGGCTGAATTTCATACACCTTATTTTTCGCTATAGGACTCTGAACATCACGTCTTTAATTATGACCACCTTGTTTATCATCCTTGATAATGAATTTGTGTACCTTCTGGATTCCAATGATAAAAAATAACAAATACTTTATAATAAAAATGATAATGTCGAAAGAGAATACTGTTTCGACCTATAATAAATAGAAAACTTCCCACTGCCATCTGATAAAGTGCAGATATTGTCAAAGATAGATACATGGAAGTTTCAAGATACAGTTGCAAGATCTAAGAAGTGGTTCTCTTGTTACTGTAAAAAATTAACAGAAGCTTTAAAAATAGCACTATATCATATATCTAATATGAATTACAGAAATAAAAAAGGAATTTAGGCAAGAAAGTTATTTATACAAGAAAAATTTTGTAGACAAATTTTATCTATACAGCATTCAATTCAAGTATTCATTATATCAAGTCAGAAAAAACCCGTTTAATATCTCAGAACTTCTTATCATTCACGTTTTCCTTATATACTGTATATTGTTATTGTATTATAATAAGCCTAAAATTCAAATGGTATCATTCTATTATTTATTAAATTGGGAGTGGATATTAAAGTAACAAGCAAAAGAAAGTAGAGTTCTTAAGAGTAAAGTATTTCTAAAAATATGGTTATTAATTCTGCTAGACGATAGAGGAAAGTTTAGGAATTTTTATCTTCTTTCTAATTCTCCAGGTATTCCATCATCATCTGGTTATCCAGAGCCATCTCCGTGTTTTCCTTTATTTCTGTTATTTCGATGATTTCCTTCATTTTCATTATTTTGAGGTTTTAGATCATCGTAAAACTCAGAGCAAATCTGCAAATATCAAAAAAAAAAAAAAAAAAAAAAAAAGTTAAGTGTTATCTTTGCTATCATATTTTAAAGATAAGTATTTTAGATATTCATTAAGCAAATTAAAAAGGCACTAAATTAAAGCAAAGTTAATAATAAGTATTACAACAATCAGCGATATCAATTTTTTTAAATTATTGAGCTACAGTTCCCGGCACGAAAAAATGACGAAACTAACGCATGCTTAGTATCAGTGCTTGTTGATTTCATGTCTGATTTTACCCACAGTGCCTGTGTGTTATTGTTTCAATTTCATAGTTTTAAAAGAAGTGATATTTCCTAAATAATTTCAACTTACATTGTTTAATAGATATGATAGAAAATTTGCAGCTTATTAGCACTAAGAAAACCTATCGATTTGATGATAAAAATAGATAAAAAAAAATGCATAACTTTTTAATAAAAATTAAAAGTTTTTACAAATTATTAATTTCTTTTTAATATTTTTTCGAAGAAACTTATTACTGACATTGCGTTCTAACAAAAATAATAAATAAAATGACTTTTTGGATTAATAATTATTTTCTAATTTCGTGATACATCCTAACCTTAAAATAAAATAAATACTTTTAGAACTATACAAATAAATATTATCGACGAACAATGTACTGTATAAATAAGCCATTAAATTGGAAACTCCATACATAACCCGGATATTTCGAAGGATTAATCCTCCTTCTTCTTCAGCCTCCTTAAGCCTTTTACATGATGGGACGAGAGAACATTTCTCTCCTTCCCAAACAAAAATGCACAAACAAAAATATTTAGAAATTCCAAATTAACAAACAAACACATGAAGCATTCTTTTAATAATGTCCGAAACTGTGATTTTTTTTGTCCAATTAGTGTAAATAATGTCCGAATTGTTGTCTTCAAATTGCAGAAAATTTGATCTTTTTGTCCAAAAATTTTTTTCAATCGCTGAATAAATTGTAAACTTCATCAAAATATAAAAATAGTTATCTTTGAAGAAAAATCAAATTTAAAAATCTTCACCTTAATTTAGAAATTCCTCTACTCTTCTTGGTTGTACAAAAAACTCTTCACCTTAAACCTTGACGTCTTCCATTACTAAAAACCAAATAAATAAGAAGGCTGAAGAAGAAGGATGATTAACCCTTCGAAATATCCGGGTTATGTATGGAGTTTCCAGTATTAAAGTAGTAGTTTTTAAATATTATTAAGAAGAATTTATTTGGTTTTTAGTAATGGAAGACGTCAAGGTTTAAGGTGAAGAGTTTTTTGTACAACCAAGAAGATTCGAGGAATTTCTAAACTAAGGTGAAGATTTTTAAATTTGATTTTTCTTCAAAGATAACTATTTCTATATTTTGATGAAGTTTATAATTCATTCAGCGATTGAAAAAAATTTTTGGACAAAAAGAAGATCAAATTTTCTGCAATTTGTAGACAACAATTCGGACATTATTTACACTAATTGGACAAAAAATCACAGATTTGGACATTATTAAAAGAATGCTTCATGTGTTTGTTTGTTAATTTGGAGTTTCTAAATTTTTTGTTTGTGCATTTTAGTTGGGGAAGGAGAGAGATGTTCTCTCGTCCCATCATGTAAAAGGCCTAAGGAGGCTGAAGAAGAAGGAGGATTAATCCTTCGAAATATCCGGGTTATGTAGGGAGTTTCCAGTATTAAAGTAGTTGTTTTTAAATATTAGTATGAAGCCATTAATTTGTGTATTTGTTATAATATAAATAATCAATATAATGTAATAGATCTATACTACAATAATACAATAAATCGATAAAGATCGAAATAATATAAATATATATCGGCAGAAGACATTGCAAATAATAAAAGTCAAATCTGACTTCCCACTGAAGAAGCCTCATCTAAAGAGAGGCGAAAGCTTTGGACCTCCTATGTTTTAATGTTTTTAGTGTTTTTTAACTTTTTATGCTTGTGTGCAGGCTGAACTTTTAACCATATTTATTAGCACACGTAAAAACTTTTTAGTATAAAAGTCAAATCGTTTGTGATTTCACTAATTGCCAGGAATAGTAATGCCCTACTTCCTGTGCATTTATGATTGATTTAAATAGTTATTCTCATAAATGCATGCGTCATTCTCCTTGTTCTTTCGTACCGGGGACTGTAATTGAGAATAAACTGAACCTATGACTTGATTTTTGGATTCTAATTAATGCACGTTGTGTTCTTTTGAACGAATATTGTAACCGTTTTTCCTTTTAGCAAGTTTGTCATATTTGAGAAATAATGAATTTAAATATGACTCCACTGTTTTCCTCAAGATTCCGAATTTTATTTTCTATGAGAAGATATCCGTTCTCCATTATCTAAAATGTGCAAATGTGATTGCGTTCTGACCAAAACTTCCAGCTATGATCCTCAGACCTAATGAGCTGAATTGTGGAATGTATATATACGATGCTGATTCGATGAGGAATATCTTGGTAAGTTAAGCAGGATCGATAACGAAATTTCTACAGAAGAAATTATTTTGGTCAGCTCTGGGGAAACATCCAGTATACCAGTGGAATCTAGTTATTATTCCAGTGGAATGCTAGAGTCGAAGGTTAGTTAAGTCATTTCAAACAATAAAAGTTTAAACCAATTGTAGAAATGGATAACCTATGCTTTCTCTCACTTATCTCTTACAGATGGATATATTTATCAAAACGCTTTTAAAGTAAATTTTATTTTACAAATCATTTACTTGAAAGAAGCAGCGTATTAAAACTTAAGCAGACATTTGAGATAAGAAGAATTTTTCCCAGAATAACATTTAAAGAGAAGGCATAAGCATTGACTGAAAACATATACCGATTGAGAGACACAGATGAAGAACGACAGGAAGAGATGATTATTTTGAGATCGAGCATATCCAGCAAAGCTAGACATGACCAAAACAGTCCCTATCCGTCTTCGTAAGCTACTGTTTCTTCATTCTTCAGTCCTCTTCTGTCTCCGTTATTGCATCTAGTGCGGCAAAAAAACCTTTAGATAAATGAAATCTTTGGGGCTTGAAGCTTTCTAACCACAGAGGAAAAAAAGCAGCAGACTCATTGATATAAGTTTATTTCTGTCTTTATTAGTCACTTTGTATTTTATGTCTAGTGACTATGGTGGCAGCAAAGCACCAAGATCTTAGGTCTACTATGCTATCCTTACGAAAGAAGGACAGACGGAGAGAAAGATAAAGAAAGAATGATGGAAGAGTGAACTCGAGAAACCCGAGTGTGGATTTCCCACCACGAAACCCACCATGAGGCAATTAGGAAATTAGAAAAGATTGTCGAAATTAATAATGTAAGTTCGTAATAAAAACGTAAAAATTAAAAACATTCTGTGAGATGCATTATTCTAATAATCAAAGAATTCTACTGACATACGTTAAGTTTCTTATTATTTGTAAGTTTGATATATATACAGATAATTGAAATGTGACGATACATTATACGAAGTATATTATATAATTTATTTAAATATGTCCGTTAAGAGACATAAGCTTGGTCGTTTTTGCCTATTTCGTCAGCCTTTTGGAATTTTGCAATAACAACACAATAGCAATAACTGCCTCTTCCAAATCCATTTTGCTTAAGGCGAGTTTAACAGCGCGACCATGGTCGCTTCGTGAGAAAGAGCCCTTAGTGTTCTCCTTGTCGTGCTTCTCTTTCTGCTTGATGATCTTTTTTTTTTTTTTTTAGCATTCTATAGTTTTTGCTGTATGATATTTAAAACCAAGCGTTTTGCCTTTAGCCGTAATCTTTTTTCTACTTTCATTAAAATATTGGTAGTTCATGTAGAAAGAATGGACTGATAATTTCATTTACTTACATCTGCAAGTTTTTGTTTAATACATTTTAATGTTGCCGCAGCCTGAAAATAACCAAAAAAAATTATTATATTCTTAAACTGAGATAGTATGATTTCCTTTAACTTTTCCTTATATTTAAATCGAAACAAAATTATAATTTTTAAATTGAAACCGGTTGAGTTAGGTAACTCAATTATAAACAGTAACAAAAAAACACGGTAAAAGAAATTAAATGATTTAATAAACAACAAATGTTATCTGTGAATTATGCACATTTATTGACACCCAAAATTACTTTAGTTTCACGTGCTTAATAGAAATTAATAAAAATCTCTATTCTTAATAGATTAATCAAAATATACCGTTAGAAAATGTATTACAACAGTAAGGCTAGATTTTTAAAAAGTTTCGTTTTTTAACTACTATTACTAAAAATTTTATCTAAAACTTATAAAGTTCCTAAATTAAAAAAAAAACAAAAAAAAAACCAACAACTTTGCTTTCAGCATTATCTCTATTTCGTCAGCCTTTTGGAATTTGTATATATACGTACATAAGAAAGATGGAAAAGAGATCTAAAATCTCAGAGAAAAAATTATCTCCACCTCTATTTATCTCCATTTCTATCTTCGCTTGAAATAAGCAATTTAACTAAGGATCACAAATCATATCAATGCTAGTCCACTCCGTCATGAATGGCGTTCGTAGTTCAGCCTAATAATCTGAATGATTTTCAAGATCTGCTTTTGTGAATATTTCAGTTGGATTGGAATTCGTTGAGCATTAAGACATCAGGAGCAGTGCCTTAATCTACTTCAGGCTGCTTGTTCGTGAAACTACCTGCAATGTATATATTGAATAGGTTATGCGAAAGATGAGCAAAAGGCAACAGAAAAGGATTTAGAACAGTAACTGTTCTTAAGCTGATGACGTTTAACACCTTATGCGTTTTCGATGTGCTTAGAAATGGCTTCTAATCTAGATGAGTATTGACGGTACCTGTCTGTGAGTATTAACCCAAATTTCTTAAACTAGATAAATTTCTATCAGAAACCTACTTTTCCAATTAATATATATTAAATCCTTGCAATCAAATGAGAAAAATGCGTTTTTAATTATTTAATTCATTCAAATCGTAATTAAAATTTATTACTTTTACAACATAAAATTATGTAACTAAGATGTTGGTCATAACTTATATAACTGTATTATTATTGTATATATCGCTGCATAAATTGCAAGATTTCAAGAAATTTTGTCGATTTGAATAAACATTAAAAGTTTAGACATTCTTAGCTTTTTGACACTTTGAAATGGACAATGTAACAGAAAAGGACTAAAATGGAATTTATTGAGATGCAGTGAAGTGATCTACTGAAATTAAATTTCATGCCGAGGACGTAAATTGCTAGAGTTCTATTGAGACCATTTGTTTCATTTTCTAGAGATCTAAAAGTTTCATATTTTGAAGGTAACTTTCAGTCTTAGAAGACTGCGGGATAAATAGAAACAAGCATTATATAATACTACATAAGATGGATAACATACAATAGTTACATAACTCAGTGTCTTGATTCCAAAGTATTCACAGTTGATATTTCATGTTTTCTGTTTTCCAAGTTTTCTTGAAGTTTCTTTACAAAGCATTTCTTATTATCTTTACATAAATTTCAAATTCCATCTTTAATACTGCAGTAAGTTTCACTGAAACTTTACATTTTTCAACTATAATAAAATATAATTTATTTTACATTTATAGTAACTAACCTTTCGACATGCTTCAGGAAATATTTCATTCAACTGTTTTTCGAACATTCCAGGTGGGATGTTAAGTTTTTCATTAGAATTTTTGCATTCCAATACTCTGCCCATTATTTCATCCTTGTCCTAAAAAGCAATATGTTTATAATATTAGCAAGTGCTTCTCCAAAGTAAAATATTAAATTCGAGACCGTAACACTTTTAGACACACAAATTCTTAAATTACAAAAAATGCAGTCAGAATTAAATGACTTTTTAAATCTGATCTAATTTAGATATGATCAGAGTTTGTTTTAAAATATGAAAATAACAGGAATTATATTTGAAATCGAATGAGATTAATCAGTCCAAAGTTTTAGCACTTTCATATATCAGTTTAATGATATTTTCGTATTTTCTACTAATTATTTATGAATGTTAATACTAATTTTCAGAAACATTTAGGCCATCAAACAATGAAATAAAGTTAAACAAGGAAAGTTTCAAATAACAAATAATTACAGAAACTAACCTCACCTGAGTGCTGATACCGAGACTGTAAAAAGAAAAGCCCACACAGTTGATGTCGAAACCATATTGGTTACCAATTCAAAAAAAATATGGGAGGGCACCATATACTAAATCTTAGTCTCATTACTCAAATATAAGTTCTCACCATACTTTTCTTGCATTTATTAATATTACATGTCTCTTGCTGCTGTGTTTTTTGTTCATTTTGTCATAGGTCATCATTATGATTTAATAATATTGAATGTCTTAATGGCTGTTGTGGTGTCATTAGAATATGCTGTTACAATAATGATGATAGATTATTCTAGGTATTGCTTTGCAGGCATTTCATATTCATCTACGAGTATTTCGTAGCACTTCCCATTACGAGTATATCAGATCATTTGTTTGGGATTTCTTTCCATTGTGTATTGAAATAGCATAAGCGTCAGTGTTGTCCTTTGAAATAATTGAATTATTACACATTCTTTAGCATACAAATTTAAACACAAATATAAGATAAACAATGTGTACTTTTGCAACTTAGAAACTTTTATACATCTCGAAAAGCAAGGTTAGTTTTTCCAAAAAATAACAGCAAAAGGTTTAATTTTATTGATAGGAATATTTTGTTTCAATTTTAATTAGAACCGTTAAGTAATTAATAAAAAATAAAAACTCTCTAGCGATTAAATATCACTTACTTTTTCAGCTATATCAAACATTCCGATAACATCGCCCACCTTATCCATATAGAACTCTTTGACGTCATCACTAACCTATTAATTTCAAAGATTAAACAAAGAATGAGCTTTTTCAAACATTCTACGTATTTTTTACTGTAGACTACGTATTTCTTTATCATCAATGAATTAATTTCTAATAAAACTCAAGAACAACAATCTCACAACTTTAAAAGAAAAAAGATAAAAACTTCACTCACTAATCCAAGATTTTGGAAAAGACAGCATTGTACCATATATACTCTTGGTGGAATATCCTAAGAAAAAGAACAAAGGTATTTATATGATACGTAACTAGAATATACAATAGATTATACAGTTGAAATACCTTTAAAAAAATTCAAATTTCCAATTCTGGTCCACCTGATCTCTCAATATTATTACAGAAATCGATGTAATGAAGCCTAGACCAGAGAAGAAAGCTGAAAACAAGGAATTCTTTTTACGATAACAAAGAGTAATTGTCCAGAGGACCTTGGTTTCTTTCGAATGAGACATTTGTTTTTACTTCTAAAAATCATATTATACAGCGCTCTGTGAATGTTGTGCTTCACACTTTTTTGTAAATTTCTTGCACATTTTCTAAGCATAGATAATTCACTGTGGTGGAATTACTTTTATTTGAAGTGAAACAATGAATTCCGGTATTCTAAAACAGTTGGTGGCGATGCCACACGTGACAACAATTTGAAATCATCGTCGATAAAAATGTGAAGGAATAGGACAAAGAGATTCTTGGATCGATAATACGTTGCGGCCTCAATTCCCAAGGCGTTCAAAATGAAACCCATATGCAAAGTGAAAAGGCTATGCCAAACCAACAAACCAACAAACCAACAAACAAAACTCTGATTTCTGAAATTCACATATCCCATTCATATTCATATGAATAGCTTCACGTCTATTTCTGAAAAGAAACCAGTACATTTCTGAGATATTTAATTGTTTAATTTTAATTCTATAATGATAAGTCCTAGACATAAGCTTTTGGACAACTGGGTTCAAAAGATATTGTACTGTTACCAATAACTCCCTTAAATATAGGTTTTCAATTTATTTTTAATATTTGGAATGTGGCTTTACACTCGGCAAGGAACTATCATAGTTCCAATTTTATTTCAACTCACAAATTTTCATCAGCAAATTTGATGAAAAAAAATATTTTGCCGTTTTAATCTCATTTTTTAAGAAAGTAAAACTGCGGCATATCATTAGCCAAACTATAGCTTATCCAAGCTCGGTTGAGAAAGGAGGAAAGATCTTTGGATGCAATCTGAGGTCTTGGACATCCCGGAAAGTTTAACATTATCCAGATAGGAAGGAGCTAGCTTATCAGCTTAAAGAGGACAAACTCCTTTAACAAGATATGGTGCTACGGGCTAATTCCCTATCTTTCTTACAAATTAAAGCAGAGAGAGTAATTTTATTAGTGGACGGTTTTCAAAGATATTGACATGTCGAGATAATATATATTGTAAACAAAAAGGTCGAATTAACTTAATTGATGAAATTTTTAAAGCCCAGATTTGAAATGCTACAGAAACCGAAAAAAAAGGGGCAGGCTGTAGTTAGTTATTTTACTTAGATTTTATTTGGGTCCAATCAAATTTGGATTCAGAACATGGGGCAAAGGTTTCTGCAATAAAAATTTATTCCAAAAAATCACTGACAAAGGAAAATATAGTGGTGTAGTAACATCAGTTATTGAAAGTTACATACCACATACGTCGTAAGACATTGAATCAGATGTAAAATGTGAGGCTGGTCGCAGATATTCTTCGACGTGCACGACGTGCACTTTGCCGGAACGCGGTTAATTTTAGTCATTTTACCAAAATGGTGGAAGCGCTGCTGCAACGCTTCGAGGGCACTGACGTGGAAATCATTGCGGAAAGGTTCACTGATACCATATTCATTATGACGCATGGTTCATTTGAGAAGACGAGTAGCTTCAGTCCGAGCAGAAAGCGTATATAAACGAGGATATCTCACATGACTAAAGACATTGCAAATATAGTCGTTGAGCAATCACGTAAGATTGCTGTAGTGCTCAAGGCGTTGAGATGTATCGTATCTAACAATATGGAGATGTTTGCGTAAAGCATTATGTAACTATTCCTATAAACTCAGCCGATAAGCTCAACTTCCACGCGAAACCTTCAAGATCTCCAATCTGGCGAGAGCGACATCCTAGAAACGTTTGCTTTGACATTCCTGGCACATATGTAGGTGGACGAGGATTGGCTTCAGAACATCCTGTGGAGTAATGAAGCTCATTTTCATGTTTGTGGAACAATCAACATGCAAAACTGCTTCATTATACAGAGAATCGTCGTTAGGTTTATCAGATTCCATTACATTCACCGAAGGTAATGGTGTAGTTAGGGTTTAAGGCCGCATTTCTGATCGGTCTGTTTTTCTTTGAGGAAATCTATCCAATCGGACCTGTGACTCATACTGTAACTGGGACATGTTATCGTTATCGGGATATGCTGGTTGTACAGGATGACGAAACTGTGCAACAAAGACGGGACCTCAACACGATAACATTTATGCAAGATGAAACATGACAACATTTCACAGAGGATAGAATCATCAGTCACGCATTCCTAACAAGATGGCTACCACGTTCACGAGACAACCTCTGTGATTTTTTTGCTTTAGGGTTATCTCAAAAGCATGGTTTATGGGGACAACATTCTTCACCTGGTAGATTTGAAGGACAGAATCATACTGCTTAAGCGGATCAACTCAAGAGATCAATTGCCTTCTGTTATCGAACATGATGTCACTTGGTATCAGCTTTTGGTCCTGCAAAACGGCCTCAGTCAGCTCTCAGAACTATTAACCACTTTTACATAATGTATGGAATAAATGAATAAAAATCACTCGATAACACTTGGTATGACGTTGTTTATGGTTCATTTTCTGTTCACATGCAGTTCACACTACTGTAATTGGTGTTCAGGCAGCGCCATATTTCCCTCTGGCGGTCATTTTTTTTAACTATTTATTTTTACTGCAGAAATTTTTTTCCCAAGAACTAGAATGTATTCTAGAATGTAATGAACTAGAATGTAAGAACTCTGACATTGTTTCACCAACTGATTCTGTCTTCAGAATCATCTGCATAGGGCTTCTTTAATTTGATTCTTTAATTGTTTAATTTATTAGCACAGAATCAGCGACTGATCAGAAATCAATTATAGACTATTTAATAGTTAGTAAGAAAATGTAGAAACGAGTTAAAAATTTCGAAATTATAAAAAGAAGAAAAACACTGATCTTTCTAACCTATTGGTTAGAAAGATAGTAGAAATGAAACATTACCAAAAAAGGAAGAAGATAATAAAAAGATTAATGTACAGTATTTAAATCAAAGTCAAAGAAACTACAAATCAGTTATCAAAGAAAAAAGAACATACAAATGTATTAAATCTTGATAAAATAGAAGAAAGTATAGAAGATATATGAACAGTGTTCAAAGTCTTTAGAAAGCTGCTAAAGAAATTTGTTGAAAACAACAGTGTGGAAATACAGAAAGAAAACTAGATGATGGTCCCGGGAAGCTAAATAGCTATGGAGAGAAAGAAAGTGGCTTGGAAACTATATTTAACAAATAAAGAAAATAGAAGCTATGAAATAAGACAAGAGAAAGATTGAGAAGAGTTTGTAAAGCGTACGGAAGATCAAAATTCTGTCATACAAAGTCTTAAGTAAGATGAAATTTGTAAAGGATATAAATGGTAATTTATTGATAGCAGAAGGCGAAATAATCAGCACATGAAGTATAAAAAAAAATTCTAAAAATATTATTAGAAGAGTTATTGAAGAAAGAGATGAGAATGACGATATACAGAAAAAAATAGAAGATTCAGGAACTAGGTAATAATGAAAGATGATGATGGGGAAAAGATGGGAAAAAACTGCAGGAGCAGATAGGATAACTCCTAGAAAGTATAAGATACTTAGGACCAAAGGAGAAAAAAAAGATGCTTAAAGTTGTGTACCATACGACTGACGATGACGGTTGTAAAAATATTTATAATAGTTTCTGTTTATAAAAGGAGACATTAAAAAATCACTGTGGGATTTTCATTGAATATACCAAGCAAAATATATAGTAGAATACTTGAAGACTTAGAAAATC
>JAFIDM010000004.1:32610026-32632228 GCA_023159025.1 Thereuonema tuberculata | reverse complement strand
GATTTTCTAAGTCTTCAAGTATTCTACTATATATTTTGCTTGGTATACTCATCAGTGATTTTTTTAATTTATAAACCGAAACTATTATGAATATTTCTACAACCGTCAGTCGTATAACTTTAAGCACCTTTTTTTTTCTCTGGTCCTAAGTATCTTATATCTGGAGTTATCCTATCTGCTCCTGCAGTTTTTTTCCCAACTTTTCCCCATCATCTTCTTTCTTTAAGTTGGCTGATTATTTCACCTTCTGCTGTCAATAAATTACCATTTATATCCTTTACAAATTTCATCTTACTTAAGACTTTGTATGACAGAATTTTGATTTTCCGTACACTTTACAAACTCTTCTCAATGTTTCTCTTGTCTTATTTCGTAGCACTTTCTTTCTCTCCATAGCTATTTGGCTTCCCGGGACCATCATCTAGTTTTCTTTCTGTATTTCCACACTTTTGTTTTCAACAAATTTTTTTAGCAGCTTCTAAAGACTTTGAACAATGTTCATATATCTTCTATACTTTCTTCTATTTTATCAAGATTTGATAAATTTAAATGTTATTTTTTCTTTGATAACTGATTTGTAGTTTCTTTGATTTTGATTTAAATACTGTATATTAATCTTTTTATTATCTTCTTCCTTTTTTGGTAATGTTTCATTTCTACTATCTTTCTAACCAATAGGTTAGAAAGATCAGTGATTTTCTTCTTTTTATAATTTCGAAATTTTTAACTCGTTTCTGCATTTCCTTACTAACTATTAAATAGTCTATAATTGATTTCTGATGAGTCGCTGATTCTGTGCTAATATATTAAAGAATTAAAGAATCAAATTAAAGAAGCCCTATGCAGATGATTCTCAAGAGAGAATCAGTTGGCGAAACAACGTCAGAGTGTATACATTCTAGATCTTGGGAAAAAGATTTCTGCAGTAAAAATAAATAGTTAAAAAAATGACCGCCAGAGGGAAATATGGCGCTGCCTGAACACCAATTACAGTAGTATGAACTGCATGTGAACAGAAAATGAATCATTAACAACGTCATACCAAGTGTTATCGAGTGATTTTTATTCATTTATTCCATACATTATGTAAAAGTGATTAATAGTTCAGAGAGCTGACTGAGGCCGTTTTGCAGGACCAAAAGCTGATACAAGTGACATCATGTTCGACAACAGAAGGCAATTGATCTCTTGAGTTGATCCGCTTAGCAGTATGATTCTGTCCTTCAAATCTACCAGGTGAAGAATGTTGTCCCCATAAACCATGCTTTTGAGATAACCCTAAAGCAAAAAAATCACAGAGGTTGTGTCTCAGGAATTTGGTAGCCATCTTGTTAGGAATTCGTGACTGATGATTCTATCCTCTGTGAAATGTTGTCATGTTCCATCTTGCAAAAATGTTATCGTGTTGAGGTCCCGTCTTTGCTGGTTGTACAGGATGACGAAACTGTGCAATATATCCCGATAACAATAACATGTCACAGGCAGGCACGGATCCAATAAGCGCGGGGCCCGATTGGATTTTTTTGCGGGGCCCTCTATATATTAAATATTTAAATAAAATGCAAAATAAAAATATTTTTAAATTTATAATTCATCCTTTATCGTCAAAACCAATTTGATTTAAATTTCGAAAAAAAACTTTTTGTAATTTTGATGGTGATGCGGGGCCTCTTCAAGCGCAGGGCCCGATAGGGCCCAATCGCTCCAATCGCCTTAAATCCGGGCCTGGTCACAGGTCCGATTGGATAGATTTCCTCAAAGAAAAACAGACCGATCAGAAATGTGGCCTTAAACCCCTCAGTACACCGTTACCTTCGGTGAATGTAATGGAATTTGATAAACCTAACGACGATTCTCTGTATAGCAGTTTTGCATTTTGATTGTTCCACAAACATGAAAATGAGCTTCATTACTCCACAGGATGTTCTGAAGCCAATCCTCGTCCACCTACATATGTGCCAGGAATGTCAAAGCAAACGTTTCTAGGATGTCGCTCTCGCCAGATTGGAGATCTTGAAGGTTTTGCGTGGAAGTTGAGCTTATCGGCTGATTTTATAGGAATAGTTACATAATGCTTTGCGCAAACATCTCCATACTGTTAGATACGATACATTTCAACGCCTTGAGCACAACAGCAATCTTACGTGAATGCTCAACGACTATATTTGCAACGTCTTTAGTCATGTGAGATATCCTGGTTTATATACGCTTTCTGCTCGGACTGAAGCTACTCGTCTTCTCAAATGAACCATGCGTCATAATGAATACGGTGTCAGTGAACCTTTCCACAATCATTTCCGCGTCTGTACCCTCGAAGCGTTGCAGCAGCGCTTCAAATATTTTTGGTAAAATGACTAAAATTAACGCGCGTTCCGGCAATGTGAGATACTTCGTGCACGTCGACGAATGTCTGCAACCAGCCTCACACTTTATCTGATTCAATGTCTTACGACGTACGTGGTATGTAACTTTCAATAACTGATGTTGCTACATCACTATATTTTCCTTTGTCAGTCATTTTTTGGAATAAATTTTTATATTGCAGAAACCTTTGCCCCATGGTCTGAATCCAAATTTGATTGGACCCAAATAAAATCTAAGTAACATAACTAAGTACAGCCTGTTCCTTTTTTTTCGATTTCTGTAGCATTTCAAATCTTGGCTTTAAAAATTTCATCAATTAAGTTAATTCGACCTTTTTGTTTACAATATATATTATCTCGACATGTCAGTATCTTTGAAAACCGTCCACTAATAAAATTACTCTCTCTGCTTTAATTTGTAAGAAAGATAGGGAATTAGCCCGTAGCACTATATCTTATTAATGGAGTTTGTCCTCTTTAAGCTGAAAAGCTAGCTCCTTCCTATCTGGATAATGTTAAACTTTCCGAGATGTCCAAGACCTCAGATTGCATCCAAAGATCTTTCCTCCTTTTTCAACTGAGCTTGGTTAGCTAAAAATTGGCTAATGATATGACCCAGTTTTACTTTCTTAAAAATGTGATTAAAACGGCAAAATATTTTTTTCCTCAAATTTGCTGATGAAAATTTGTGAGATGAAATAAAATAGAAACTATGATAGTTCCTTGCCGAGTGTAAAGCCGCATTCCAAATATTAAAAATAACTTGAAAACTTATATTTAAGGGAGTTGTTGGTAACAGTACAATATCTTTTGAACCTAGTTGTCCAAAAGCGTATGTCTAGTACTTATCATTATACAATTAAAATTATATAATTAAATAATCTCAGAAATGTACTGGTTTCTTTTCAGAAATAGACGTGAAGCTATTCATATGAATATGAATGGGATATGTGAATTTCAGAAATCAGAGTTTTGTTTATTGGTTTGGCTTAACCTAAGCATACCTTTTCACTTTAAATCTGGGTTTCATTTTGAACGCGTTTGGAATTGAGGCCGCAACGTATTATCGATCCACGAATCTCTTTGTCTTATTCCTTCACATTTTTATCGATGATGATTTCAAATTGTTGTTACGTGTGGCATCGCTGCCAACTGTTTTAATATACCAGAATTCACTGTTTCACTTCAAATAAAAGTAATTCCACCAACAGTGAATTATCTATGCTTAGAAAAGGTGCAAGAAATTTACAAAAAAGTGTGAAGCACAACATTCACAGAGCGCTGTATACAGGGCCGTAGCTACCACCGGGGCAGCCGGGGCAGTGCCCCGGGGCCCCCGAGCAAAGGGGGCCCCCTAAAGAAGGGGGATTTGTTTTTCACGAAACCATAAACACTTGTTGCTCTGGGCAGAGCCGGCGTTAGGGGTTGGGGAACTTAGAAGAAAGAGGATAAAATAGGATTGTCGGTTTTTTTTTTTTGGTTGTTAAAATAAGATTGTCAAGGACCCCACACCCTCCTAGCGCCGGCTCTGCCCCGAGGCCCCCAATCCCTCCTAGGGTCCCACACCCTCCTAGCGCCGGCTTTGTCCCGGAGCCCCCAATCCTCTAGCTACGGCACTGGCTGTATAATATGATTTATGTATAAGTCTCATTCGAAAGAAACCAAGGTCTTCTGGTCAATTACTCTTTGTTATCGCAAAAAGAATTCCTTGTTTTCAGCTTTCTTCTCTGGTCTAAGCTTCATTACATCGATTTCTGTAAAAATATTGAGAGATCAGCTGGACCAGAATTGAAAATTTGAATTTTTTTAAAGGTATTTCAATCTTATTATCTATTGTATATTCTAGTTACGTATCAGATAAATACCTTTGTTCTTTTTCTTAGGATATTCCACCAAGAGTATACATGGTACAATGCTGTCTTTTCCAAAATCTTGGATTAGTGAGTGAAGTTTTATATTTTTTTTTTTTAAAGTTGTGAGATTGTTATTCTTGAGGGTTTTATTAGAAATTAATTCATTGATGATAAAGAAATACGTAATCTACAGTAAAAATACGTAGAATGTTTGAAAAATCTCATTCTTTGCTTAATCTTTGAAATTAATAGGTTAGTGATGATGTCGAAGAGTTCGATATGGATAAGGTGGGAGATATTATCGGAATGTTTGATATAGCTGAAAAAGTAAGTGATACTTAATCGCTGGAAAGTTTTCATTTTTTATTAATTACTTAAAGGGTCTAATTAAATTGAAAAAAAAATATTCCTATCAATAAAATTAAACCTTTTCTTCTTATTTTTTTGGAAAAACTAAACTTGCTTTTCGAGATGTATAAAAGTTTCTAAGTTGCAAAAATACACATTGACTATCTTATGCTTGTGTTTAAATTTGTATGCTAAAGAATGTGTAACAATTCAATTATTTCAAAGGACAACACTGACGCTTATGCTATTACAATACAGAATGGAAAGAAATCCAAAACAAATGATCTGATATACTCGTAATTGAAGTGTTACGAAATACTCGTAGATAAATAGAAATGGCTGCAATGCAATGCCTAGAATAATCTATCATCATCATTATAACAGCATATTCCAATGACACCATAACAGCCATTAATACATTCAATAGTATTAAATCATAATGATGACCTATGACAATATGAACAATATAATACAGCAGCAAGAGGCATGTAATATTAATAAATGCAAGAAAAGTAGGGTGAGAACTTATTTTTGAGTAATTAGACTAAGATTTAGTATATGGTGCCCTCCCATATTTTTTTTTGAATTGGTAACCAATATCGTTTTGACTTCAACTGTGTGGGTTTTTCTTTTTACTGTCTTGGTATCAGCACGCAAGTGAGATTAGTTTCTGCAATTATTTGTTATTTGAAAATTTCCTTGATTAACTTGTTTAATATTTTATTGCTTGATGGCCTAAATGTTTCTGAAAATTATTATTAACATTCATTAATAATTAGTAGAAAAATACGAAAATTGTATTACAGTGATATATGAAAGTGCCAAAACTTGGACTGATTAATCTCATTGAATTTCAAATGTAATTCATGTTATTTTCACATTTTAAAACTAACGCTGATCATATCTAAATTCGATCAGATCTAAAACGCCATTTAATTCTGACTGTATGTTTTGTAATGTAAGCATTTGTGTGTCTAAAAGTGTTATTGTCTCGAGTTTAATATTGTACTTTGGAGAAACACTTACTAATATTATAAAAAAATATTGCTTTTTAGGACAAGGATGAAATAATGGGCAGAGTAGTGGAATGCAAGAATTCAGATGAAAAATTTAACATTCCACCTGGAATGTTCGAAAAACAGTTGAATGAAATATTTCCTGAAGCATGTCGAAAGGTTAGTTACTATAAATGTAAAATAAATGATATTTTATTATAGTTGAAAAATGTTAAGTTCTTTTAGTGCAACTTACTGCAGTATTAAAGATGGAATTTGAAATTTATGTAAAGATAAAAGATGCTTTATTTGTAAAGAAACTTCAAGAAAACTTAGAAAACAGAAAACTTGAAATATCAACTGTGAATGCTTTGGAATCAAGACACTGAGTTTTGTAACTATTGTAAGCAGTTATCCATCTTATGTAGTATTGTATAATGCTTGTTTCTATTTATCCCGCAGTCTTCTAAGACTGAAGGGTACCTTCAAAATATGAAACTTTTAGCTCTCTAGAAAATGAAACAAATGGTCTAAATAGAACTCTAGTAATTTATGTCCTCGGCATGAAATTTAATTTCAGTAGATCACTTCACTGCATCTCAATAAATTCCATTTTAGTCCTTTTCTGTTACATTGTCCATTTCAAAGTGTCAAAAATCTAAGAATGTCTAAACTTTTAATGTTTATACAAATCGATAAAATTTCTTGAAATCTTGCAATTTTTGCAGTGATATTTATAATAATAATACCATTACATAAGTTATGACCAACATCTTAGTTACATATAATTTTATGTTGTAAAAGTAATAAATTTTTACTTACGATTTGGATGAATTAAAAAATTAAAAACGCATTTTTCTCATTTGATTGCAAGGATTTAATATATATTAATTGGAAAAGTAGGTTTCTGATAGAAATTTATCTAATTTGAGAAATTTAGGTTAATACTCACAGACAGGTACCATCAATACTCATCTAGATTAGAAGCCATTTCTAAGCACATCGAAAACCTTTAAGATGTTAAACGCCATCAGCTTAAGAACAGTTACTGTTCTAAATCCTTTTCTGTTGTCTTTTGCTCATCTTCCGCCTAACCAATTCAATATAAACATTGCAGTTAGTTTTACCGGGTAAAACTCTTGTTGATACGAATAAGCAGCCTGAAGTAGATGCAGCTCACTGAACTCCAATCCAACTGAAATTTTCCCAAAAGCAGATCTTGAAAATCATTCAGATTATTAAACTGAACTATGAACGCCATTCCTGAAGGAATAGACTAGCATTGATGTGATTTGTGGTACTTCGCTTGAATTCAAGCGAAGATAGAAATGGAGATAGATAGAGGTGGAGATATTTGTTTCTCTGTGATTTTATATCTCTTCTCCATCTTTCTTATGCACGTATATATACAAATTCCAAAAGGCTGACGAAATAGGGATAATGCTGAAAGCAAAATTGTTCTTTTGTTTTTGTTTTTTTATTTTGGAACTTTCTAAGTTTTAGATAAAATTAGTCTCTATTAATAGTAGTTAAAGCGAACATTTTTACAAACCTAGTCTTTCTGTTGTAATACATTTTCTAATGGTATATTTTTATTAATCTATTAAGAATAGACATTCTTATTAATTTGTATTAAGCATGTGAAACTAAAGCAATTTTGGGTGTCAATAAATGTATATAATTCACAGATAGCATTTAATAAATTTATTTAATTTCCTTTACTGTGTTTTTTGTTACCGTTTATAATTGAGTTATGGAGTTACGCAACTCAACCGATTTCAATTTAATAATTATAATTTTGTATCGATTTCAATACAATGAAAAATTAAAGGAAATCATACTATCTCAGTTTCAGAATATAAAAAATTTTTTGTGGTTATTTTCAGGCTGCGGCAACATTGAAATGTATTAAACAAAAACTTGCAGACGTAAGTAAATGAAATTATCAATCCATTCTTTCTAGATAACTACCAATATTTTAATGAAAGTAGAAAAAAAAATTATAGCTAAAGGCAAAACGCTTGGTTTTAAATATCATATAGCAAAAACTACAGAAAGAATTCCAAAACAGAAAAAGGTTATCAAGTAGAAAGAGAAGCACGACAATGATAACACTAAGGGCTCTTTCTCAAGAAGCGACCATAGTCGCGCGGCCAAACTCGCCTTCAGAAAAATGGATTTGGAAGAGGCAGTTATTGCTATTGTGTTGTTATCGCAGTTACGAAAACAGCAAAAACGATCAAGCTTATGTCTCTTAACGGACATATGTAAATAAATTATATAATATACTACAGAATACATGTATAATGTATCGTCATATTTCAATTATCTATATATAGTATATCAAACTTACAAATAATAACAAACTTAACGTGTAGCAGTAGAATTCTTTGATTATTGGGATAATGCATCTCGCAGAATGCTTTTAATTTTTACTTTTTTAATATGAACTTACACTATTAATTTCGACAATCTTTCCTAATTTCCTAATTGCCTCATGTGGGTTTCGTGGTGGAAAAATCCACGTTGAGGTTTCTCGAGTTCACTCTTCCTCTTTGAATTCACTAGATATAACAAAAAAGTGACAAATGAAGAAATCCATAAACATGCATCAATGATTCTGCTACTTTTTTTTCCTCTATGGTTGGAAAGCTTCAAGCCCCAGAGATTTCATTTATCTATAGGTTTTTTGCCGCACTAGATGCAATAACGGAGACAGAAGAGGACTGAAGAACGTAGAAACAGTTGCTTATGAAGACGGATAGGGACTGTTTTGGTCATGTCTAGCTTGCTGGATATGCTCTATCTCAAAATAATCATCTCTGCCTGTCGTTCTTCATCTGTTTCTCTCAATCGGTATATGGTTTCAGTCAATGCTTATGCCTTCACTTTAAATGATATTCTGGGAAATATTCTTCTGATCTCAAATGCCGGCTTAAGTTTTAATATGCTGCTTCTTTCAGGTAAATGATTTGTAAAATAAAATTTACTTTAAAAAAATGTTTTGATAAAAATATCCATCTGTAAGAGATAAGTGAGAGAAAGCATAGGCTATCCATTTCTACTGTTTGAATGACTTAACTAGCATTCCACTCTAGCATTCTACTGGAACACTGGATGTTTCCCCAGAGCTAGCCAAAATAATTTCTTCTGTAGAAATTGCGTTATCGATCCTGCTTAACTTACCAAGATATTCCTCATCGAATCAGCATCGTATATATACATTCCACAATTCAGCTCATTAGCTCTGAGGATCATAGCTGGAAGTTTTGGTCAGAAAGCAATTACATTTGCAATAGGCACATTTTAGATAATGGAGAACGGATATCTTCTCATAGAAAATAAAATTCAGAATCTTCAAGAAAACAGTAGAGTCGTATTTAAATTCATTATTTCTCAAATATGACAAACTTGCTAAATGGAGAAACGGTTACAATATCTGTCCAAAAGAACACAACGAGCATTACTTACAATCCAAAAATAGGTTCAATAATCAAGTCGTAGGTTCAGTTTATTCTCAATTACAGACCCGGTACGAAAGAACGAGGAGAATGACGCATGCGTATATGAGAATAACTATTTAAATCAATCATAAATGCACAGGAAGTAGGGCATTACTATTCCTGGCAATTAGTGAAATCTCAAACGCGATTTGCAATGCCTTTTGTCGATTTATATTTATATTATTTCGATATTTATCGATTTATTGTATTATTGTAATATAGATTAAATGTCTACTACATTATATTGATTGTTTATATTATATTAACAAATATACAATTTAATGGCTTATTTATACAGTACATTGTTCGTCGATAATATTTATTTTGTATAGTTCTATAAGTATTTATTTTATTTTAAGGTTAGGATGTATCAGTGGCGAATATAGAATATATTTTTTTTTTTTTTTTGGGGGGGGGGAAGGTTTTTTTTAATTAGAACCCCCATGAAACCCTATCTTTTAAACAAAAAAAAAAAAAAACGTTGGAAGGACATATTTTTATTATTTCGGCCCCCCTCGGCCCCCCCCCTTATATACGCCCTTGGGATGTATCATGAATTTAGAAAATAATTATTAATCCAAAAAGTCATTTTATTTATTATTTTTGTTAGAAAACAATGTCACTAATAAGTTTGTTGGAAAAAAATATAAAAAAGAAATTAAAAATTTGTAAAAACTCTTAATTTTTATTAAAAAGTTGTGCATTTTTTGTCTATGTTTATTGTCAAATCGATAGGTTTTGTTTTTTTCGTGCTAATAAGCTGCAGATTTTCTATCATGTCTATTAAACAATATAAGTTGAAATTATTGAGCAAATATCACTTCTTTTAAAAGTATGAAATTGAAACTATAACACTCAGGTACTATGAGTAAACCAAACTTTTGAAATCGACAAGCACTGATACTACGCATGCGTTAGTTTCCTCTTTTTTCGTGCCGGGAACTGTAGCTCAATAATTTAAAACAATGGATATCGCTGATTGTCGTAATACTTTTCATTAACTTTGATTTAATTTAGTGTCTTTTCAATTTGCTTAATGAAAATCTGAACCACATATCTTTAAAATATGATAGGAAAGATAACACTTAACTTTTTTTTTTCTTTTTGATATTTGCAGATATGCTCTGAGTTTTCCGATGGTCTAAAACTTCAAAATAAAGAAAATGAAGGAAATCATCGAAATAGCAGAAATAAAGGAAAACACGGAGATGGCTCAGGATAACTAGATGATGGTGGAGTACCTGGAGGATTAGAAAGAAGATAATTTAATTCCTAAACTTTCCTCTCTCGTCTAGCAGAATTAATAACCATATTTCTAGAAGTACTTGAGTCTTAAAAACTCTACTTTCTTTTGCTTGTTACTTTAATATCCTCTCCCAATTTAATAAATAATTGAATGATACCATTTGAATTTTAGGCTTATTATAATACAATAAGAATATACAGTATATAAGGAAAACGTGAATGATAAGAAGTTCTGAGATATTAAACGGCTTTTTTCTGACTTCATATAATGAATACTTGAATTGAATATTGTATAGATAAAATTTGTCTATAACTTTTTCTTGTATAAATAAGTTTCTTGCCTAAATTCCTGTTTTATTTCTGTAATTCATATTAGATATATGATATAGGGCTATTTTTAAAGCTTCTGTTAATTTTTTACGGTAACAAGAGAACCACCCCTTATATCTTGCAACTTCCATCTATCTATCTTTGACAATATCTGCACTTTATCCGATGGCAATGGGATGTTTTCTATTTATTATAGGTCGAAACAGTATTCTCTTTTGACATTATCATTTTTTATTATGAAGTATTTTTTATTTTTTTTATCATTGGAAACCAGAAGATACACAAAATCATTATCAAGAATGATATACTAGGTGGCCAAAATTAAAGAAGTGATGCTCAGAGTCCTGTAGCGAAAAATATGGTGTATGAAATTAAGCCAAACTTGGTGTAAATCCTCTTTGGAACATAGGTTTTCTATTAATAAAAAAATATATTAGTGTAAAATTTTGACGTCATAGCACATTTGGCGGTAAAAGCGCTTGATTGGAAATTATTGAAAGAATTAATGCTTAGAAGCAACACTAGAAATCAACAATCAAATAAGTTGCAGATACGGTTCAATATGTTCTTTGTTCAGATAGCAATCATCCTATTAATAGGCAAAAATTGTACGGTTATACGGATATTTGTCTGTTCCAAAAGCGCTACAGATAGCAAGAAACAAAATACAAGGTGGCGCCACCAACATTTCTCAATACTCGCTAGGGAAACAGTTTTTACGCAGAAATAAAATAGAAGGTGGCACTACCAACATTTCTGTGTCACCCCAACAACGCTACAGAAACAAAATACAAGGTGACGCCACCAACATTTCTTTGTCTGGATCGACATTATTTTAGGGCAGGAGTTTAACTGATAATGACAAAGCGTAGCGCTTTTATTTATATATATATATATATATATATATATATATATATATATATATATTATTTTAAGTCATGGACTACTACACACTTTTGTTTTATTAATTACATGTGATCTCACACCTCATTGACTCTTTAATGATATTTCGAAGCTAGTCTCTAAATATGGATAATGCTTGCAAGAGTTACCATGATCAAAATACATATTTTGTTTTATTGCTTAGTCATCATTCAAATTATACGTGGGCTGTTATAGACGTCATAAAAAATGAGCTTTGAACATCGTTTTCATTCTTGTGGTTTTGAAAAATGTCAGGGTATTTCAAAAATGTGGAATCTGTTTTACTTCCGTGAATATTTCACGAGTTGCCACTAGTAGTTTTTAATGGCAAAAACAACAGTATGAATTTTAAATCACAGACTGGAGATGTAACGTATATCATAAAGGAAATGCAGCGAACAATGAGAGATTCGTATTTTCCGTCAGATAAGTCTGAAGTATCAGAAGCTACTGAAGCTTTAAACTGATGGATAATATAACTGATTGAATAACTGACTGATAATATGCATCAGCTATTCTGTTTTATTAGAGCGTGAACAATTTTAAACTAATACTGAATTGTACTACAGAAATTATTACTAAAAATAAGCTTAACGTGCTGTGAAATAAGTTATAAAGAAAAAGAAAAACAGCACCTGAATAAGAAATTAAGAAGAGATTGCCTTTCTGATTTTGAGTGGGACCACTGCCAGGCTGACAGTGGTTTTCACCAAGAAGAGCTTGCCTTTCTGATTTGGTTGGGGTTGAGGCTGGGTTGGGCTGATGAGTCCGTTGAAGGACGAAACGGCCGTTCCCAACTCCTCCCCATAATCTAAAATCAGAAAGGCAATCTCTTCTTAATTTCTTATTCAGGTGCTGTTTTTCTTTTTCTTTATAAGAAATTATTACCAATGTCACAACTATTCGCTAGGGATCTGGTCGCTTTCACATCGGCACCGTTAGGTGCATAAGAAAATTTCTAAAACTATTGGATTTATCAACTTTGTAATGTATGATATTGCTCAAAACTAGGATTGCAATATATTCTCAACAAATAAGCAAACTGAACTATACAGCAGACTTCAATTTTGGTGAACTTTGTAAGTGCAGTTCTACATTATTAGAAATTGTAGTAACATCGTACAAGATGAAATGAAGGTGTGTTGAAATGAAAATAACTTGTTCGCTATAATATCCAAAAATATCTATAGGTTATTCATAAGGCTTTCATAAATAACATAGAAAAGGATAATTCTCGAAAACTACTTTTAACTATCTTGTGAAGTTTGACTGAAATACTTTGTATAAAACATAGAGAAAATTTCTTTCTGTCTTATATTTTAAGGAAAGTCCAACTCAAACGAAAAAGGAGGAAACACCTTCTACTTGAACTTCTTGATAATAGGGAAAAAAATTGGACGATTCCATTTTGGATATTAGATGAAATTGACTTTTGAATTACAGCCGAAGCTACATACTCCGAAATACATTTAAATCAGTGATATATTAAGAAAGGATTCAACTATAACAAAAAACAGAGGGAAGAATTTAATTAACTTTAATCACAAGTATCTCAATTAAAAATACCAGGAAAAGTCTAAAATTTATTCTTTCTAATATCTTCGATAATTAGGAACAAGAACTTTTAAATGCAAATGAATGGACGAACTCATGCTGCAAATAAATGAATTTTCAGGAACTTTATTTAATAGAATAACCGAATCAAAAAATATTGATATTAACCATGAATATATGCTTCTATGAAACATTGTGCTTCAGTTATATAAAAAGTAAGGATGTATAAATATACGACGAACTTATTATATGAACAATAACTACAATAATTAATGAATTCATGCTTGTAAATAAATGAATACAATAGACTTTATTTGTAATAGCAAATATTGAATTACTTACTATCCTAATGTTGACTGTGTTCTAAAACAATCATCTATAAATAACAAGATTAAATAAACCAAGTATCATCGAAAAAGTTGTTCAATATATTGCTTAAATTAATTACTTTTGTATGAAGAGAAACTTTAATTTTTAATTTAATTAATTTTTTCAGTGTTTCATATAAATTTTGAATAAGAACTTACGAAATATTATCAATGTTTCATTTAATCTATATGTTTCAAAGATCTTTTCATAATTATTCAGGAATAACTGATTTAATAATTATAAATTTAGAACAAATTACATTCATACTTAACTCATTAATAACTAATATCATAATTGAAAAACAAACTCAAAAATGGGCTCTAGAAATAAATGTGCCGAAATAATAGATCAGGAAATATTAAATGTTACAACTGCAAATCAGAATATCATCATAATTGTTCATTAGCAGAAATTACGTATAGGGCTATGACATTTAAAAAGGAAAAAGATTGAAAATGCATTGTAGTGTAGATATGATAGCTCAAAAAACATACTCTTACCACAGTAACTGAATATGAGGATACTACTGAGACGAAAACATTAGAGGAAACTTTAGAGGAAAAAAAAAACTAGATAATCTTAATAAATTATAAAAACTACATATTCTAGATAGTATAATTCAAGATATATGTGAAATTAAAGAATCTTTGGAATTTCTGATAAAAAATTACGATGACTTCCTGTAGAATATTGAAGAAGTAAATAAAAGTAAATAAAAATATTGAAGAAATAAATCGACTAAAACAAGAAATCATAATAAATAGCACCATAAATAAACGATTTGGAAAAAACTAAATTGATGGAAAAATATTCTATAAGAAAAAAAATTTAAATATTAAATGTAAAAGAAAATACAAATGAGAATTTGATGACATCAAGGAATGCTTTTCAGAAAAATTAAATATAAAATACTAATGATATTCAAACCCACCTTTAATGAAAGGAAAGTTATACCAATTATCATTAAATTCAAAGAAATAAACACAGAACTAGCATAGATGAAAAAGAAGAAGAATTAACAAATAGGAAGTAAATATATTACAGGGCTTTGGAGCAGACGAAATTTGTAATTGCTCGCTCCGACATCAAAATACTTGCTCCTTGCTCCTCTCCATGCTCCAACTAAATTTTTTAATTCGTATTACTAAAGATAAGATATTAAAAAACAAGCGTATATTTTTTATATAAATTTTATTAATCATTATACAGTAGAGAGAGTAGAGTACTTGTGAGTGTGGGTGGCTTGACAGCCGAGCACGTCGACCTGAAAGATCTATTGTGCTATCCCACGGAAAGAAGGACAGACGGAGAGAAAGACTGAGAAAGGATGGTGTGAGAAATGCAGGGAAAACGGGAGAACCCCGGGAAAACCTGCCCAGCGCGGATCGCCAGCATCAACGAAACCCACATGAGAACCAAACCCGATACTCAGAGGTGAGAGGCCAGTGTCTTAGCGACATCGCCAACCGCGCGGCCTCATTATACAGTAAGTCATCTTCATTTAATATCAATTTTAAGGAGGACATCAACAGAACTACTTTTCTTGCGGGTGTGGCTTGGTTCATCTAAGCGAATTTTCATCAGAAGGACAGAATTATATTAGGAAACATTTGAATTGATTAAGACAGAAAATAGTAACTCGACAGTGACTTGTATAGGAGCATACTCGATGCAACTCGACAGGCAGCTTGAATTCGATATGGGTAACCCTTAACAGATTCAAACATCCAACAGTTCTTCTTTACTTTTATCTTTTGCGACGAACTCAGTAAAAATCTTATACCGGGAATCTACATATACTCCAGCAAGGAAATGGGTGTTTTTGAAAAGAGTTTCTTCACGTTTACGCATGGAGGTCAAAATGTTTATAGCAATTTGTCCTTCATTGTCTTGGAGAAATTTTGCAAGTTTTTGCCACTCCTTCATGTAAACTCGCGGAGTTATGTCAGCTGTTTGAAAGGTAAAATTTGACTTTGCCAGGATATCGCTTATATTCTTAGTTTCGTGCCATTCGGCTTTATTTAATATCAATTCTCTGGCTCCAGTCGCAGCTACATGTTCACAATAATGCTTAAAAACAAGTAGATGATCAATCATTGCAAAGAGTTGAACCTCAACCAGTCACAATATCCCAGGGTTGGGTTAGCCCATGTAATTTTAGAAGAAATACTGCAAATGTTTAGGGTTCGTAATTTGACAATGACTTGTCGTATTTTCCCTAAAAATCCCTTGGCGGGTTCTTTCTTCAATTCACCCCAGATTGCAACTGGAGTATGTGAATGCCACCTCATCAATTGGACTTTTAAATTATCTTCAAGCAGCCATGTTGGCAATGTAATACTAGAATCCTCAACCCATTGTGCAGGGACATCCATGTCGTGTTCTCGGCCATCGTGTTTCTCAGTTTCTTCCTTCAGTGAAATAATTTTGGTTTTATTTATATTATCACAATTAGAAACAGTTTCTCTGTTGCTGAATTATTTTTTACAGCAAACGTCATGTTCACTGCATTGTCAACACACACACTCAAAATCTGATGTAAATATTTAAAAAAAAAAGAAACTTTTAAATTTATACTAATAAAAAAATCTGAAGCAGTGGAGCAGTCAAAAACTTGTGCGCTCCAGCTCCTCACCAGCTCCGAGCAAAAACCCATTGCTCCACTTCTCCGTTCTCCAGCTCCGGGCTCCGCTCCAAAGCCCTGGATATTACTACTAATGATGATTTATGTTTAATCTTTATTAATGATAACTTCAATAAAATACAAACGTTTCTGCTTCGGAAAACCAAAATCGAAGCTAAAGAAAATTGCAGAATTTATTTGGATAAAAAATGAAAACATTATGATACGAAAAAATGAAAAAAATTAAATAAATCTAATTAATAAAAAAATGACAAATAGTGATTAAATATATAATGCTATTGAAAATTACTTATAACATCCAGAAACGTTTATAATGGAAAATTTAAATAGTTGGATTGAAACAAATAATGCTCAAAATAGTAAAAAGAATTTTAATTTTATATTACTTCATATAAGATCTTTAAGAAAAAACTAGGAAATATTTTTTCTGTAAAATTAAAAAAAAATGACATTATCGCCTTAATAGAAGTAAATATTTCTGGAAATCAAATAAGGCTTTACGAAGTAGAAAATTGGAACTTATTTTACAAATTGAGAGAAAAAAAAGAGAGGTGGAAGAATAATGGTTTATATTAAAAATAGTATTGATTATATTATGAATAACGCTAATACTTTCAATTTTGAATCTTTATGCGTTACTGTAAATAATAACAATTTGGAAAATTCTTATAATTTAATTATCATTTACAGATCTCCTAAACTTAGCATAAAATTATTCATAAAAGAATTAGATGAATTATTACAAAATAAATACATTACTTAACACTTTCTCTTCGGTAATTAATACCATTATTTCCACAGCAACACTGATTAATCTCATATTCTGATGATCGAAAATAATGCTCCACAATAAACACTTTCTCTTCGGTAGTTAATACCGTTATTTTCACAGCAACACTGATTAATCTCATATAGACAATCATTCTGTTCAGAATACAACAATCGCCTACGTGTTCATTTCGCAAGCCACCTTTCATGTGATTAAATTGTTCTGTGTTGTTTATTTTCGGCCATACTGTATAATCATTTGGAAAACTGTTTAATAATGGGAGATATAAACATTGACGGTAAAAATTTTGATGGTAAAAATAAAAGAAATAGAATTAAAAATATGGATACATGAAGATTTAATTAAAGAGAAACAAGAGCTATATAAACTATATAAAAAAATAAAAGTAATAAATCTAATATAATATATTATAAATATTACAAAACTTTTAGAAACAAATTAAATTCGAAAATCACAAAATCAAAGATTAATCACTACTATAGTAAATTCAACAATACTATCGAAAAGATACTATGCTGAAATGAAATAAATAGACTTTAAGGTAAATCATAAAAATAGAAATATAAAATATAAAACATAATAAAATAATGAAATTTTCTAAAAACATATTAGGATTAAATAAAGAAAAAAATTCTAGCAGTTAAATTTCGTGAATGTTTTTCTTCAATAGATAGCAGAGATAACATGAATTGCAATGAAAAATTAAAAAAAAGAACTTCAATGAAAAATATTACAATAATTCATGAACCTACGGAATATGGAATTTTAATTATAGTAAATAATATGAAAAATAAAAATTCTGTTGGCTTAGACTTAATATCTATTAAAGATATAAAAATAAAAACTTTTTTTTTGCTAAAATAATTGTTATTCTAATTAATCGAATTATAAATATAAATATACTGTATATCCAAATCAATTAAAAATATCAAAAATAATTCCTATATATAAAAATAATGGTCAATGTTCATTTGAAAATTGTAGACCAATAGACCTTCTACAATAAATAAAAATAATAGAATTGTATCTTCCTCTAAAAATGCAAGATTTTACAAATGCAAATAATATATATAATAATTGAAAAACAATATGCACATCAAAGATTAAAAAGTACAACAAAACTTTTAGAAGAATTTAGAGGTCAAATTAATTTAAATAAAAATACATTCATAGTTCTTATTACCATTAATTTTAGCATAGCTTTTGATCTAATAATTCATGATTTACTCTCAAAAAAAAAATTAGAGGAAATTTATTGCAAATATTAAATAATTATCTAACTAACATAAAAATATACGTAGACATAAATAATACTGTAAGTAAAAGAAAAAAACATGAAATATGGTGTTCCTCAGGGTTTTAATTTAGGGCCATTGCTTTTTATTATACATGAGATATATATAATATATTATATATATATATTTTATTATATATCTTAATGACTTTACCTTTATTAAATAGGGTTTAATAAGTATTTGTAATATTAAAAACACTTATTGATTAAGTTTTGTTTGATTCCTTATTAAATTATGATATTAATGTATGGGTTAATTCAAATGACATAAATCTTGAGACATTAAAAATTCTTAAAATTAAAGTTTTAAAACTTATCTTTTTTCAAACAATTTGGAAGGACAAACTAAAAAGAAACTATTTGTTCAATAAATATGGTATTTAATTTCAAAACAAAAAATTTATTATAGTATTATTTTGAAAAATATCTATTGTACAGGGTGATTCACGAAGATATGCAGAAACTTCGGGAGCTCATTCTACATGTAAAAGTAAAGAAAAAAAAGTTATATAAACATAGGTCCGGAAATCCTTCGGTATCGAATTACGGCTAGCGAAAGATTTCCCCCATAATGTAGTACAACAATACGCACATGGACTACACCTCAGTTGTTAGCTCTCACAGTAAATCAAAACAATGCAATTCACATTATTGTTGAACAGCTGTTATTGTGTTGCCAACTTTTTTGTAGGTTCCACGTGGGATAAGCTTCAAACCACTTGGAGATACAGTTCTGTGACATTTTTCATTCGATTTTTCAGGTCAACAACCATAAGAAACCACTGATTTCGCCCTTCCCAGACTTCCAGCAAGTCTTCATTTCACCCAGGGTACTACATTATAGGCGAAATCTTTCGCTAGCCGTAACTCGATACCGAAGCATTTCCGGATCTATGTTTATATAACTTTTTTCTTTACTTTTACATGTAGAACGAGCTCCCGAAGATTCCGCATATCTTCGTGAATCACCCTGTATATTGGAAATAAAAAATAATATAGAAAACTACAACTTAAGACCTGAAAATAATTTAAAATTAACATATTCTTATATTAAGAATAGCTATGGAATAAATATTAATTATAAAATTGAACACTTTATTAAAATTTTTAATTATAAATTTATTTGAAAACAGTCAAATATTAACATATATAAAAATAAATATATAACATAATATTATTATTATTATTATGTAAAAGTTTTAAAGCTTGGGTTTCCCAGCAAACACAACACAGCGGGTCAGAGACCAAAGCACATATTGCCAAGTGTAAAGACATGTGCAAAATTTGGGACATGTGGTTGTGCTCATAAATTTCCTAACTACGTGTGTTGTGTTGAATATCGCAGCCTTCTGGAGTTGTGCATAAGTGTTTTTGTGAAGTCCCAGAGTGCTGAGACTGTGGTGCAATGTAGGAGGGACCAGACTAGTGGCGGACAGGACGATGAGTACAGCACGTACTCTGTCCTGCCTCCACTGCTTCTGGAGCTCGTGTGCTAGATCGGTGTATTTACTGATCTTGTCTGCGTGAGTTTTCTGCATGCCCCTGCTGATAGGCACTGCAATATCAATGAGACAGGTTTGTTGACCTTGTCAACAAGTATGATGTTAGGTCTGTTGTGATGTATGGTTTTGTCTGTGTGAATGGGACGATCCCATTACAGCTTATTTGAGGAAGACTATAATGCGCTTTGTGGTACACAGGTGTGTACTTGTAGTATGGGACCATATTCTTAAAAAGTGAGTTTTTGTGTGCTAGCTGTTGATGAACGTTCGACGCTACTTGATTGTTTCGGTGGAGGTAGTCTGTTTGGGAGAGAAGGGGACAGCCCGATATTATATGGTCGATCGTCTCATGCGTAGTGTGGCATTTCCTGCATGTGTCGTAATGCGTGTTTGCGTCGTATAAAATGTGTTTCTTGTAGTTGCGTGTGCGGATGACTTGGTCCTGCATCGCGATCGTGAACCCTTCGGTCTAGCCAAACAGCTCACCACTCGTCAGTTATCTGTTCGACGTTTCCATGTCGACATGAGGCTGGCTGAGTTCGTGGTGATGTCTACCACGGAGTTCTTTACGAGCCCATGATTCACGCAGCTGCTGACTGTGGGTGTCAGGGGTGGTGAGTGTTGGAGAAGGGTTTTCGAGATCCAGGGGTGTGAGATATGTGTCAGCCTTAAAAATGACTAAATGGAGTGAGGAGTTTTGTGCTCTTTGGTGGAAGTGTTCCTTAAGTACAAGTCTGTGTACTTTTTTTTTCATGTAGGGTGATGAGGTTGGTGAGTCCTCGGCTTCCCTCCTTGCTGGGAAGAGCCATCCTTTCCATAGCGGACTTACTATTATTACTATTATTGTTATTATATGATGATGATGGTGATTCAAGCAATGCAATTTTGTTGCCAATATGGACGATTACTGTAACTTAAGAAATTTTGTAATATAATTTGCTTGTAAAAATTTCCTGTTTATTCACTCAAACAAAATTCTCATATCAACCAAAAAAAGATACACTAATGTTAAAATCTCAATAAGTAAAGAAAAATCTTTGCTTTCAGTAAAGAAAAAAGTAAAATAATGAAATAATTATTTGGCAACTTGATATCGATTACATGAATAAGAAATAACTATAAAAATATATTTTTTTTAATTCTATGTAGACAGGGACACCACTTAATTAGGTAAACCACACTTCTTCATATCCCTATATATTATTTCTCAAAGGTGTTTCTGTGTCGGAACTTTCTTAATACTTCATCAAACTCAATGATTGAGACATCATTTTGAAGATTATGGTCTCCGCTAATGACGAAAAATAAACAAATTGTTTAAAATTAATGTTTTCATTTAAAAACTTTATTTTAAAAACTTTTTTATAAAAATGTAGACAAGCTTTAACAGAAGTGACTTGATCTTTTGGAAGCGAAACAGCATTTCAAATAATTCTATAGCGTCGTAAACTTCAAATATATCCTTTTTGGAATAAAAATGAACTTTAAAATGATATTTTATCGTTTATTTAATAAGAACAGATAATAAAACAAACAAAGATTTATATTTTAATAAAAATAAACGATTTATTACAATAAAAAACATAAAAATTTGTCAACTTCTCATATATTATTTTCCAAATTTTTTTTTTTATTTCCCTTAATACCGTTATCATATTTAATAGATAGCATTTTGAAGATTAAATAAATTGTTTAAAATTAATGTTTTCGTTAAAACTTTATTTTAAAAATCTTTTTATAATAATGTAGAAGGCGCCATCTATTCACAATCTGTTCATTTATTTATTTGCACATTACCATTCGGTGACTGATCAAGATACCATGCGAATTATTCGCACGGGTCAACCTTTTTATAAAAATGGAGAAGACGCCATCTATTGACAATGTGTTTAACTAATATGCACGATAGCTGTTGGATTTATTTATTATTTCTCAAAGTTGGTTTTTTGTTGCGAATTATTCGCACGGGTCAACTAGTATATGTTTTATTGTAACATAATATTTTAGGTAAGCCCGGTGTAAATAAGTCAAAAAGCCCTAATAGTATTAGCTAAAAAATTTAAACTAGCCTAATACAGTAAATGCAAGAAAGCAAATTTACCGATTTCATTAAAAGAAAATATAAATATTTCTGATACTTTTCAAAGTCATTTTAAAGTAACGGAAATTTCACTGGAATCTCTTCTTTACATTATGAACTGGAAACATTCCCATTGCTCATCTTGTTAACTTCAAAATATATTAGCTTTGTATTCAAGTACCTTATAAGTGAATTATAATTACTGGACTTCCTTTTACCTGCTATCGTATCTTTGTTATTTAGGAATTAGTAAATAAAACAAGTAAAAAACTGCATTCAAAATTAAATGATAGGCATCAGCAAAAAAAAAAAAAAAAAAAACCAAAATAAAGAAACAAGTATAATATCAAAGTTGAACAAATATTATCGGTCTGCTACCATTCGAAGTTGACTATTTGAATTCTACAA
>JAFIDM010000004.1:32588868-32599641 GCA_023159025.1 Thereuonema tuberculata | reverse complement strand
TAAATACATAATGATTGGAGTCGAGCATTAGCAGTCCTGTATTTCTATTCTACGTTTATCACAGCATCTATGAACATCCTCCTCAACAAAACGACTGAACAAATTTCAGTGAAGTTTTCTATGGACAAATTGGATGTATGAGGAAGTGCCGTTTTCAAATTTTGAAACAATTTGTATTCACGAGGACAGATCATCCCAACATCCGTTCAGGCGTTTCGAAAAAGAATTCGTACATTGGTGTAATAGATATATAAGAATGTAGGTCCTCAATATCCACTCCTATTTCCTATTTGTCTGATCTCTCCACCATCTTGGAATCAGCGTAGTTTATAAGAATACTAATGGACCAAAACCTGAAATTGACTGTTACGAATAACTAATTACTCTATAAGGCTAGAGAGTATAGGTGTTGTTAATTCTGTTAGCAGGAACAATTAATTGTATCATCTGTTTTAATAGAGCGTCGTATATTTGTTATCAGGATGCTCTAATGATGGCAAGTTTTTTAAAACACTTAAAATTAATTAAATCTTCTTAATAGAAATGTTCTTATTATTCTTAGAAATGTTTGTTTTTATTGTAACTTCTACTTTTTAAACAGTCAATTTCCCATTTTTCTGATTATTATAAATTTTCTCTTTTGGCTGTAAGTGAATAAAGATAAAATAACCTCTTCATTGTATTTGTCTACATTAAATTAACAAGCGACCAAGTTTAAATTCCTAATTACATATCTTAAGAATTGGCATTTTTCTTATTTTAAAATAGTAAAAAAAAAAGATTTAAGGAAAAAGAACGTTATGTTAAATTCCGAAAGGATTTATATCGTAAGGCCAAAATGAAATTCTTCTTTTACAGATGACATGTCACAAAAATTTAAAAGTCATGTTCTCTTCTTCATGTTTATCATTGTTTCAATTTTTCTAATTATACGAAACTATCTTAACTTAAGGTCCTAAAAATTATATGAAAAATCAATCGACCATTTCAGGAATTTCTAAAGAAATATTTAAAATGAATTAGTGAATTGAACAATTTACAGGAATTTTTTTATAAAAGAAGTGCATCTTTAACTCAATTTTTTATCTTAGAAATATCTATATTCTTTTGAACCTTGGAAAATGTTTTCTGATTAAAAATGAAAGTTAAAGTACTTAGATTATGATTTGATACTTTTTTTTTTGCAACACCCGGGATTTTGGCAATTTTGCTTTTTGCTATCAAATTGTGAACTATAAGCCAAAGAATCGTTGCTGCGAATAGACCGTAGGAGGCAGATCACATTATACTCGCAGAAACAGACGAAACACGAATAAAAAAGTTACATTCATGCCGTTTGCGGGATTCGAACCCCAGATTCAGACTTTTCAGCCTCATGTAAGGAGGTCACTTTGACCACAAGACTGTGTCTAAACGCCCCATTTTTTATGATAAAATCAATACTTACTTCAATATATGCTTTATATATTAATATAACAATATCATAAGATATCCATAATATCATTATAATTGCAATGAGAGCCTTTTTAAGGTATTCCAAATAATCAATATTTTTAAAAAAACATTTTACATATTCTAAAAGGCATCAAATATATAATGTTTCGTTAATCTAAAAATACTTACAGTTTGTTTGTTTTGTAATGGATTACTGAATTCCCACAAAAAATTAAAAAAATATTTTGAGCACTGAGACTTACCTGATGATTTCTATTACTGAATAATTTTTAGCAAAATGAATCATTCAAAAACTGAACTTTCATAAATCACTATAATAGTTGTTCAGCGTCATTTCCTACACGAATATCATTTCTCTTTTGTTACTTTTATGATTTCTTCCATTTTATCAAGAGATGAAAGACGAATAATGATAAAGTCATTTCACAAAGCAAATCCGTAATTTCGCATGGGATACAATATTCAGTCAAAGAATATAAATGTACAATGGAATTCCAAACATTCTGTCGTTCTCCGTCGTTAATAGACCATCAACATTTTTTCTCATTATATTGTTTGTTCTGAAATGTGCCTGTATCACAGACTGAAATAAAATTGATTTTAACAGGATTTGATTGTGAAACTATTTGTCTAGATTTTTAGTTTATGTTTTATTCTCTGTGCCTTCTAATCCACAAGATCTGACCTTTTTTTTATTTTAAAAAATTTCTGTTTTAAACACAGTTAGCTTTAATTATTTCATTTAGACATATGCGCGGCCATTTATTGAGGTAATCTACTAGTAATGGAACTCTGGAACTTATCTGTCTAGAAGGGCTTTTCTGACTTTTTTATACTAAAAATCGCCAGTAACCTAATATATTACGTATGATATGGTATACCTAATTAAGTGTTGTCTCTGTGCATAAAGAATTTTAAAAATTGTATTTAATTAATTTTATTTTTTAGTTAATTAATTTAATTATTTTGGGTATGACAAAATTCTGAAACATGTCATGCTATCTCAGAGTCATCACGGAACTGTCACAGGACCATAGGAGCAACTTCGAAGAAGAATGGTCCGATGATAACTGTGGAATTGAATCCACACAAGGAGAGTGCACGGAAACTTCATGCAAAACATAATGATTTCCTAGCTACAAATGCGACAATCCTGGATGTTAGGAAAAAGTCTACCTTGTCACTCCACAGGATATTCTATGGTGACGACTTATCACCTTCCATTCTGGCAAGAGCAGTCAATGCAAAGATAAATCGATGGTCCTTGTCGGCAGCAAGTAACTGGTGATTGTGGTTGATCTTTTGTGTACTATCTGTTGCAGTACCTTCCACACTACGCCATACGATACATGCAACTACCGTGTCACTGCACATACACTATTGGCGCCAGAAACATGAGTAATTTGACTGTTCGATGATAGCCATCGCAACATCATCTTCAGAGACAGGCTTGCGCCCTCTGCCCTAACGATTCAGTTTTCTCGGATCAATGTATCATGTTCCTAACAGCTTGTACACATATTGGTCCGTGGCGTTCTTAAGAGATTGAATTCACGAACAGCAGTCACAGCATTACCATGGTTTTCGTAAAAAAGCTTTATTTAAAGCACATTCCCGTGAAGTGATGGCCATCGTAGCTGATAAGAATGGCATGCACTAGTTGTAATCATTTTTATATCCAAACCTCTGCTGCAATGCGGATAGTTATGCAAATGACATTGCGTTTTCGTTGATTTCAGAGCCAAATGTGCTATTGTTTTCACTAGTTTATTCGTAATGTTGATAAATGCAAAATTAAAAGTTTAAAATGTTATTTTTGGTTGGTCTTAGTTCTTTATTGTGCTTTTTTATGTACTTTGGTGTAAAGCGCCCCCTAGGAGAACTTTTTTGAACTTTTACCCTTATTGGTTAGAGCTACAGAGTGCTCTGAATAGGCCAAGTTTAATTACAATCACCTTGTATGTTATTCATCAATTATTCAATTAGAGCTTCAGTTCTGGAAATGTAAAGCTCATTACCTATTTCGGGATTTGAAGAGGCAGTTATACATGTATAGAACCACCTACGATCTTTTGATCTGCTTTCATACAAGAGTTTCTTTTCTGCAGTCACATTGACATTACTACATGATTTCGATTTTCTTATCGATCCTCAAAAATCTTTACTTCCTCGAAATTTAAGTCCCGCAGGAGATCACTATCTTTTAGTAGTAGCAGTGCTGTTCCTCTGCAATCTGGTTTCTCTTCATTTATCTATCGCATAAAGGGTATGCAATAGTAGCTATTTTTATGTTTTTTTCTTATCCAAGATTGTCGTGGTCTCTAAACAACATTAGCCATACTTTACTGATGGCAAATATGAATCTTTCATTATTTTCTGTACAACGTTTTTTTTTAACGTTACACGTTACATCTCTATGTCACGGAACTAAAACAAAATTTCTTATTTGGATTCAGAACGTTGGAAAAGAAGACAGAAACTCCTTGAGAAATACTTCATTTAAAATGCTTGTTATTTTGTTTAACAAGATGAGCTTTATATTTTACATAAAAAAATAAGTTAGTTTCTAAATTAAGGTTCTTTATTTATCAGATAAAAACTTTATCAGATACAAATAAATCTCAGTATGAACTGTCAATTGATTGCATAGTTTTTTAGCGGCCCCTAGTTACAGCTTGCCTGTTAAACGTAGGGATCCGCTCTTAGTTTTATGCATCCTGGATGTCACACTCTGTCGTGCCAAACGATTAGAGATATTAGAATGAAACCTTCACCATTGTGTTCAGCATCAAAAAGTAGGTGACCACTTCCAAAAAAATCAGACCTATACGACACTCCCTGGTTCCCACAAGACATTTTCTTTCTTTTAAAGACATTTTTAACGGTCCCCAAGGTTACAGCTTGCCTATAAAACGTCTTAAATGAAAAACCATTAACAAAATATTAGCCTTCAATTTTTTGAAACATATTTCATTTTATTTTTATTTAGGAATATGGAAAAGCAAAAATATTAGATCAATCATGGAATTATAATTCTTTTTAATGTTATTTTAATTTATATTATTCCTTTTTATCTTTCTTTTAAAGGCATTTTGAAAGGTTACAGCTTGCCTGTAAAACATAAAGGAACGGTCTTGCTTTTATTCTTTTCTTTTAATTATTTTGTTTATAAAATTGTGCATATTATGGGGCCGCTTTGCTTTTGACCTAACAGTATTAATTATCTTGTTTCCCTTTGGGTTAGCCTTTGTGTTTGTCTTTGTTTCCATTGTTTCCGTGATTTTCCTTAGATTTTCCTTCCTTTCCACCATGTTCCAGGAAATCGTCACATATCTACATTTATATAAGAAAATATTTACAAATTGAAGTATTCATTTAAGAATGAGAATAAATATGAATATGAATATTAATTATAAACTGAATGAATAACACAGATGCACAAAGCAATAAGATGAACATTAAAAGACAAAGTAAAAAGAAAGCATTAAATTATAGAAAACTGTGGGATTAATAATAAGAGTAGTTATCTTGGATCCTCACAACAGATTTCAAATAGCGTTTAATAAAATTATTTGCAAGTACTGGTTTTAGCAGAGCAAGGTTAGGCAACATGAGGTAAGAAATAAAGAAGCGGTAAACTGAAATAGACTTAACATGTTTTATAAAATCAAATAACTACAAAACTTCTAACGGTTGTTTTAAATAGTTTAAAGTTCATTTAAATGGATTTCCCATTAACTAAACTTCATTTCTTTTAATGCTTAGAAGTTCACTCAAAAGTTCTCTTATCTTTAACTATCAAAGTTACAAACGTTTAACTAAATGGTTTTCCACCAAATGTGAAATTTACTGAAATTCAACATACTGCATAAATACTTTAATGCACTGAACTTTCTAGTGTTCTATCTGTCCTTACACTTGTATGGAAATAACTATACATCATATTCACCATGTGTGTGTTAACTGGATTATGAAGGAATAAATCGCTAAGTTAAATTAACTTCTTTGATTCATTTTAACTTAACACTTTAATAGTAAAATCCTTTACTGATCATCTTAAATGGTCTTGTATGAAAACATGAACACTTTAACTTAATAGTTCTTGGCTCTCATTGAAATTGTCTTTAATAGTAAAATTCCTTACTAATTATTATAAATAGTCTTGCATGAAAACATAAAACACTTTGACTTAATAGTTCTTTACTTTCGTCGAAACTATCTTTCACTAATCTTAAGTTGAATGCCGTTTGAGTTCAATAATTCCTAGCGTCATTTATTTTACGTGTAATAAATAACATTATCGGTTCTGCAATGCACGAACAATATACCCATATGTGTCTTGTGTTTTAATACTAAAGTTCTTTAACATTCATTTGAGCTTGTTCTTAAAATTCTTCATCTTAAGTATTCGATTCTTATGAGTTGGCTTTCTTCCAAATTCCGGGATGGATGAGGTAAAATGAAAATTTACTTACATTAACTGTGAGCGTCGATTCGTCAGTTTATTCATCAGCTAACGTTAAATGCGATGATACTACCTTTCTGAATTTCCTTTCAGTCAACAGGCCATCGGTTACTTTGATCGCTCTCCAAGTTAAGTTCTGTCTTTGGGATTCCATCGTTTAGGTTTAGCCAGTTACCATAACTAAGAATTAACTTTAAATCATTGAGTTATTCTAACTCGTTTAATTCTAAAGGCTATCAGCCTCTTAATCGAATATAAGACAATCTATTAACTCAAGTTTAATCCATTGCAATATCAGATTTGGACTCATCCGATTTTCCGTTACACAAACTTAGCATCAACGCTAATCTCCGTTTGTTTTCGTAACGCCATTTTTTCTTGCAATCTTTTAACAACTGAACGCACGCATTCGTTCTGTAGCCAAGACTTCCATTGTTTCAGTTCGTGCCGTCACATAACAATGAACATACTTTAACTTTCAGTTTCAAATAAAAATATTTCAAAGCCTTGAAGCTAATTTTAATTTAATTTTATCATAAAGGAAAAATAAATTTCTCACAAAAACCATTACTTTCCCATACATAAATGAGACTTCATGTGTGGTAAAAATCTATATTACTAAAATCTCTTATTTCCCTTTCTGTCTGTCTGTCCGGCGCAACAATGGAAAACGATGTTTCATTTGTCATTTTTGCGAGCGCTATCCAATAATGAGTGTGATGTTTTTCATTTATCATTGTTGTGAGGGCTATCAAATAATGGGTTTGATCAACAATGGCACAGCTATCAAATAATGAGTTCATTCCAAAAGGAATAAAATATCACTTTTTACTGAACTTCTCAACAAATCATAATCGCTTTCATTGGATTATCTCATATTTATCATCGTTTACTAATTCGTCAAATAGTATCGAAATGGACAATGAGAGAAAGAGGAAGGCAGGAGAAAGAAGAGTGAAAGATATTGAGAGGAAACGATTGAAAAGATCGCAACAAACAGATTTGATATACGCCCAACGACATCAGGCAGAGAGAGAGAGAGAGAGAGAGAGACAGATAGAGACTGTAGAAGACAGAGACATATATAAGACGCTGAACGACATCAGACACAGAGAGAGAAAGAGTTAAAGAAGAGAGAGAACAGAGACAGAAATCAGACGCTGAACGGCATCAGGCTTAGAGAGAGACAGAATCAGAAGAAGAGATACAGGAAAGGCATAAAGCAGACGTTGAGCGATGATCAATCAGTACGACGGGGCATAGCCTAGTATTTGTATAAATTTTAAAATTGGTGACTGTGAAGTAGAGGAGATACAACGATTAATAAAATGAATACCTATATAATCATAGTGATTTTTTTCTAATTTTAATATACATTCACTATATGACATATATGGTATGAGTGTGTGACAAAATCGTAACTTCATTTTTATCCAGAATTGTGAGGTAGAGGTAAATCTGACTGAAGAGATTTTCCAGACTTCCGACATGATAGCACAGGGTGCGAGAAGCATATTTTATTTATGTGAACTTCACAAAACTAGATGCATGCGTATTAAATTATACTACACATTTATATATATATGCATATAGATTAGATAGATAGAAAGATAGAATAGATAAATATCATGTCTTTTGATGAGATATGTATGTATCACAACAAACATGAGATTTTTATAATTGGTGACTTTATAAATTAGAGAAGATGCAACGTGTAAAAAAAGTAATTATTTACATAGTCGTAGTGAAATTTTTTAATTTTAATTTTTTTAAAGTTGTTAATCTGTATCTAAAGCAAATAGAAATTAAAATTTTGTCAAAAGAAATTAACAATTATAGATGGAGAGTAAAAGAAGCAATTCAGAAATTTAACAAACATTTAAGATTCCACATGTAACAGAATTAAGAAATATTGAATTGTTATAGGATAGTATATTCATAATAAAGTGAAGAAATACAGGGCTGCATCTGAGTAAACAAAAGGTTCTCGCATCCTGAGCTTTCATGTCGGGAATCTGGGACATCTGTTTCAGCCTTATTAGGCTTCTGCAGCCAGATATACCCTTGATGGCAGCTTAAAGTGCGAGACAAATACGCGAAAACTATTTCAGCTCCCCGAAATGGCCCTCGAGCAAAGTCAATGCAACAATGATAAATAACTGTGCACCGCACGGCCTCAAATTCTTTATCCCAGCAACCACCGGGCTCAAAGGAATTTAAGCAAGGATTGAGAACCCCAAAAAAACATCAGTTTTTAAAGTTTAACGTGCAGAGATATATATAATAAAGTGAAGAAAATCAAGGCTGCACCTGAGTAAACAAAAGGTTCTCGCACCCTGAGCTACCATGTCGTAAATCTGGGACAGCTGTTTCAGCCTTATTAGGCTTTCAGCCAGATGTACCCTTGATGGTAGTTCAGGGTGCGAGAACCTTTTGTTTACTCAGATACACTTTAGTATTTCTTCACTTTAGTATAGATAAGCTTATATATATAGCCGGAAATTTGAAAAATCCCAATACAAAATTATATATTCAGACTACTTATATTCTTTACGTTCTAAATTTCTAAATTGCAAATGATTGATAGAAATCTTTGTATTGCTAAACTCGAAGGATATTTAGATAATTTAGTTATTAGTAATTTTTTAAATTTTAGGTAGTTTGATTGTAGTTTTTTTTTTTTAAAAAAAGAGCAAGGTCTTAATATATTGCGTTTTTGCTTTGTAAATTGTTTCTAAATTTTGCCGCTGATTACGTAGAGGTAATTAGATTATATCTCTACAGAAACAGTGATATGTTTTTTGGTATTGGCGTTTTCAAATCCCAAATCACTGTCCGGCTTTATATGTTTAGTAATATAAGTTAATTTTATTCTTATATTCTATACTGTTCTAAATTTTAAATTGCAAAAGATTGATTGAATCTTTGCATTGCGAAACTAAAAGCCTTGCTTTAAGTTTTGCCTATATGATATTAATATAATAAAGTGAATATAATAAAGATTAATAAAGAATATATATATGTCCCGGTGGTTGCTGGGACAAAGAATTTGAGGCCGTGCGGTGCACGGTTATTTATCATTGTTGCGTTGACTTTGCTCGAGGGCCATTTCGGGGAGCTGAAATGGTTTTCGCATATTTGTCGCGCACTTTGAGCTACCATCAAGGGTATATCTGGCTGAAGAAGCCTAATAAGGCTGAAACAGCTGTCCCAGATTCCCGACATGATAGCTCAGGGTGCGAGAACCTTTTGTTAACTCAGGTGCAGCCTTGTATTTCTTCACTTTATTATGTATATCTCTGCACGTTAAACTTTAAAAACTAATATATATTCATGTTGATAACTTTGTTGATAATATTCTTGGATATTATGTTCTTGTTTGATTGTTTATTATAGGGGTTTTTGAAATGCTGGTTCTTATCTTTGAAAATAGATGTAAAAATATTCGAAACACTTAAGAGTTATCTGTTGTGTATATTAAATTGCAAAGGTTTTGAATTATACTGTGAAGCTTTTTGGTATAAATTACTTACTATGGGTTTCTTTAATTATTTAAAATATTTCTACTCTTTGATTAATTAAAAATTGTAATCATATTGATTTTGAAAATATTAGAATAGATGCTCTTATACTAAAAACCTATAAAATATTTTAAAAGATTATTTTTAATTAAGTAAATAAAGATTTACTACTAAAACTAAATTTTAATTAAAGGTTTGTAAGTTTACTTACCTTTTCAAGTTTCTCTTTGGTGCACATTAATTTAAATGAGGCCTGAAATAAAAATTAAGAAAACAACTAAATATTGGAAAAGCAGCCATTTTGAGAATACATTCGAAAACATTTTTTTAAAGAAGAATTTAAAAGACAACTAACAGGTTAATTTAATCTCTTAATTCGAGTTGTTTCAGTATTTTATTTTAAAAAATATTTTTTTTTTATAAAATTCTTATATTTTGTCTTATTAGAATTGATTATTCAAAAATCAATGCTAGAATAAAAACATAAGAAAAGTAAAAAAAAAATCAAATAAATATTTATTTGCAATCTTTTAACTCTTCTTCAAAAATTTGTAGCTCAATGATGAAATAATTGAAAGTTTTCGAGGCCAATAATATGAACATGTATTCTAAATGAAAGATAGTAATTAGACTTAACTTAAATACTCTATTAGAACCTATTAAGAACAAAAAAAGGAGACGTTGTTGCAGTATTTTAAAGATCTTTTCGAGATTCCGTATTCAGTGAAAGGGTAAAAAGCATTTTATTGCTATTAAATTATTTATATTGATGTAAATATGGAAATATATCTCTATCATTGATGAGATACATGTTCCAGACATCTTCTTTCATAATGCTTTTAAGCTTCTTAAGGACTCATTATATCCCCGGTTTGTCTGTCTGTGGACACATATCCCAAAGGCTTTGCAAAGGTTTCTTTTAGCTCAGTTGTAGATGGCCTGAATGTTGAATGTTGTAGGTGGCCTGTTAGCTAAGTTGATTAGAGCCTCGAAGGTCGTAAGTTCGATCCCCTCATGGGCATTTTTTTTTCCTTTTTTTTCTTCATTTTTTTCTCGCCATTTTAAATCTTTTGACAGTTTCTCAACTTAAGTCTTTTTTTAAATCATTATTAGGAATTCAGTGTATTAACAAGGTTTGAGTTAAGAATGACGATTAGTCCATAAAAAAAAGGGTGGGTGCAGCAGGTCGCAAACATGCTTTTCTAGACCATCGCGGCGCAATCTATTCTAAAGTAAAGGTGACTCAGAAGCCGTTGCGAAGCACTGTGATTGGTTTACTAATCACTATCCCTACCTTATTTCAGTGTATAATATTCTTTAAAATTTCTTTAA
>JAFIDM010000004.1:32566784-32578868 GCA_023159025.1 Thereuonema tuberculata | reverse complement strand
CGGGGTGACCTTTTATGCGGGTGACCTTTTATCGAGGTCTGACTGTACATAAATATAATAAATAAAAGTAGAAAATTTGTACAAAGTCGTAATATTGTTGATTATTTAATAAAAATATTCTGTAATTCAGAGCGCAAAATAATCACACAAAGCATTTGATATATCTTGCGCATAATCTGTTTTTATTCCTTGCCTTTATATCTAATAATTTACAATTTTTTATGGGAGTTTTTAAATATCGTTAATATTTTTTCTTGTTCTTCATTTTTATTAATTTTTTTTGGTATTTACTATCAACAGTTGCGGATTGCTTCTTTTTACTGTTATTATAGTTTAAAAATTGCAATGGAATTGCAATTGAACCAATTTTAGGGATGCAAAGTCTGCTGATTCTCCGATTTTTGATGGCTTTTTCTGAAAAGGGATGCACGTTTGAATTGGTTCCAAAACAAGTTGTTCTTTTATTGCTAATGGCTCTCTTTACCATATTAACTGTGGGTGATCTTCGAAAGGAGCGCTATCAACAATAACTCCACAAATCTTTGGGCAATCAATTCAAAGATGTCTATTAGGTAGAAATCGAAGAACGGTTAAATCAGTTATCTTTGCAACGTGAACAAAGTTGATTTCAAGTGATTTGATTTAATTCACAAGTCAGTTTCAAATAAATTAATTCAAACAGAATATTTGTTTAAAATATTAAAAACGCAATATTTTTACAAATTTATGATTTGAAGGAATATTTAAAAAATTGAAAAGAAGATTCATATTTCAAAGGGTTTTTTAATAGTTATTGTTAATTAATCTTATACTGTACAGTATAATAATTAGTTTTGTTACATTGAAATTATTATTTGAAATTGTAATTACACATTGTCAAAATGAATGTGGTAATAATTAAAAAAAAAACTGGTTAAGCACAGTACAATATCACAGTCTGTACAATGAATAAAAGAACAGTCTTGGCATTTGTTCCAATCTGTGATCCAATCACAATGACCAGAGACACCTTGTTTTAAACAATAATCGGATGGAATTTCAAATTTTGGTGGTTTTCCTTTGTATATCTTGCAGCAAACCAAGCATATTTAATCATATTATGAAAATTTTGTGATGAAAACTGATTAGAGTAAATAATTGGATTTTTAAAATATTTTCTCTAATGAATTGTACTGCCTAAAGAAATGAATATCTAAAGGCTCAACTGTAGGGGTGGTTTTTGAAGGTAGTATCTCTAAACATTTTTTTCGCTCCCTTCTTTGATTCATAGCTTTGTTATCTTTAAAACTAGACCAGCTGTCAATAATTAATAAAGAATTTGTTGCAGAAGAAGGTAAAAGTACATTTTACAACCATTCCAATGCAATTGAACTTGCTAAATTTGCTGATTTTCTAGCTACAGGATAGATATTTCTTATTGTGGTATTTCTTTTTGAGGGAATTTTCCATCTGCTTCTTGAAAGCAAACTAATGGGAGACAATAATTTTCCTTCTTTGATAAAACTGATTGAATTGTATAACTGTGAGTTGTAGCCGACAAGGACTGGATCAAAGATTCTACAAATTTACAGCCTCTAAATGCCAATGTTCTTCCTGAATGTAACTGTCTTCTGAAGCCAGACTGAAGATCTCTATGATAACTTCTATTATTTGTAATTTTTAGCAACTCATTTGGTGATATTGTTGTAGTATCCAAAAATCGTAGCTATTGCATTTTGTTCTAACAACTCCCTAACAACTCCCGAACGGAAGGCCGTATCGGGAAACGGATTTCACAATCATCTCCAGAGGCCCAAATAACGTAGGAATGGGGTATTTTCAGGGGCTAACGCATTCCCCCCCCCCCCCTAATGTTCGAGATATTTGGCATTGTTTTCATTGGATTCCGCTGTTACCTTAAATGTTAGAAATTCAGCCATCTTATTTCAGTTTTCAACCATTGCTTCTTTGGTAAAGTCTCGGGCTTATATGCTGGAGGTAGTCTGTTCAAATCCGTATAACTACTTCCTGTTTCACTTAAACTTATTTTTTTCAATATCCGTGTGGGCTGTTTTTCTTTGGGCTTTTTTTTCATTGTTTTCGATTTTCCTATCTTTTTTTATTTTTCTTTAAGTTAATGTACTCCCTTTTTTTTTTAATTTTTTTCTTGTGTGTAAATAACATAGGCATACTTTATATTTCTCTGGATTTTCTTTCATTGAGTCACACACACAGACGGAGTGATAAATGAAACTTAACAATAATTTGAATGTAGTTCCCATGGGCCTAATGAATAAGACACGTAACTGCGGAGCAGAAGGTTGCAGGTTCGATTTCGTTCGTTTTAATTCTCATAAGATGATCGGCTATTGTCTCTGCAAATCTGTTCATCATGTGATCATGAAAATTGTTGCTTTGAAACAATTTTCAGTTCTTGTTGTCACAAGCGTAGTTCGCGCCTCGACGCTTCCGCAAACCCTTTCTCTCCCCTCCTTCCGTCCACTTCTCGTTTCTTGCATATTCCTCTTCATATTTCCATCATTTCTACATTTCTGCCTTCCTATCAATTCCTGGTGCTGCAAGGGTTCTCCTTCCCTTATTACCGCCAACATGGCGCCCTTACGCCAATTAAACAGTGTTTTTCTCGGGTTTAGTAGTGACCAGTAACTTCCTTTATGGCCGGTTCACAAAGGCAACTAGCCCGTGAAAACCATTGTTTCCCATGTTAAAAGCCGATTCCCCTCTCCCCCTGTTATGCATTGCATCAGAGTTCTGCTCTCAATAGGGGGAAAACAAAAGGAAAGGCCAACGGGGACTACATAAGTGATGCCACCCCTTCTTGACCAGAGGCGACGGAGAGGACCAACACTTCGCTCCATGGGAGGAAAAATAAGACAACAAGCACAGTAGGCGAACGAGATTGTCAGCGGGTAGATCCGAAAGCCCTGCGCGATCTCCCTCGCTTCTCGGAACCACACCGCCCTCCTGATCTGTGAATCCCCGATCAGAGGTCGGAATAATCCCCGAGCTGAACACCGGGATACTTGGTGAGATCCTGGATTCCCGCTGCGCCTTCTCCGACGAGAAATCGAGCGGATCGTCCTGAGCACCCGCTCGCATTTGGACATCCTGTTCTCCAGAGTTGGCTGACGCCCACGAAACAACGATAGCAGCGAACGTCCCTCCGCCGGAAACCGCAGATGATCTCCAGCGTCTCCAGCCCTGCCTGTGCGCTGCTTAGTCCGGCACCGTTAGTCTTCCCGATTCCTTTTATTTGTATTTTCCAATCTTTCCCTTCTCCGTACCTGCAATAAAGCCTTCGTTTCACTCCACAAAACCAATCTGTCTTTCATCTTTGAGAAGGCGCGGGTCATTGGTGAATTCCCTTTGCTAGGCTAGCTTTCCACGGCACCTCCCTTTTTTCCCCGTCCAATCTCCTCATCCCCCCCCCCCCCTTATATACCATTTCCCCTTTTGTCCCGTAACCGTGGCTTGCTTGGGAGAGCACTCGATGGCGTGCGCCTAAAACAACACGTGACGTTGTGAAGTATTGTTACGAAAGTAGTCAAATTATCGATTTGAAAATTATTCGTTTATAATATACTGAAACAAATATTGATTATATCAGTAAACTATTAAATGTTTTTAATGTAAATTATCTAAAATACTTACAATTCCTAACTTTTCGAAATAATATCGTTGGACTACATATTTGCATGGTATCTTATGCTACAAAAAAGTAAATATAATAATTAATACATTGGTCAATTTCGCGATCAAATGAATTAAAATTTTTGATAATTAAAATGAGGTAATTACTTTTTTGACGTACTTTACTTTGTATTCAACTTACTCCTTGCAAAGTTGATAAAAGAAGGAAAGGAAGTCACAATAAATTCCGAATTTACGGCAATATTTGCCGTAAGAGGTCTACAGCCTATCGCAGGTTTTGAGTTGATCATCAATGCGAATACCGCTGACAAATTCTAATGGATCAAATACATTGATGTCCGTAAATTAAGGGATCTTGCAAAATGTACTGTTCTGGTTTTCCCGTCGGGACCAAACTTCGTAGAGGATGCAGCAGGTCTTCCGAATGCAATTCCCATATAAAAAGTAAAGGTGGTTGTACTGCCTCTAATAAAAGAAATAAAAATGTCCGAAACTTCCTTGAGATAGAAGCACCTGGAGTACTATCAACTGTTTGTGGAAGGTATGAAGAGCATTCAGTATTTTATATGGTTTTGCCGCGCAGCTAAGCAAGCAACGGATCGTGCTGGCATAGTGCACACCAGAGTATCAAGCAAATTTTGGGGATTGCATCCCATTCTTCAAGGAATACTGTCCTCAGCTCAGGTGGCGTCCGTGGAGATGAAATGCCTCCAGCAAACGTCTTCCGAGAGCATCTCATGTATGTTCGATTGAATTCAGGTCCGGGGAATGTGCAGGCCACTCCATACGAGCCCGATGCGGCCGGGCGTTATCATCCATGAACAGAAACTCTGGAACAGCAGCACCCCTGAAAAAGTCGCACATGTTGGTGAAGGACATTGTCCCAGTACATCTGGGCAGTTACGGATTCTCTGTCGAAGATGTGCAGTGGTGTACGAGAGCCCAGCATAATGCCTGGCCACATCATCACACCGCTATCCCTGTAACGGTCGTGCTAGATGACGTTGGCAAGATTGGTCCTGGTTTCTTGTTCCCTGCTTGCGGGACTCGTCAGAAAACATGATATGTCTCCTCTGTGTCCATGGTGGGTGTTCAATGCACCACAAGCGTCCCCTCAGGTTGGCTCAAGAGGATGCACCTCATGGGTATCCTGGCATTCAGACCAACTGCATGGTCGCCTGTACACTGTCCGGATACAGTGGTCTGTGTTTCTGCTGCCAGCTCCCTCACACGTGCCGTGCTTCGGGGCCGTTAGCGGTCTCCGCGGGGTGTGGTGACATGTGCTGTAGCGTCGGTTAATATTTCTATCCTGCTGGAAACATCTCCATAAGCGAGATACTTCCACTTGTAACAGTCCAGCCTCAAGACGTCCTATCATTCTGCCTCTAGTCTGCAGACGGGCACGATGGGCCATGGCTCACAATTGACATATAGTACTGTACAATCACTGTCACACAATCTGTCACACAATTCCTCCTGTATCAACCCTCACTGCCACTACACAACTGGCAGTTTTGAATTTTATTTATTCACACAGAACGGGTTCTACCATTTTTATTTCATGGATGGTATTGAGAAGATCTTCTGCACCCGCCTAACAAGTTTTGTTCCAACCGGACAATTAGAACAGTTCATTCTGGAAGAACCCTTAATTTAAGGACATCAATGTAGCTGCCCCCAAATTTCTGATGAGGATAACTGAAGGTGTAAAAGATAACAACTGTGCACTCTCTATTACTGTTATTTCATGTTTCATTACACGAACGTTAAGCGTTCGTGTTTATTTGTACATTTGAAGTTTTTCAAATGTTTTAATAAATCATTTTTTTTAAAAAAAAGATACATTAAATTATTTTTTTAAAAAAATAAGGCACAACTAGTTCTTTTTCTTTGACGTAATCTTTGTTCTAGATACTGAGCTCTCCCTCGATTATATTGACCTGACCATTAATTAGTATTGGTTTAATTTGCTCTTTGCATCCCTGCGCTTATTGAAGTTGCCTCGTTCGAATTGCTTTAAATAGCAGTTGTTTCTCCCTGAGACCACAAGAACTTGAAAACGTTCGCTGTAAGGGTGAAAGAAACTATTTGCGCCTTATTTGAAATTTTTTAACTCATCTGAAGTGTGTTTTTTGAAATGATTTACTACAATATTTTAACACAGGTTAATCTGTTTATCTTTAAATGTTTGTTTTGAGTACGTTTCTAAATGCAGTGGAAGGAGAGAAGATCGAAGTACCTTTTCCATATCATTCCGTGGTGGTTCAGCCAGAAAAAGAAACAGCCAGAAAGACCCATTGTAACCCGGGCTTGACTAGGAAGTATCTTAGATATTTCACCATTGCATATCGGTTACTATGTTACTATATACATTTGAAGAATGAAATCTATTTAATAGATTTATGAAATTATTATTCACAATTTACAGAGAAGATTCCTAAGAAATACATAATAGGAATAAAGTCGCATTTTTTGTCAGTAAGCAGATTTTAGCTTCGATTACGATATCAAATTCAAATGTTAAATATCAAATATTGGAATTTTTGTTTTCAATAAAATCAATGATAAACTTCATAAACTTACTATTATTTCACTCGAAAAATCAAAATCTATGTAATACAATTACCCATATACATTTTGCTATTTTTCCAAATTTTTCTTCGATGGGCTTCCATGCTTCTTTGGCTTCCTCTATGGCTTCACTCAACTTGTCTCTCAACTATTGAAAAAAAGTTTTTCCTTATTATACAGCTTTTGTTAATTTATTGAACATGCTGTTTTCTTATTTTGAAGTAAAAAAAGTAATTTAATAAGTACTTATGTGTTATCTTTATTTTACTGTTTAGAAAGAAATTTTATTAAACGAATTATGGTAATAGCATTCAGAATAAATTGTCAATGCCTCGTCATTGAGACGAAATCGGTCGTGTCCTTCATGTATTTTTAATATATTTAAATGTTTTTTTAAGAACTAGTCAAGTGTGTTGGCCTTTTATTTTAATTTTAAAACGATATACAAGCACGTTAAATCTCAATTAAATTTTTAAGCCTTTCCCTGTAAGCCGTTCTAGATATTGACTACCTCTTCTTTTAAATGATTCTCAGCTAAGATGAATTAGTGATTTCAAAATCATATCTCAATTAATTATTAGTGTTAACTAAGTTTCCTTTCAAGTGTCACGATTCATTTGATTTAGCGCTCATCGAATACCATACATTTTTAATTTCTTTTTTGTATTAAGATCAAAATTTCTGATATTTCACAGAAATAATCCAAAGTGATTTGAAGGACCTACAAGGTCAAATTAAATGACGAAAATCCCACAGATGAGCAATGAAATATGCCAAATATTTTTATTTTTATTCTTTTATTAGTGTAAAAGGCATAAGAATGAATGATTCTTTTGTTCAGGCAGCAAAAAAAGTTATATGAAAACGCAACATTAAATTTAGCATCAAAGGATAAAAATAGGTTATGTGTGATTTACCATTTTTTTAAAACTATTCATCTAAGGATTTCGTAACCTGAATGAAAAATGCAGTTTCTATTAATTCTGACTTTCTTATTCAACTACTAAAGTTCAACATTTCCAATTTTCTTCTTCTTATTGGTGATATAAGGTGATATTGTCCAGGTACTAAATCATTGATTCGATCGAGCAACCTTTTTTGAAGATTGAATAGTTCATATTTCATTCGGAAAGAGAGCAAAACTATAATCTTATCAATAGCTTCAATTTCGTTGCATTAATGCTTCATTTACAGTAACTGTATTGTAATACTAGGAAATATGCGACGCTTATCTTATTACTAATGCGGCATTACAATCCACACGGGGGATCAAGTGTGAGTGAAACTCTTTCAAACTTTCCTGAATTTAGCTATGTTTCAGCAGTTTTTGCCTCTGCCTAGGATTAAGTGTTCAACAAATTTAATTATAATGAAATAAATAGTCTTACCTCTTGACTAGGTTCATCGAAACACCGTTTCTATATAGGAGAAAAAACAAAGCAGCTTATATTGTCGATTTTTATTTTACCTTACTTTAATAACGTAATTATTAATAAACTAATCTTTTTAATAAGTAAATAAATAAATACAACTGGCTTTATAAAATTTAGAAAATAAAATGTAAATAAGATTTCTTACTGTGAAACGATGTAAAGAATGAAGTGACGTAAGAGAATAACTCATTATTCTGTAGCGAAGAATATAGTTCGGGCATTCTTATTATTTAATCATGAATTTAGAAGATTTTTGTTGATTTGGAAACATGAAATATTTTAAGAGATGAAAAATGTAATTCTGTTCGATTTATTAGATTTGTTTAGTTTCGATCATACAGCAATGGAACATTCGATTAGTTAATATTTCAAAATGGCAGCCTCCAGTGCGTGGCAATCATCTCCTTACAAATATTTCAATATTAATTGTAAAGGTCAGTCAATACACGCAGTGCAAAACAACGAATTTTAAATGTTTATTCCATGTTGAGAGAATTCTCAACAGCAAATGGCAGTTGATGAAGTCATTCAGAAAACACCTTTAATAATAATATCGGTGTCGTCTTTTGAATGCCAGTTAAGAAAGAATTTCAAAAAAGGATTTACGAAATTTGGTGGACTTTGTAGCACACACTTTGGGAGAAGAATTTTAGAATCTGGACTTATTCTTGATACACCATGTAGAACAGCCAATGCTCATTAATCTAAACTCTGGTTCTTCTGATAGTATGAGCAATACGAACCAATCAATTGGATGTGAACGTTTAACAGCGATTACTGATTAAGAAAGCTAACACAAATCAAATACGAAAACAAAGCTTAGCCAAACACAATGAAGAAAAAGAAAAAAGCAGGAAAAAAAAAGGCTAAACAAAAAAATAAAGAAATAAAGAAACGTAAATAAAAAATAGAAAAAAAGTAAATAAAAAGGAAAAAGAGAAAAAAAACGAAAGAAATAGAAAAAAAAGTAAATAAAACGATAAAAAAAATTGATATCACGGGGAATCGATCCAGCAACCTGCGTCTTACAAGGTCAATGCTGTATCTAATGGATCTCCACGAAGTATGCATCTCTCTGTATTACGTCACATCATTCTTTACATGAAACGTACTGTACATGAAATTAAAAACCGTTCAAGATCCAACAAGCTTTAATTGATCTTGCTCTTAAATTCTTGTTGCTTTTTTTTTTGTTCTTTTGACTCTGAACGCATAGTTTACTTTAAGTTTGTAAATTTTTATTTAAAATCGGAAGTTGACTACAAATCTTTTTCTCGTTCAATTAGCTGCGACTTTTGGATTTTATATTCGGACTTGATTGTTCCCCATATATCATTATACTAAGGAATGGTCATCATATTTAAAGTTCGTTTGTCTACACAAATCCATTCAAGTTGAGCATATATCGAAAACGTTTACAGCTTCGTCTTCATCAACTACAGTTTTTTCCCATGTCCATGTAGGGTTGTTGTCGACATAAGCACGGCTTTTAATACCGAAGAGAAGGTTTGGCAGGAGTTTTGACGTCCGGATGCCCTTCTGATACCGACCTCATATTCATATTACAGAGGAGAATCCAAATACCATAGACGGTGGAAGAAGAGACAGGCGAAGAATCAGACAAAGACAGGAAAGAAAGCAAACGTACACATCAATGCTGGGAGTCGAACCCAAGTTCCGACGCAACAGCCTCATGAGAGACAGACGCCGAGCTCACAAGGCTACACTGGAACAGAAACATCGAAAAAATAGCATTTAATAACTATAAATTAGATCCAATTATACTGGTCAACATGTTTTTTTCACAAGAAAACTAAATAGCGATTCTAGTATAGTTTTGTTTACTGAATTCAAATATGTAATCAGAATTTTTCCATCAGGCAGTTTTTTGGTGAGGGTCATTTTTGTATATTATATTTCTGTATATTAGGCGTTTTTTATTATAATTCTTGTAAATTATAGAAGTGGTAATTTTATTCAGAATAATTTGGCACCATGCAGACTTATTCATGTTGAAAGATGTTCAAATATTGCATTGGTTTAGTAAGCAGATGGCCAATAGCCAGTATTGAAATTGTAGTGAGCCTGGCAACACATGTAGTGGTTTCTACTGTATATTGTTGTTATTTGTAAGTTTTATAAACGTTTCAATATGCCAAGTAAGTGTTTAAATCAACTAAACAAATTCTGCTATGTCTGTGGAGAATTGAGTTTCAAGTCTCAGAGGCGAAATTTCACACCACTTGTGAAAAAATGTTATGAGCTTTATTTTGGGAGTAAAGCTGGTGATTTCGATAAAGACTGGGCCCCAAATGTATGCTGTGTATCATGTGTTAGACTTCTCACTAGATGGAAAAATGTTACTCATTACATGCCCTTTTCAGTATCTACGATTTGGAGGGAACAGAAGACCATTCAAGTAACTGTTATTTCTGCTTAACTTACATTGAAGGAATTACGTCCAAAACAAAATGTATAGTTAAGTATCCCAATTTAGCATCTGCAATCAGACCTGTGCCACATAGTGAATAGTATCCTATACCAAAGTGTCCAAATTTCATGACCTCATGTGATAACTCCGACTCAGTTCATACTGAAGACGAAAGAAAGGAGGAAAATGACCCTACATTTGAAACAAGTAGTTCATCAGAACCTCACTTTTTATCTCAAGAAGATATTAATCATCTTAAACGCGATTTAAATTTGTCTAAACAGTCAGCTGAGCTTTTAAGTTCCAGGCTCAAAAGGTTGAAATCTACTGCAAAAAGATACAAGGATATGCGTTTAGCGTAGTCGCAATAGTGATTTACGTGACTATTTCTCTTAAGAAGGCCATGTAGTTTTTTTGTAATAATGTTTGTTCAGTAATAGAGGCTCTTGGACATTAACACCAGCCAGATGATGCCACCTAGACTTCTTTTCTGAAAATCTTGGGGCTGTCTCTGATGCCATGCTGAGTGTTTTCATCAGTAGAGTTCTACTGCGTAAAAGAGGTACCAAGGCAAATGGAGTCCCAGTATGCTGGACGACTACTGTTGGATCATGAAGAGAGACACTCCCGAAGGCAAAATATAGCCGAAAATCATCATATACAACATTTTATGTAAACCAAAATTAGCCGTATATTTATTATTTAGTGTTTCGTGCGTACTAATTCTTTTTAAACATTAAAAACAAGTGCCGTAAAAAAACTCTGCCTGATGGAAAAAAAATCTGAGATCATATTTGAACTCAGAATAGAAAAGATAGTTAGATTCCGTTTATTTAGTCCTTGTGAACGAAAAAGTTTTTTTTTTTTTTTTTTTTTTAATAGACTAGTGTTGTTAATAACGTTATATCTTCCCGAGTATCTAATGGAGTGTCTAGAACCAACAGTGAATATTTTTAATAAAGTCGGCATAAAATTGCTATATTTTCTGGAGATATGTTTTCACTCTAATCTTTCAGTAATTCAGGACTTTCATGTCCTATATGTTGTCTATAGTTAAGCAGACAATAGTCTTTTCTGTTATTATGTGTGCAATATGCTTATTAATGAACTTCGTCGGATAGTCATTATTAGATTTAATGGATTCAATTTCATTATTCAAAACTTCAATGTTGCCAGAAAGGGTAAATGCTCTACTTACTGCCATTCGTATGTTGTTTATTTTAAATGATGTAGGACAGTGACAAGTAACTCAATGTACAATAATTCCATTGTTGGTTGGCTTTCTATATACAGCGGTAACGAAGTTAGTATATAGAAGTTAGTTTGTGTTCGGGTATTCTTGATATCCAGGAACGGACTAATTTCTTTTTCCAGTTTGAAATTGATATTGGGATCTAAATTATTGATTATGTCCATAAGTCCCTCTTGAATGTCGGAGTCAGTGTAAAAGAGGAGATCATCCACATATCGACAGTAGAGGGAATACAAAGTTCCCCTTCATCGTAAATAAGGAATGCCGAGTCCTCGATGCATCATTATTAACTCAGCTAAGATAGCGGAGATGGACAGACCCATAATAGTCCACTATCTTGGCGATAAAATTTCTCTTCGAATGAAAAAATTTGTAGTTTAAATAATGCATTGATGAGGTTGCAGCAGGTTTCAATTTGTCGTATATTGGAGTAGTTGTGGAAGCTTTTATGTATCAAATGATCAAATGCCTTACAATTTAACTCATATGATATGGATGTAAAAATAAGGCTTGATCAACAAAATATAAATATGTAATAAAATGTAATCAACTCATCTTGAATAAATCAAGCTTCTTTATTAAACACAAATTCTTCCAAACATACTCTTCAAATGAATGACAACATTTCGAAAACTATATCAGCTTTCTTTCTCAAGCTCCAAATAAATAAAATAAAATAAAATAAAATAAAATAAATAAAATAAAATAAAATAAACAGGGAAAAGATATCCAACATCTTCTTCCCC
>JAFIDM010000004.1:32554682-32566384 GCA_023159025.1 Thereuonema tuberculata | reverse complement strand
TGGAGAGTTTGTTTGGAAAAATTTATATTTAATAAAGAAGTTTGATGTAATAAAATGAATATTAACTAGCTATTGCCTACAAAATGAAGACTCAAAACTATTAGTAACATATGAGAATCCATACTTAATTAAATTTAAAAAGTATATTTAAGTTAAAATACTTTTTTAAATTAATTATGTGTGGATTCTCTCATACGTTATTACATTATTATACATACGTTAAAAGGTGGACTGTAATGTACAGGGTGGTCGGAAACTTCCCTATTATTATATTGTTATAATATAAAGGCTACCCTGCTTTTACAAATACTATCTAACAGTTACAAATAGTAACTGTTGATAGTGAATCTCTTGAAACTCCTTTATTCGTACCACAAAGAACATTAATTTGAGACTAAAATAGAATCCAGACGTAAACAGATGAATTTATCTCTTGTTGTGTTCAGACACACTTTCTGATGATGATAGCCGTGTTACAAATGTTTTAAAATGATAACTTGTTTCCTGTTAGCTTTTCATCTTTAAAGAGAAGCCCTTAAGGAATTAAAAACTTTTAAGATTTGAAGTAAAGAAACTACGGGCAGCGATTTCTTGGAAGAAAAAGTGGTTCGTATATGTATTGGATGCACCCTACCAAGTCAAACTTTTCCTTACAGATATATATACAAGCGATGTGCAGTCATTTACTACATAAAGATAAGCATAAAGCATAAAGTTCCTCTTAATAAATAATAACATAATAGAGGGTACGGGAACTTCCGGGCCAACCTGTATAAATTTGCAAAAGAAAAAAAAAACCTCACACACACACACACACACACACACACACACATACACACATATTATATAAAAAAAATCATGATCATTATGCTTATAAACGTCAATTAGAAATTCACATTTATTTACCTGTTCTGTAGGTGTCTCCTCTGGTTTTTCCTCTGGTTTGTCTTTGGGTTGTGGTTTTCGACCTCCTCCTTGCTGATTATCTTTTTTACCATAATTAATTTCAGTAGCCATTAAGATTAAACAGCCGATGAATAATAAATGATTTCTGAGCAGCATTTTTCACTTCTTCACTCTTTTCTATTCAAAGAAATCCAAATCACATGATGGTTTTTTTCTTCAATTTTTTTATAAATTATTACAATCACTTTATTTAATTGGAAGGAACGTAAATATCAAAGAAAGGTTTTTAGCCACAGAAACAAAATTGAAATGACGAAATGTATTTTCAGATTTACCTTTTTTTTCTTCAGAATAAGCAGCGGTCTTAAGACAATTCCATAAAATCTACGATGAAGCAGATAAGCCTCAATTTATATTTAGAGTTCGATCTCGCTTGATACTTAAACGGCTGGACTGATTCCCTTAACATTCTTGGTAAGATGCTGATTTATAAGGAACTTAAAGCCTGAGCTCATGGTTTCATGCTGCCTGCACTAATTCTTCTGATGTGGGGATGAGGATGAACCTCCACATATTGAACACTCATTTACTGCGCGATGATTGGCAAATTTATTTAGAAGCAGTAAGTGAGGCTTCCATTCGCAGAATAAAATTCCGACCTATAGATTCTTTTTTCTTTTTTTCAAATGCCCGGGCTCGTAGATTAATCATCTTCCTTTAGGCCAACAACAAGAGGCGAGAAATGCTGCCTTTAACCGTCGAATCGTTACCCAGGGTATGTCATAGGAGGCAACATTAAGTGGCATTCGCAGGAAAGGACAGAAGGAGAAACAGAAGAAGAAACAAAAAACATCCATGCCACGACCGGGATTCTAACCCGGGTACTGCACACTGGCCGCAACGGCAGACCGCCCGGCCACGTCGGCACTGCTCCTATGAAGATTCTTTATAAAACTATTTTTCCTCGCAGGTATTCTTAATAGAAGTTCAAACAAACAAACAAATAAATAGAGGGAAAAAAATGGAACATTCGAGTGCTAGGTCAATAAGTCATTTGCAAGTTGAGAAGAATAATTAAATAAACAAATTGGTATACAGTAAAACCTCGTGAAGTCGTAAGGGACCAAACATTTTTAACTACTTAAGCGAAGTGACGACTTAGACAGAGTGGGCATTTTTGAAAAAAAAAACCAAAAACAAAAAAAACAAACACTGAAATATAGTATATATTTTCATACTATAGGATTCGGTGAGAAAAACAAGATTTTCAGAAATCAATACATGCAAATGAATGAGTGGAAAATAATAATAATAAAAAAAAACACTTTTTATAGTTACCATTTTAATCGTTTTAAAAGAAAAGCAATGTCTGTCTTTGAAATGTTCCAGTTAACCATTGCTGCCGCCGAAATCTTCAATGTTCAACTCCTTAGCAATTTCCATGGCTTTTTCTTTGAGAATCACGGTAAAAATCGGCACATTTTGCGATCTGGCATGTTTTAGCTATCGAACGAAAACCTCCTTGATCTCTTCAAACTTCGATTTCCTCGTCCTCTTTCGTTTGTCTTTGCAGTCAGCTTTTTCAATTATTTGTTTCGATGAAAGAATATCGTTTAATGTAGTCCTGGGAATATGGTGTTCTGTAGCAAAAGCTGTTTTCAAAACATTTTATTTTTCAAAAAGTGCAATTAAGTCTTTTTTTTTTCTTCAAAAGGTAACGAGGTAAGTTTTCGTTTCCCTGACATGTTAAAGACGTAATCGAACCACGAAATTGCAAGATAAAAAAAAGCCCTTATAGCGGGTCTTACTCGCTATGAAATGAAGTCACACTCAGGAGCGTTCAAGAAAAACCGTCTGCACTCGACAGAGTGGCAGCGAGAAGTGTGCTTTGAATGATTAGCAGCGAGATTCCAAGAACCCAAATCCTCCGAAGGGGTAGGAAAGGAATGAAATGACAGGCGTGGTCGAAAATTCCCCGTAAAGACTTGGCTTTTTTAAAGTGAAGAGGCGGGGTTGAAAAGACAACACGATGGCATGCAAAATGGAGAAGAAGATGCTTTGGCTATTTTTAAGGGTGACGAGTTATCCGGAGTAGAATTAAATTTGGTGACGGGTAAAGGAGGGTTATTTTATATTATTGTGTTTGAGACCTTGTCGGGACCAAAGAAAAACGACGACTTAAACGGAGTGACGACTTATCCGGGTGACGACTTAACGAGGTTTTACTGTATTTTTAAACGTAAACAAACAAGAAGGTGTGAAAGAATTCAAAGACTATTTTCTTTAAATGGTGTCGTTTTTCCTGTTTTGAAACAGGGAGGAAAAAAACAGAAAAGAAATTTTAAATTCAACAATATTTTGACTTTCCATAAGAAAAAAAACAAAAACAAAAAACAACATGCACATAAGAAATTCACTCAACTAATTTTGGTTTTTGTACCGAGAATCTGAGCAGTACTGTTTCGAGTTCCTAAACTCTCATCAGTCCGATCCGCCCAATATATCCAGCTCAGTGAAGAATTTATATATTAACCTTTAATAAATTAATTCTTACTAAGCTAAGCGGAATGCTATCGCTCGATTGATTTGTTTTCTTTTAATTGAGGGGTCATCGTCTTGTTCGTTTGTTCGTTTGTTATATTGTCCTTCTTCACTTAGCTAGATATACTGGGCGAATCAGACTGATGAGAGTGTAATAATTTGAAACAGCACTGTCTGCGATTCCTGATACAAAAATCAAAATTAGCTTAGTGAATTCCTGTTTACTTAAGTGCATTTTTTTCCTTTTCTTACGTAAATAATATGGTCACTTACGTTAAATTTGATTTATGTACTATTTTTAATTTTTACTGAACAAATGAGTATTTAGCTTGCCTAAATCTGCAAATTACATAAAAAGTACATGAAATTAGTAGATTGTTAAAAGGTTAATATGTAATATTAGGCTAGATTGATACAGTTTGCCAGCTGAGGCTGCGATATAGAGTGAATCAATGCTAATCAAAATTCATAGGAATAGTAAAGATTACGCAGGAATTGCGTGGACTGTTATAAACTTTCAAATAAGCAAAAAAAGAGACACTGGATAAAAAATAAAACATTTGATCAATTTACCTGTCGTGTCTCAAACAGTGAATATACGAAATAACAAAGGAACCATGATTAATAATAATCTACTGTATAACTACGATAATACAATAGTTTCTATTGCCCTTGGAAGAATGAAGAAAATTGTAATTTCCTAAAAATATGAGTTCTCAATTGAAATTAAACAAACATACAAAACAAAAGAAAATTAATGCTTTTAGACAGTATCAAAAGCAAAGCGGCCCCATAATATGCACAATTTTATAAAAAGAAAATTTTATCGGAAGCAAGCGGTCCATTATGTTTTACAGGGAAGCTGTAATCTATGGGCCGCTAAACAAAACAAACTTTTACCCTTTAAAAGGCGCCATCTTGGAAACTTTTGTAGTATTTTTGTAGTATTTTGTTTTTCTTAAAAAGATCTACATTTTATCCATTTGCATGACAATCTATCTCTTATAGTTTGGTCACAACATTGGAAAAACCTGAAGACAAAGTAACGTTTTTTGTTTTGTAAGATTTTATCGGAATCGCAATTCTGATACCCTCAACTGTCGGTCAGGGAGTGGTCCTACAGGTCTGATTTTATGGACTGATTTTTTACTTTTTGATGCCTAACACAATGGTGAAGGTTTCATTCTAATATCTCTAACCGTTTGCTCACTACAGAGTGTGACATCCAGCAAAAAGGTGTGACATCCAGACAACACAAAACCAATAGCGGTTCGGTATGTTCTACAGACAAGCTGTAGCCTAGGGGCCGCTAAAAACATTGTATTGGAGTATACATAGATCTTGCCAAATACTTTTTCATGAAGTTTTCTGAAGCCATTTTCTCTTTTACATTGGCAAATTCTGCGCCGGATAATTAATTTTTTACTGTACTTTATTTATTGTCGAGATATAAACTTTTATATATTTCGGGAGATCGCAATCACAATCCAGTATATGTGGACTTGTGATAATTAATTTCTAGATATTGAAATTCAGTGTTGTTTTTAATTCCTACAAAATCCATTTCGATGCCGACCTTTTTTTTTTTTTGAAATTGATATGAACTTTTAAAATAAAAAACTCGGAATGTTTCATTGTAAAAACTGAGAATTAACATAACTTTTTAGATAAGGTTAGTGTATCCCACAGGGGCCCCATCGGGGCGCTGGAGGTAAGTTCGTAATCCGGGACTGAGTCGAGTGGTCAGCCCAATGCTCGCTCGGCTGTACCCCTAGGAAAGAAGCCCCGGTATCCATTCTACAGAGGGCTGGGTAGACCCTGGGATCCGTTTGGAGCGTAGAAAAATCTCCGCCCTTTGCCGGCGGCGGGGATCGTACCTGCTTCTTACAACCCGCAGTCAAGCGCTCTTACCACTGGGCTCCCGGGCCCATAATGTAGCTTATAGCTACTACAAGAATACTCTTCATTAACTTAATCTGAAAAAAATTATTCTTTTTTCAACATTATGCTATTGACAGAAAAAAATAATAAATACAAAGATAACTTTTTACAAATATTAAGGCTTAGATCGCTACTTCTTTGAATGCTTCTACTCTTTGCTTTTTCCTGTCGCAATATACTACAGACTGTTTCAGTATTTTAAGTTATTCTAATCATATGACTTCCATATCAACACTAAACGTAAAGAATTCATATTATTCAATACTGTAACTTTCTGACAAAACTTCGATTTGATCTGGAGTTGGCTTAATGTGATTAACCCATGTTCTACAGAAATACTAAGAAAAGTCGTAGGCAGATAATAGATTCTTGCAGATGTAACAAAATAAAGAAGTTCAAGTTATTTTTAATAAATCAAACAGCCTTGATGTTGACGGGAGTGAATGAAAAAAAAGTTTCAATGAATTAACAAAACAGGAAACTCAACAAAAATTGCTTTCATCTGATTAACCTTGATATAGAATCAAAATACAGAAAGAATAATGAAGAAAGGAAATTCCTAACACAAAAAAGAAAATTCGCACTCTGCAAAAAAAACACGAAGAATAGAAAAAGCAATAATGTTTTCCCAGTTTCAGTTCTCAGTTTAGTTTCAGTTCTGTCAGTTAAGATTGACAGAAAAAAAGATATTATGATTTTACCGTAGCTATTCAAGTAGTTTAACTTTGTCAAGGTTATATCATAACATATAATTATATAATTATTATTTAATAATTATTTTATAATTCATAGAAGCAGCAGTGCTGTTTAGTACGTTTACTTGATTATTAAAACTTACGGTCGGTTTCTCCAAATAGTATTAATATTCATGTCTCAAATTAATTGGATTCAGTTCATTTTCTTATGTTGGCTCACAGCCTTTATTTTTAACCATTTAGTAAATTATATTTCCTGAACTGTTCGTGACCATCTGTTTAGGGATCTCTTGTTCCTATCTTCTCTCCTACTGGGCGTTCTTCCACTGCTCGTCGTAGCAGCTTATCCTCTCCATATGATTTATATGTTTGGTCAAATGTTTTCTTCTGTCCTTACAAAATCTGTGATTCTCCCCTATCTGAGCAGATGACCCCGGGATCTGGTAATAACCGCCGATCAGGATCATACATTACGAATATACAGGGTGATTCACGAAGATATGCAGAAACTTCGGGAGCTCATTCTACATGTAAAAGTAATGAAAAAACGTTATATAAACATAGGTCCGGAAATGCTTCAGTCTCGAGTTACAGCTAGCGAAAGATTTCGCCCATAATTTAGTACCCTGGATGAAATGAAGACTTGCTGGAAGTCAGGGAAGGTAAATTAAGGGGCGAAATCAAAGGTTTCTTATGGTTGTTGACCTGAAAAATCGAATGAAACATGTCGCAGAACTGTATCTCCCAGTGGTTTGAAGCTTATCCCTCGTGGAACCTACAAAAAAGTTGGCAACTCAATAACAGCTTAAAATAATCAAAATAATAAATTTAACGTGCTGTAAATAAGTATAAAATGAAAATAAAGCAGCAGCACTTGAATAAAGTGCTGTCATTTTATACAATAACAGCTGTTCAACAATAATGTGAATTGCATTGTTTTGATTTATTGTGAGAGCTAACAACTGAGGTGTAGTCCATGTGCGTATTGTTGTACTAAATTATGGGTGAAATCTTCCGCTAGCCGTAAATCGATACCGAAGCATTTCCGGACCTATGTTTATATAACTTTTTTTTCTTTACTTTTACATGTAGAATGAGCTCCCGAAGTTTCTGCATATCTTCGTGAATCACCCTGTATAAGCCATTGAAATTCTTCTTCCCACGATATATCTATATATATATATATAGATATACAAGTGGTTATAATTAAACTTGGTCTTTTTACAGCATCCTGCAGCTGCAACCAATAGTCGGAGAGACACCAAAAGTTGTTCATATACTATTCAAAGGATGAACTGTACGATTCTGCAAAAAAAGAACTTAGTTACCAAATCGTCCGCTTGATCCTTTTACAGCTGTAGGAACGGAAAACAAAAAAAAAAAATGTTCAAAACTTTTAGCCACAATATTGAAAATAATTATAGAAAATCATTAGACATGCAATGCTATAACAACAATGTACGGTTTTAATTATAACGTTTCGCTTTTTTATTGTAAAAGTGGTTCACATATCATCGTAATTGCTTAGGGTTAATCTTTATGCAAAGAGAAAACAATCTGATTTGCGTAGACACCATGGAACGCAGCCGACATATTGCTATAAATAATCGGTGTGAACTGAGAACGTGTTATTAGCATCATTAAATTTGAAAAAAAATGAAGAAACGGGATCTTACGTGTGGAGCGTGGCAGTGGACGAAAGTGCATCGGTGATCACGTGTTGAAGACGTTCCACATCAATCGTTCAATCGATGAATTAGATTGTTGATCACATTTCTTTATTATGAGTTTGTTTTAAATTCTATTAATGAAGTTATTTGTATTAACAATCCATTAATGTTATTTTTAACATGTCCTCTTCCTTAGATTGTTAAATTATCGCAACTGATATTTTTTATGTAGGCTTGAAAAAAGGGGAGACGGATTTTATTCTCCTTGAAAATTTGCATTTATAATAAATATATTATTTATTATTTACATTTATTTTGTGTTGGTGATATGTTTAATATTAGAAATTCTAAAAGAGAATAGTTATAGAAGAGGTATGGTGTATTTTGAAAATATACTTAACGCGGTAGATGGGCGACAGAGATATTTTGATCTTGGATTGAAAATAATATTTTAAGTCGATTCAATTGGATTTAATCCAATATGTTAGCCTATTTCTATTTGTAGAAACTGGCAGTTAGTATCACATGAAAGTTAATATGAACGTATATTTTATCCGCGAAAGGACGCAATGTTCAGTTTTGCCCATCTTATTTGGAATGTTATGTGTCAGTGAAGTTTCATTAATTGAGAGTTATTCATTGAAAAATTTTAATAGAATCAATGTTGGCGAGGCGCAAGCTTCGGAAAGATGTTAAATTAATGTACACCATTTACTATTATTGAAGAAACTTAAGAACTTATATATTGTAATTTTTTTTAAGAAAGCAAAAACAACTGAAAGCAAAAAAAGCATTCTTTCAAATTCGAAAGGAAATGAGTATAATCTGAATGTTAGAAACATCAGAATAGATATCTTAAAAATTGAATACATTTAAAGTAAATATTTTAGAAAAAAAATACTTGTCAAATTTTCATAATAAATAATAACTTGACAACTTAATGACAATGCTTAATAATTTTTAATATTTATAAATGATACATAAAAATTATTGTAATATGGTACATAATTATTATGTATCATTTATAATATTAACTATTATAATATGATACATAATAATTCATAAATTTACTAATTTTGTAATAAATTTACAACTTATATTAAAATTATTTAACAAGATAAAAAAAATCAGAAAGCTTCTTTCACATAAAGATTAATTAAGCGAAAATAAAATAATGTTTTTTTTTTCAAAGTTTTGTTGCGTGTGGAAGTACATTTTGAGAAGCATTACAACAAGTCGTTAATTTTGTTAACGCAAACATAATAATGCTTTTTATCTACACGTAAATTTTCAATTACAATGTAAATTGTCAAAATAGTGGCAACGTAGCGGAAATGTCAAACGACTTCAAAATAGCAAAATGTGTTTTGGAACTGGAGAAAATCTGTTATTTGTCACGATTGGAAAAATTCACTGTACTTATACGACATTGACTTATTTTAAATTACGTGTAAGATAGGCCTATATATATATATGATTTTCACATATATGCAAAATTTTATTTATAAATATTTGAAGCCTATCCTTTTCTTTCCCAATATTTACGATTTATAAACTGATATAGCTGAACAGAATGAATAGAAATGTAGAATATAGGAGAATATAGAATATAGAATACAGTAATTCTCTGGGGCAAAAAATGTGATTGATCTAAAAATACGAAGAATCAACAAATAACATTTAATTATTCTTGTGGATTTTACTGATGCTTTCAGTACTGTCATTTGTTAACATGACAAATTTATACCTGCTCAGAATTTTTTTTTTTCTGTTTTGTTTTTCGTCATTCCCATCTAATTACGACTCAGATCTTGAAAATACGATCACAAATTCGTGATAAAATGGAATTAAATTGCATTTCTTTTAGATTTACCATGAGCTTATTATCAACAGAACTATCAGATAAATGATTCGTGTTTATCAGCATTCATTAATACTACTTATCAGGTAGAGGTTTCAGTTTATAAAAACTCTGAGCTATTTATCTGTGTCCTAAGTCCGTGCAATTTTGGTTTTAAGGCTACATTGTTGTTTACATTTAACTGACTGCCTTTCTAGGAAAGAAAAAGAATACAAATTTGATTTCATTATTTATTGCAGTTTCTTGTAGTTCAATGTTTCAGTGGTAGCGAAAGTCAAATCCTACCACTGATATTCTTTTATCTCATCATTAACTAGGACTTAGAAGTTCTAATAGTCCCGATTTCCTTTGGCTTTATCTATAATTCTAATCCCTATGCATTTCATTCATATTTTCTCTCTTCACTTTACTTCCTTTAATCAACCCTTTTTTCACTCCCTGGTGGTAGTTATTAAAAAGTAAGCTTTCTTAAATATATTTGAGATTCAGTGATGAAGGCTTATTTCAACTCACCCTCCCGATTTCTAAATTAATACAGGAATAGATGGTTTGATGAGTGTTTTTGTTTCATTGACGGCAGCTGCAGCATGGTACATATTAATTCTTGTAGCGCCACTGCTTAGATTAAGCTACATAACATATACTATTAATATAAAATCATCAGTGTTAACTATGTTAAAAGATATTAAGTCATTCCTTGCTTCAAATAGCCTTCTAATTGATAAATTTCAGTATCTATTAGTTAAAGCTTTTTTTTTTGCTCTAACAAACATGAATCTCGTCAAGCCTGCTAATATTTTTTACTTCTGTGTCGTAAATGATTATTGATTTTATTATTTTATGTAGTTTTTTTTCTATATAAAATACGTTATTGATCACAAAGAGGGATTAAAATCTTCAACAATGTTGCAGCGTTTTATAGAATTCCCAATTTCTTTATATTTTAGCTTTTTTTTGACGAACAGAGAGGAAATGTTTTTTACAGAAACCAAAATCAATAACTAGGAGACCCTGAATAGCCAAGCTTTATTTGTAAGATGCAAGTTTCAAAAAATTTACATTATTAACATTTTTATGAAGTTGGGAGTTTATAAAATTAGATTAACTAAATAAATCAATATTACAAACTACCAATTTCATAAAAATGTTAGTAATGTAAATTTTTTGAAACTTGTATCTTACAAATAAAACTTGGCTATTCAGGGTCTCCTATTTATTGATTTAAAACTAAATAAATCAAATTTCACAACATTTACACTTTGGAAACTATACTCCATTCATTTCTTTTAATTAATATTTTGTCGGAGTAACGCTCCTACTTTATCAGACACTAAGTAAAATTTACATTCTTTTTTTTAATTTTAAGAAAATAATAGTATTACATTTATCACCATTTGATTCTGAGCAAAAACAAATATGTAGTAAAACATAAACATTACAAAGAGAAGTGCAACTGTAATAATAAATGAAGTAGTTTAACAATTATATCAAGGTATAGGTTCAGCTAAAATCAGAAGTGGAGACTTAAAAAAAAAAAAAAGGGATCTATGTTTTAATTTGGACCAAGAATAAAGTATGTGACAAATTCAATGGAAACAATTCTCATAGCTGTTTAACAAGAGGCACAGGCAGAAGCACAAGCAGAGAAGAAAATGTCAACTTGAATAGTGTGATTTCGCATGATCAGTCAACAATATACTTTTTCAAAATAAACACAATTTTTTGTTTTTTACAATCAAAAGATGTAGATAATTATATAGTAAAAATATTCTTACCAGTGTTTCTTAAAACCTTAAAAAACTTGTTATAAGAAATATAATTGTATCTTCATATCTGATCGTGAACGCCTACGATATTTATGTTCCATTAAAGAAATACATGGAAAAATTGTTTCATTATTATCAATGCAACCAAGTTATAACTAATAGCAATCTAGATTTTAAGTATCAGTTGTCAAACGTAATGTTACTGATCTCTTACAAAATCAATATGGAATTTATATTTAGTACAAAATCCATTAAACTTAATATTAAAATCTTAAGATCTATCGATTTTGCATTCACAGTAATATACAAAGGAGATTTCCCC
>JAFIDM010000004.1:32533029-32554582 GCA_023159025.1 Thereuonema tuberculata | reverse complement strand
CATCAATATTTACAACTTTTTTAACATCTTTTTTAATTAAATCCTTAACTAACATTATCGTAGAAGGGTTCACAACTATTTGATGGAGATGTTGTGTTTTTTGTTTAATATATTAAGGGTTCCTTCTTTTGTTGTCGTGGTGCACAATGACTCACCCTTCTGCAATCCACACATTTCTCAGTCCAAATCTTTTAATTGCAGATCTGGAGCAATTGGACCCTCGATCTTATCAGATCTCTTCTGGTAATCCTTTTACTCTTCAGATATTTTTTCTAGAAAACACTGCTTCTTTCATTTTATATGAGAAAAATTTTATAATAATGGCGCGAGACCTATAATCTTTCCTTCGGGAGTAATCAATGTCACTTTTAGAGATTTCTATCTCCAATTTCTCTTTACATATTTTCATTATGATATTGTGTGTCTCCTCCATTCTTTTCTTCCAAAAACTCACCGTAGTAAGGTTTGTTGTCCGTTGATGCAATTCTAAGGACTCATCTGTTAATTCAACTTTTCTTTTACATTCGTCAAATTCCTTTTTGATTTCATTTAGTTCATGTCGGAGTTCTTTAAGTTCTCTGTGTTTTCAATGAGAACCTCAATCAATTTATCCGTCAAGATCGGAATCTGTTATCTTTAATAAGTCTCTAGGTTTAAAGACGTATTGGCAAAATGTAGCTTCACCGTCTCCTGCAAATCTTCCTAGCGGTTGAGATTTCACCTGGGTGGTGCTGGTCTCGTCCTTCGCCGGCATTTCTGAACACTTAGCGTTCTCCTTGAAATTTCTGGTATTGATTATCTTGACTTTTAAACTTTTTATACGCGCTCTTGACCACTTAATTCTTATTTTCATTAAATTAGCAAATTTTTCAATTTAATTTATTATTTTTGCCAGTTACTTAATTTCTATTACTTTTCTGCTAATTTTCTCTTAAAACAAATTATTATCGAATTTTCATTTATTAAAATTAATACTTATTTTCTAATTGCTGAGATTTTTTTTTAATATTTTTAATTTCTCATGAATCTTTATTAGTTTGGCTTAAAAAAAGAGGTTATAAATTGAAAAAATTATCATATCATTCGGAAATTGTTTTGTAATTTTATTTTATTATAATTTTTTTCTTTTCACTTGTATACATTTTTATTAATTTTTCATCAGTTTTTGGCGGTTCCGTGTATGAAAGTATACACTCCTATATCAGTTTTGTCCATTCGTCTTTCACTACCTCTACAACCCAAACAACGGATAGGAGAGACATCCTTATTACCTATAACGTTGGGAAAAGTACGAGTTCCAGTTTCTGTCCCTTTCTGTCTCGAAGACGTGATCGAAAATGAAACATATACGCTGTCCCTTTAGTTTCGTAAACACCATGAAACCACTTTTTTTGCCTTGGTTTGATTTTTTTTTTTTTAACTACATTCGATTTACCGTATTCTTTTACAATAGAAATTTGATGACTCCGCATTCGAACTCTTACTTTTCCACTTGAACCTTTTTCTTGTCTATTTATTTCTTTGTCTATCCATTTGTTTGTAGGAGCATTACGTTCAAACGACAGAGATACACAAAATCTGGTACATAGCTTATTTGTTGTAAATAAATATAATTATTCCCAATTTAAGATTCCCAATTTAAAACATAGGTATACAAAAATTTATTTATGTTTCCATTCCTTTCATCCCTCAAAAATGACGCAGGAAATTCCTTGCTGAAATGACTAATTTCTTTATATTATGATCTAATCGTAAACCAGCCAGTCCTTAAAATGAACCACAATGGTCCTGTAAATGAGTTGCGTGTTTAGTCCCCAATGGATGGATTTAATAATTGCATTAAGATACTTACACTTTCTTCTTCCCCTACAGTGTCTGCCATAACTTTCTCTTTATTTTCTCTGGAATCTTTTGAATTCCTTCCATTTGGTTTTGCAGCTGACCCTTCGGAAATTAAGCAGGAAACCAGTAGCACAGAGCACAGAAGATTTTTCATTCTGATATTTTTGAATTCAAAATTCTATCTATAGAAAAAAACTTTAAGAAAAAAAAAATAAAACATTTGGATTTGATTCAAGTGATGTAAATCACCCAATTCGCCACTTGAGATTTACTTAAAACATAAAACCAGAAAAATTGATGTGAATCTAAATTTTACGGAACTTACTTCTCAATGACTATTACAAAAATATATAACGATTACGATTTCTATTTTCTTGTGTGTTTATTCCATGTATTGTTGGAAAGATCGACTAAGCATATTTTAAAATCTGTACAGACTATTTTACACAATCTGCTTCTTAATAATAAACGAAATTATGATAAATAATAACAACAACTCAAAATGTGTTCAACTCAAAATGACATTAAGTTAACAACAACGTATGTTACTTGTTAAATTGTGTTACCGAAACGATAATTCTGCACAGAAGCTTTGCGGAGATTTAGGTCATTAAAAGGTCTCCGACGAGGACCAATGGCTGAGAATGGGTTACAAAAAATGATCCTCCAATTTGAAGAGTGTGTCGTTGAATGTGAAAGCAAGAAGAGGATGAAACCTGTTGCTGCGCAGATGGTTGACGATGACGCGATCAAAGTGGAAGAGGACTGGATGTCAAATGCGCCAGTGTTCGGCGCCGTTGCATATTCGTTGGTCCAGCCAGTTGTCACGGTCCACTAAAGTGTTCCGGAAATCCTTAGAAAATTTCTTACATTCAACAACTGTTGCTTCCTGATCCACGTCAACGAGAGACCTTTGCGCTACAGTTCTTAGCTCGGATCGACCCGGAATGGCTCTGAAACATTCTCTAAACGGACGAGGTACATTTCCATCTGCATGATGCAGTTTATGCGCATAATTGTACCCATTTGGGCGAGAGAAAATCCTAATGCATGTCTGAAAATCCCTTTACATTTCCCAAAAGTGATAGTTTGGTGTGGGTTTACATCAACATTCATTGTTGGTGCGTTTTTCTTCGAAGAGCGTGGGCACAGATTCTACTCCAGTACTTCGTGGCCCGCATGCTCACCGGATCTCATCCGGTGGCTGCGATTTTTGGCTACGGGGATATCTTAAAGATCTGGTTTGTCGTGACAATGTAGCAATCTTAGCAGGCTTTAAAGCAATCACATCACATCACGAGCTCAATATTTCCAGAGACACCTTGCGTTCAACAGTAGACCATGGGATTTTAGATGGTAGTAGATAATGGTGGTCAACATATTGAACATCCTGTGACGTAATTGCACCCATATTACCGCTGCACTGCATTGTCATGGTCAGCATAGTTTTGGAACTAATTTTTTATCTATGGAGTCGTACTGGTGCAAATTTGGTGTCATTCCGACAAGTAGTTTTTCCTGTAGAGTGCGTGGAATAGATGAACTTTAATTATAGACATCCTGTGCACAGAAGAAATGAACTCAAACTCAAAATAGCAATGGATCACTTGAGGATAGGCGGGGCTTCGTAGTTCCAAAGTATCCCACCAGTCTACTTTTTGGCTTGTGGGATAAACAAAGCCATGGGCTTCGTTTTAACCCTAGTAGATATAGAGGCTGAACTAAAAGATTTGATTTGGATTCAACGGTTGTAAGCCTTCCAAAATTTTCGGATTGGATGTAGAGTTGATTACCGCCTATTGAAGAAGACGACAGCAATATATTTTCAAAGAAGGATATAATTTAATGGACCACTTGAGGATAGGCGGGGCTTCATAGTTAAAACATAGCCCATCAGGCTACTGCTTCGCATATGAGATAAACAAAGCCATCTGCTTTGTTTTAACCGGTGTAGATATAGAGGAAGTATTACATTAAAGAAGGATATTCCAAGCGTTTTTACAGAATTATTACAATAAGGATCTGCACAGTACTGAACCATCCATATTGAAATATCAAAAATCAACGATTTTATAAGTAATTCACACAAAGTTATATATTTGTTTATCCCACAAGCTCTCGCCGCATGTGCTTACACATCATATGTGATGTCGATAGAGGCGTAAACCTCAAGTGGTCCATTACTAGCATAGTTTAATAGTTAAGCCCAAGAGAAGTTATATCCTATGCTGACCCTTCCCTCTCACCTATCAACATAAACTTTCATGTTACTTTCATACTATTGAGATCGTTTATTTATAAAATAAGTCTTTTTCATTTTAATTTTTAATCTTTAAGTTTTTTGTGAGTTACAATTTAATAAGTGAAACTTTCTTTTTTTTAATTGAAATTTGTAATTTGTGATTACTTATGTGAGTTGAATTTCATTCATTTTTGAGGTAAATTTTCTCATTAAATATTAATAGCAGTTCAGATAGCATATTAAATTTTATTTAGATCGTTCAAATTGAATTTTTGATGTAAAATTAGAGAATCCTGGGGCAAAGATATACAGAAAGGAGATAACAGATATTGCATCAAACTTCTACGAGTAACAGCAAATAATGCAATTCACTGCCTCGAATCTCCGTCGTCTTAGCCAAAGGTAAATGCAAATATAAATTTTCAGAAACATTAAATCACTGGTATCAGAGCTCTCTTAGTTAATTGTGTACTTTTCTGTTTTATTTTTTAAATATGAATTTTTCTGATATCTCTTTATACATCACATACATCCGTATATAAACTGTCCGGCACTGTATTAGGTACACCCCTGCTATGCGCTTGAATGTCTGGACCCGTCGTGTTTCACAACAACTCTTCAAGCCGGAGGGGGCAGTGTCATGGTGTGTGAGATGTTTTCCTGGCAGACGTTGGGTCCATTGATATCTCTGAGGCAGGTCAGGATGCTTGAGCGTACTTAATCATCGTAGTTGTCCAAGGGCAATCGTACATCTTAACAGTTTTTCCTCGTGCAGATGACTACTTCCAAGCAGGATAATGTGCCGATGCACAAAGCCGGCATCACTATGGGATGCTTTGAGAAACATTACGCTGACTTTTCCTTGCTGCAGTAGTCCGCTCAGTCCCCGGATCTCAGCCCGATTGAAAATTTGTGGGATGGCTTGGAACGGGCTGTTCGCTCTAGGCCTTTACCTCCAACAAATCTTCAGGAACTGGGTGACACATTCATGTCTGCATGGTACACAGTACCTCAACAACGTTTTCAGCATCTTGTGGAATCAATGCTTCGATGTATTCAGGATATTTTAAAGGAGGCCCAACACGCTACTAGATAGGTATATATAATAAAGTGCCCGGAAGCCGTTCCGTCATGGCCGAGCGGTCTAGACGGCGGTCTGCCGTGTGGTCTGTGTGTCGGAACCTTGGTTCGAATCCCGGTGTTGGCATGGCTGTTTCTTTTTTCTTCTGTGTTTCGTCCGTTTCTTTCTGGGACTTACAATCTCAGGATTATCCTGGACGGGATGAGAATCTCCTCCCCCTTTCTTGAATATCACTAGCTTCACCCTGACGTTGTCAGGTTAAGCTAGTTCCGTGGTCCCTAGTTGGCCAAATTCGATAAAGGAAGGAAAGTGGCCGGACAGTGTAAATACATAATGATTGGAGTAGAGCATTAGCAGTCTGTATTTCTATTCGATGTTTATCACAGCATCTATGAACATCCGCCTCAACAAAACGACTGAACAAACTTTAGTGAAACTTTCTATGGACATATTGGATGTATGAGGAAGTGCCGTATTCAAGTTTTGAAGCAATTTGTATTCACGAGGACCCATCATCCGTTTAGGCGTTTCAAAAAAGCATTCATACATTGGTGCAATAAACGTGTAAGCATATTGGTCCTCAATATCCACTCCTATTTCCTATTTGTCTGGTCTCTCCACCACCTTGGAATCAGCGTAGTTTATAAGAATACTAATGGACCACACCTGAAATTGACTGTTAAAAATAACTAATTATAAGGCTAAGGAGTATGTGTGTTGTTAATTCTGTTAGAAGGAACAATTACTTTTATCATCTGTTTTCTAGAGCGTCATATGTTTGTTATCAGGATGCTCTAGTGATGACAAGTTTTTCAAAAAATCTTCATAATAGAAATGTTCTTATTATTCTTAGAAATGTTTGTTTTTATTGTAATTCCTAACTTTTTTAACAGAAAATTTCCCATTTCTCTGTATTATTATAAATTTTCTCTTTTGGCTGTAAGTCAATAAATAAAATAACTTTTTCATTGTATTTGTCTACATTAAATTAACAAGCGATCAAGTTTAAATTCCTAATTACAAATCTTAAGAATTGTCATTTTCTTATTTTAAAATAGGAAAAAAAAAGATATAAGAAAAAAGAATATTAAATTCTGAAACGATTTATATCGTAATGGCAAAGTGAAATGCTTCTTTTTACAGATGACATGTCACAAAAATTTAAAGTTATGTTCTCTTCTTCATGTTTGTCATTGTTTCACTCTTTCTAATTAAATGAAACTATCTAACTTAAGGTCGAAAAATTCTATGAAAAATCAATCGATCATTTCAGCAAATTCTAAAGAAATATTTAAAATGAATTGGTAAATTGAACAATTTACAGGAATTTTTTTATAAAAGAAGTGTATCTTTAACTCAATTTTTTATCTTAGAAATATCTATATTCTTTTAAACCTTGAAAAATATTTTCTGATTAAAAATGAAAGTTAAATACTTAGGTTATGATTTGATTTTTTTTGTTTTTCTAATGCCCGGGCTTTTGGCAATTTTGCTTTTTGGCCTTAAATTGGCTATTTATTCAAATTTGGTTATTTAGCCAAAGAATCGTTGCTCCGAATTGACCGTAGGAGACAGTTCACATTATACTCGCAGAAACAGACGAAATATGAAGAAGAAAGTTACATTTATGCCGTCTGCGGGATTCGAATCCAGATTTAGACGTTTCAACCTAATGTCAGGAGGTCACATTGATCACAAGACTGTGTCTAAACGCCACAATTTTATGATAAAATCAATAATTACGTAAATATACGCTTTATATAACAATATAACAATATCATAAGATATCTATAATATCATTATAATTGCAATGGAGAGCTTTTTTAAGATATTCCAAATAATCAATATTTTTAAAAAACGTTTTACATATTCTAAAAGACATCAAATATGTAATGTTTCGTTAATCTAAAAATACTTAGTTTGTTTGTTTTGTAATTTTCCACAAAAATGACAAAAATATTTGAGTTCTGAGACTTACCTGATGATTTCTATTACTGAATAATTTAAGCAAAATTGAATTCTTCAAAAATTTAACTTTCATAAAGGACTAAAATAGATTGTTGAGCGTCACTTCCTACACGAATATCATTTCTCTTTTGTTACTTTTATGATTCCTCCCATTTTATCAGAGATGAAAGACGAATAATGATAAAATCGTTTCACAAAGCAAATCCGTAATTTCGCATGGGATACAATATTCAGTCAAAGAATATAAATGTACAATGGAATTCCAAACATTCTGTCGTTCTCCGTCGTTAATAGACCATCAACATTTTTTTTCTCATTATATTGTTTGTTCTGAAATGTGCCTTTATCACAGACTGAAATAAAATTGATTTTAACAGGATTTGGTTGTGAAACTATTTGTCTAGATTTTTAGTTTTATGTTTTATCCTCTGTGCCTTCTAATCCACAAGATCTGATCTTTTTTTTATTTTAACAAATTTCTGTTTTAAACACTGTTAGCTTTAATTATTTCATTTAGACAACGCCCGACCTCAAGGTAATCTATTAGTAATGGAACTCTGGAACTCCAACTAAAAAGCCACGTTGATCTATGTTACTTTAACTTTTTTAACTAAAACTAGAAGGAATTTTCTGACATTTGTATACCAAAAACTGCCCTTAACCTAATATATTACGTATGATATGGTATACCTACTTAAGTGTTGTCTCTGTGCATAAAGAATTTTAAGAATTTTATTTAATTAATTCATTTTTCATTATTACCTATTCTTGCAGTTTTTGCTTTTTTGTATGTTTACCAATTATGTTTGGTAATTAATATTAAGTTAGTCAAATAATTATTTTATCACTTTACTTTTTTCTTGGTACTGAAACCAAAAATGTTATAGAGATTTTAACATTCTAGTATCTTTTTATTGGATGATTTGAGGATTTTTACCGAATAAATAAACAGGAAATTTGATCTTGCACATTATATTACAATAAATTTCTTATAAATTATAAGTAATCGTACATATCAGCAATAAAATTTTATTGTTGAATCATCATTGTTATTATTGTTGTGATATTACTAGTAATTTTTGTATCGTACTTCAGTTTGAGCTTTAGATTCACGTGCTAATAAAATAGAATATATTTTGTAATATTATCAATCAGTTATTCAATTAAAGCTTCAATTACTTCTCATGTAGTCAAACTGATGAACTATTTCGAGATCTTGAAGAGACAACTTAAGAACACCTACGACTATTGATCGCATTTTTTATTATACGCATTTAGGTTCTCCAAATTTTCGATGATGTTACTGTACGATTTTGATTTTCTTATCGATTTGATTGGTAATTAAAAAATAAAAATTGAATCAAATTGACAAGAAAATCAAAATCATACAGTAACATCATTGAAACTTTGCTGTCTATTTACTTTCTTCAGTTTTAAGTCCGACAGCAGATCAATGCCATTACAGTTGTAGTAATAGTTCTGCTCCTCCGCAATCTGGTTTCTCCTCCTTAATCTATCGCATAAAGCATTAATATAAGCCACAGGAGCTATTTCTATTTTTTTTTCTTATCCAATGTTGTCATTGTCTGTAATTATCATCAACCATATTTTTCTGATGGAAAATATAGATATGAAAAGAGCCCTAACTTCAAGACAGGAAACATTTGCAATGCCTGCTTCAAGAAAGAAGTTTGTAATACAATCTTTCAAATTCCACTCTTCTCTCAAACTCTCGGAGGCTGACGGGAAAGAAAAATAACGACTGTGCATTCTGCTTGGAGTGACACCTAGGTGTTTCTATCCATTTACAATTTTCTATGTGAACTACTGGCAGTCAAAAAATTCAAAACCCTGCTAGGATTACAAGTCTCCTTGCCCTCCTATGTCTACTTTTCATTGCCAGGAATTCTGAAAGACATTGTTCGTATGTGAATCCTTTAATCAGTTAGTCGACGATTATGAGTGCACCACTGTTTTGATTGACTTTTGTAGAGAGACATACCCAGCAGTTCCCAAATCAGGTCTGGATTCATTATTGAAAGGCTAGGTCGTTTATCATTTGCATTCCTAATTTGTTTATCCATTGCATCCCCAGTATCCTTAATAAAACTTTTGTTCAATCCTCTCTGATCCTCCTCGTATTTGTTTTGGTTGAGAAAGCGTACGCCACGGTTGATTTTCCACAGCTTGAGCTAACAGGGGCTTATGTTTTTTACCTGCTAATTTAACTCTTATCAATGTGTTAAAATAAAGTTGAAATCTTAACTATTATCGGAGTAATAAAAATTTCCTTATGTATAAAAATGCAATATCTACCTATATAAAGAAAAGTCCTGACTTACTGACTGACTCATCAACGCCCAGCCCAAACCCTTGGACCTAGAAAGCTCCAATTTTGCACAGAGGTTCCTTTATGATGTAGACAAGGAATAAAGCTGGAGTTTTCGAAATTCCCCCGGGTAAAGGAATAAAGAAGATTTATATTTTTGCTTTAAAGTTGCCTTATCGATACATAGGTGTGTGGCGCCAACCCGCAATACATCTGAGTTATCCGGAGAAGGCCACAACGCGCTGGGAACTCGTATATTTTCCGATCTCGATATTAATTTACTAAATAAATAAAGTTTTTTTTTCATGCTATGTATAGAGGGTTTCCCGGGGCGAAGCGACGGTACCCGACTAGTAATTAATAAAGTTCAAGTTTTCACCTTTTAAAATGAAAGAAAGACTAGAAACAATTAGCAAACAAAAGAGAATAAAGAGAAATAAAAAAAATAATAAACCTTAGGACACTTTCACCTTTTTATTACTCGGATTGAAGTACTAAATATCTTATTCCTTAATGCCAGTATTTTTCAACAAATACTACCTTTGTGTTTATATTTTTACAACTTTCTTTTCACTTTATCCGATGTTATTACAAAGTTTTCTACTCTAATTTTTTTTAACTTACATAAAGTTATTCATTTTATTTTGGTTTTGTTTTGTTTTTTAGGTTCCTATATGTGATCTTATCACGGAAGTTCCTTTGATCAACAGAAGTTCCTTTGATCTCCTGCTTCAAAATTGCTGCATTCAGCCAAGACCATTGGCTGAAGCGGATACGGGGATGCGGTCCATGTGTTTTGCATCCATTCGTCTCCTGCTCCGATAAAGACTGTTGCCTATTGGAAGGACTTTCATATTGAGAAAGAGCTGCATTTCGGCAACTCGAAACATGCTTATGTATTTTTTTTAAAGTTTTTCAAAGTTTTTAAATTGTATTTAACCTTGTGTCTTCTCGTTCTTTAAAATAGATTTGTTGGTTTTTAGATTATTTAGTGCAATATGAATCTAAGTTTTGATAATTATAAGTTTGATTGGACAACAATTGCATATGAACAATTGTGAAGCTGGTATTGTAAAACAAAAGCAAGAATGTAATGAAGAAGCATGTGGAGATTCGTTGTTGATGTTCGTGACTACGTTGCTAGGTGACGGACTCTGTTGATCTGGATTTTGTCCTATACGAGAAAAGTTGAAGTAGACGAAGATGATCAGATGGATTAAGAATGAAGACAGATTATCCAATTCAATGAAGATATTAATCTGTCAATAAGTGGCAAATAAGAAGTATTACCCGTATAATGCTATAAATAACTGTAATTTGCTAAAGCTATAGAGATTTTAATATAATACTAATGTTATCACTTTTATTTCCTAAATCTAGTAGGAAATAAATTCGATGTTCGAAAAAGAGATCGATAAGCCTAGACGACTACATTCCATGTAACAAGAAACGACATTCTTCTAGTGGAAGATAAAGACGATTCATCGAGAGAACTTATCATATGAGGTAATGAACAAGTAACGTGCTTTGGATCATTTTTGTAAGAAGAAAAGAAGTAAGTGACTTTATATCTCTTATAATTTCAACGAATAGACTTCAGACATCGCAACTTAGGTATGAGTTTTTACACTAGTAAATACAAGGAAAAGATTACAAGAAATTATATTTAATCCATGACGATTGAACTGAAGCTGCTAACTGATAGTAATTGATAACTATTTCTCTAAGTCAAATATTGATTCTTTGAAGAAGATTTATGTGCATCAATGACTAATTATCTTCTAGTGACACTAAAGTGAATTTACGACACAATTATATGAATAATATCAAATAGTGAACATTGTGAAATACTGTTATTAATTTTTACTTAAACGATTATGGAGATACGTCCGTTTACTAAGCACTAATAGGCTTATGAACATTTTATTGTGAATTACAGGACTTAATCACTTATTGAATAAGTTGATAAATAGTGACAAGTTGTTTAAATATAGAAACCTAAAAGTTAAAGTGAAAGATAAGTGTAATGCAGCAATTTGTTTTAAAGATATAAACTTTTATTACAAGTATTGACTTTGTGTTGATTGCTATCTTTTTAGGCTATAAGTGATGTACTATACCCTTTACTACATTTAAAGTTTCAGGAATTATCTCTGCTATCTACATATTAATTACTGATCAATATATATTTTCATAACAAGATTCTTTTATTGATGATAGTTATTCCGTTAATTTAAATTTAATACTAAGGTTTTCTGTCATTCCATCTAGTAGATGATGAACATGTACTGAAGAAATTTTAAGAAATTTGGGTCCTTCATGTAATTTTTTGGTTGGTAGATATCCCACACGTTTGTAAGGCTGACATGGGACATCAACTCATATTGTTTTCGGCAGTTCCTATATCAACGTAATGCAAAGGACAGACAACTTATTTTCCAATTGTAGTGATTAAAAACATTACAAACATTAAAATATATTTAATATCCCCGTTCGTGGATGAAACATGTTACATTTTAACCTTTTTAAATACATTTTAATGTGTGTAATCTTTTTAATCATTACAACTTCAGCAATACACGTAGAAGATTTTATTATTGTTATTTTCCTATTATGAATTGTCTAGTACACTACAATCTCGTTTATCCGGCCCTCATTGTTCCGGATCTCCGGATAATCCGGATCAGATTTGTAGACATTTTTTTCTTTATTTAATGTTCACATAGATAATAATTTTTAACTATGATAGCAAGAACGTAACTATAAGTATATTCGCTTTTTATTTTGATTAAATCTACAGTTCCTGCATAGATTGTACAATAAATTATGTTAAATACAATGCTTTTTGTCGAGTTTAAGAAAGCTTTACTAGAGTAATTTTGTTACAAAACATAGTTTTTTATCGTAATAAACGATAAGTCTGCTTATTTAAGGATTTGTTTTGCGTATTACCCATATTACCCGGATTATCCGGATATTCGATTTTCCGGATTCCCTTTGGTCCCAGTTAGTCCGGATAAACGAGATTGTAGTGTATTGATGTTCCCGCTCTTTCTTATTCTTCGTCAACAAAATGTGTACCATGTGATCATCGGCTGTTATAGCCCATTCGAGCCGACATATAGTGCGTTCCAAGTTTACACGATTCTCGTCATTATCCTCTCTGCTCTCAACGAGATCTGATATTCTTCGTTTTATTCTTTTTTTATAGTCAATTTCAATTTAAGTAGTGTTGTTAAAATAGAAACTTAGCCTTCTAGGTAATGGGACGCTGCAAACCTTATCTCCTGCTACGTAAAAGCCACATTAGATTAAATTTAACATATTACGTTACCATAAACCATGCATAAGAAATGTGGTATACTTCATTGAGTGTTGTCTCTGTTTATATAAAATTTTAAAAAAGCTTTGTTCAATTAATTTTATTTTGTAGTTATTACTTATTCATGTTGTTTCTGTTTGTATATTTATCATTTAAGTTTGGCAATCTACATTAAATCAGTCAAATAATTCTTTTACTATTTTAACTTTTTTTTCCTTACTTTTTTCCAGAATAATACTTTTTTTTTTCCAAAGTGTTAATGAAGTTTTAACATTCTTGTATCGTTTATTGGTTGATTTGAGGGTTTTCTTTGAGTAAATAATCAGGAAATTTTCACAAGAAATCATATTAAGAAATTCCTTATAAGTAATTGCCATCTCGGCAACAAAATTTTATTGCTTGAATCATTATTATTACTATCGTTGTTAGTATTATTGTGATTTTGGTCATTATTTCTGTATTACATCTAACTGTCAGTTTAAAATTGCTCACGTTCAAATAAAATAAAATAGCTTACTACAAGGTGATCACAATTAAACTTGGTCTATTGAGAGCACTGAAACTGTAACAATAAGTTTACATATAGACTAATCAAAGGATGCGGAAAAAGATTAAGCAAAACAAAAGCTCGAAAAGGTTCAAAAGGTGTTGTTCAAATATATGAAAAAAATAAGAAATAAACAACAAAATATACAATAATAAACAAAACTGCAATCAAAAAGCATTTATTCGTTCCGTACGGGACATGTCTGCTGTAGAGACTGTTAACGATGAAAGAAATATTGCTCTATGTGTTCCCCATTGTCAAGTTGTAAAATTTGGAAGCGATGAACAGTGTTCAACGGCTGACTCAACTGATCTTCCGTGACGCTTCTGTATCGTAATACCGTCCTTTAAGTCTGACAAATTTGCAATTTTTCCACAATAAACTATAATCTTTAAATCGCCCCAGAAACAGAAATCACATGGATTCAGGTCCTGAGAACGCGAGGGCTATGTATTAGAAAATCATCGACTACTCACAAGGCTATCAGTCAAAGGTCGGCGCAAAGAATGCTGTACACTGAGTCCAATATGTGGGCGCACACCATCTTGCATAAAAGGTCTTGGGTATGACAAAATTCTGAAACATGTCATGCTATCTCAGAGTCATCACAAAACTGTCACAGAACCATTAGGAGCAACTTCTTCAAGCAAGAATGGTCCGTTGATAGCTGTGGAATTGAATCCACACCAGACGGTTACTTTAGGAGAGTGCAGGGAAACTTCACGCAAAACAATGATTTTCCTAATTACAAATGCGACAATTCTGGATGTAGGAAAAAACCTGTCTCGTCACTCCAAAGGATATTCTATGGCCATGACTTATCACTTCCATTCTGTCAAGAGCGGTCAATGCAAAGGTAAGTCGATGGTCCTTGTCGGCAGTAAGTAGCTGGTGATTGTGGCTGATGCTGTAAGCACTGTCTATCGCAGTATCTTCCACACTATGATATAAGATACATCTAACTGCCGTGACACTGCACGTACGCTATTGGCGCCAGAAACATGAGTAATTTGACTGTTCGACAATTGCCATCGCAACATCTTCCACAATTTTTTCAGAGACAGGCTTGCGCCCTTTTCCCTAACGATCGAGTTTTCTCGGATCCATGTATCATTTTCCTAACAGCTTGCCCAGATATTGGTCCGCGGCGTTAAGTTCTTGCGATAGCGAATTCACGAACAGCAGAAGTGATGGACATCGTGAAGTGATGGCCATCCGTGAAGTGATGGCCATCCGTGAAGTGATGGCCATCTGTGAGGTGATGGCCATTGTTGCTTGATAAGAATGGTATGCACTAGTTGTAATCATTTTTACACCCAGACCTCTGCTGCAATGCGGATGGGTACGCAAATGAGATTGCGTTTTCGTTGATTTCAGAGCCAAATGTGCTATTGTTTTCACTAGTTTATTCGTAATGTTGATAAATGCAAAATTAAAAGTTTAAAATGTTATTTTTGGTGGTCTTAATTATTTATCGTGCTTTTTTTATGTATTTTGGTGTAAAGCGCCCCCTAGGAGACGTGCTTTTTTGAACTTTTACCCTTATTGGTTAGAGCTACAGAGTGCTCTGAATAGGCCAAGTTTAATTACAATCACTTTGTATGTTATCCATCAATTATTCAATTAGAGCTTCAGTTCTGGAAATGTCAAGCTCATTATCTATTTCGATATTTTGAAGAGGCAGTTACAGATGTGTAGAACCACCTACGATCTTTTGCTCTGCTTTCATACATGATTTTCTTTTCTTCAGTCACATTCATATTACTATACGGTTTTGATTTTCTTATCGATCCTCGAAAATCTTTTGTACCTCGAAATTTAAGTCCCACAGGAGATCACTATCTTTTTGTAGTAGCAGTGCTGTTCATCTGCAATCTGGTTTCTCTTCATTTATCTATCGCATAAAGGGTAAGCAACATTAGCTGTTTCTATGTTTTTTTCTTATCCAATATTGTCGTGGTCTCTATTAACTGATGGCAAATATGAATCTTTCATTATTTTCTGAACAAAGTTTTTTTTTAACATTACACGTAACATCTCTGTATCACGGAACTAAAACAAAATTTCTTATTTGGATTAAGAACGTTGGAAAAGAAGACAGAAATTCCTTGAGAAATACTTCATTTAAAATGCTTGTTATTTTGTTTAACAAGATGAGCTTTATATTTTACATAAAAAAATAAGTTAGTTTCTAAATTAAGGTTCTGTATTTATCAGATTAAAACTTTATCAGATACAAATAAATCTCAGTATGAACCATCAATTGATTGCATACTTTTTTAGCGGCCCCTAGTTACAGCTTGCCTGTAAAAGGTAGGGATCCGCTCTTAGTTTTATGCATCCTGGATGTCACACTCTGTCGTGCCAAACGGTTAGAGATATTAGAATGAAACCTTCACCATTGTGTTCAGCATCAAAAAGTAGGTGACCATGTCCAAAAAAATCAGACCTATACGACACTCCCTGATCCCCCCCAAGGCGTTTTCTTTCTTTTAAAGACATTTTTAACGGCCCCTAGGTTACAGCTTGCCTATAAAACGTCTTAAATGAAAAACTATTAACAAAATATTAGCCTTCAATTTTTTGAAACATATTTCATTTTATTTTTATTTAAGATTATGGAAAAGCAAAAATATTATATCAATTATAGAATTACAATTCTTTTTAATGTTATTTTAATTGTTATTATTCTTTTTTATCTTTCTTTTAAAGGCGTTTCCAATTCTTTTTTAGCGGCCCGAAGGTTACAGCTTGCCTGTAAAACAAAGGAAAGGTCTTGCTTTTATTCTTTTCTTTTAATTATTTAGTTTATAAAATTGTGCATATTATGGGACCGCTTTGCTTTTGACATTAACAGCATTAATTATTTTGTTTCCCTTTGGGTTAGCCTTTGTTTTTTTCTTTGTTTCCATTGTTTCCGTTATTCCCCTTAGATTTTCCTTCCTGTCCACCTTTTCCATGGAAATCGTCACATATCTACATTTATACAAGAAAATATTTTTAAATTGAAATATTCATTTAAGAATGAGAATAAATATGAATATGAATATTAATTATAAACTGAATGAATACCAAAGATGCACAAAGCAATAAGATGAACATTAAACAACAAAGTAAAAAGAAAACATTAAATTATAGAAAATCATTACTTTTCCATACCTAAATGAGACTTCATGTGTGGTAAAATCTATATTACTAAAATCTCTTATTTCTCTTTCTGTCTGTCTGTCCGGCGCAACAATGGAAAACGGTGTTTCATTTGTCATTGTTGCGAGCGCTATCCAATAATGAGTGTGATGTTTTTCATTTATCATTGTTGTGAGCGCTATCAAATAATGAGTTCATTCCAAAAGGAATAAAATATCACTTTTTACTGAATTATTCAATAAATCATAATCGCTTTCATTGGATTATCTCATACTTATCATCGTTTTAAATCTTTACTAATTCGTCAAATAGTATCGAACTGGACAATGAGAGAAAGAGGAAGGCAGGAGAAAGAAGAGTGAAAGGTATTGAGAGGAAGCGATTGAAGAGATCACAAGATTTGATAGATGTCGAACGACATCAGGCAGAGAGAGAGAGAGATAGAGACAGTAGAAGAGACAGAACAGATACATCAGACGCTGAACGACATCAAGCACCGATAGAGAGAGAAACAGAAATAGAAGAAGAGATAGAAGATACGCATAGAGCAGACGCTGAGCGATGATCAATCAGTACGACGGGGGATAGCCTAGTATTTATATAAATTTTAAAGTTGGTAAGTGTGAAGTAGAGGGGATACAATGATTAATAAAATGAATACTTACATAATCATAGGGATTTTTTTCTAATTTTAATATACATGACATATATGGTATGAGTACGTGACAAAATCGTAACTTCAGTTTTATTCAGAACTGTGAGGTATCGTCAGAAGTAAATCTGACTGAAGAGATGTTCCAGATTTCCGATAGCATAGGGTGCGAGAACCATATTTTATTTACGTGGACTTTTAATTTTTTTACAAAACTAGATGCATGCATATTAAATGATTCTATACATTTATACATATGCATAAAGATTAGATAGATAGAAAGATAGAATAGATAAATATCATGTCTTTTGATGAGATATGTATGTATCACAACATACATGAGATTTTTAAAATTGGTGACTTCATAAATTAGAGAAGATGCAACGTGTAAAAAAAGTAATTATTTACATAGTCATAGTGAAATTTTTTAATTTCAATTTTTTTTAAAGTTGTTAATCTGTATCTAAAGCCAATAGAAGTTAAAATTTTGTCAAAAGAAATAACAATTATAGGTTGAGAGTAAAAGAAGCAATTCGGAAATTTAACAAACATTTAAGATTCCACACATAACAGAATTATGAAATATTGAATTGTTATAGGATAGTATATTTATAATAAAGTGAAGAAATACAAGGCTGCATCTGAGTAAACAAAAGGTTCTCGCACCCTGAGCTTTCATGTCGGGAATCTGGGACATCTGTTTCAGCCTTATTAGGCTTCTTCAGCCTGATATACCCTTGATGGTAGCTCAGAGTGGGAGACAAATATGCGAAAACCATTTCAGCTCCCCGAAATGGCCCTCGACCAAAGTCAACGCAACAATGATAAATAACTGTGCACCGAACGGCCTCAAATTCTTAATCCAAGCAACCACCGGGAATTTAAGCAAGGATTGAGAACCCCCAAAAACATCAGTTTTTAAAGTTTAACGTGCAGAGATATATACAATAAAACGAAGAAATACAAGGCTGCACCTTTATAAACAAAAAGTTCTCGCACCCTGAGCTATCATGTTGTAAATCTGGGACAGCTGTTTCAGCCTTATTAGGCTTCTTCAGCCAGATGTACCCTTGATGGTAGTTCAGGGTGCGAGAACCTTTTTTTAATCAGACACAGCCTTACAGTAAAACCTCGTTAAGTCGTCACCCGGATAAGTCGTCACTCCGTTTAAGTCGTCGTTTTCCTTTGGTCCCGACAAAGTCTCAGAGACAATAATGTAAAATAACCCTCTTTTACTCGTCATCAAATTTAATTCTACTCCGGATAACTCGTCACCCTCAAAACTGGCGAAAAGCATCTTTATTCTCAATTTTGCTTGCTATCTTTTCAGCCCCGCCCCTTCACTCTAAGAAATCCTAGCCGTTACGGGGATTTTCACGTGGGAAATTCACTTGGGAAATTACACACTTCTCGCTGCGACTCTTGTCAAGTGTAAACGTTTTTCTTGACCGCTACTGAGTGTGATTTCATTTTATAGCGAAAAAGCTCCGCTATAAGGGCTATTTTTTATTTTGCAATTTCGTGGTTTGATTACATTTGTAAGATGTCAGGGAAACGAATACTTATCTCGTTATCTTTTAAAGAAAAAAAAAGACTTAATTGCACTTTTTGAAAAATCAAATGTTTCGAAAACAGCTTTTGCCAAAGAACATCATATTCCCAGGACTACATTAAATGATATTCTTTCATCGAAACAAGTAATTGAAGAAGCTAACTGCAAAGACAAAAGAAAGAGAATGAGGAAATCGAAGTTTGACGAGATCGAGGAGGTTTTAGTTCGATGGCTAAAACATACCAGATCGCAAAATGTGCCGATTTATGCCATGATTATCAAAGAAAAAGCCATTGAACTTGATAAGGAGTTGAACATGGACGATTTCGGCGGCAGCAATGGTTGGCTGGAGCGTTTCTTTTAAAACGATTTGCGGAGAAGCTGCAGCTGTTGATGGTGATGCTATAAAAGATTGGAAGAACAGTGTTCTCAAGGACATTTTATCTACGTTTGATGCATCAAATATTTTTAATCTGGATGAAACAGGCTTATTTTACCGTCTTTTGCCTGATAAAACTCTGTCATTTAAGGGTGATAGTGCACTTCTGGAAAAGCAAGCAAACAACGCCTGATACTTCTGCTTGGAGCTAATATGAGTGGAAATGAGAAACTTGTGATAGGCAAAAGCAAAAAGCCACACTGCTTTAAAAACGTTAGATCCCTGCCAGTTGAATATGAAGCAAATTAAAATGCATGGATGACTACAACGATTTGGGAACGACATATTCGTAAACTGGATTCTTAGTTTTCGCATCAGAAATGTTGCCATCATTGTCGATAACGTTATCGCCCACAATTATTTATTTCCAGTAATCAACACCTTCATCAATCAACACTGTTGGATTATTTTTAAGCCAGTAAAAGAAAAGAAAATATGGTAAGTATAAAGTTTTTTTTTTTTATATTATTTTCCACTCATTCATTTGCACGCATTGATTTCTGAAAATCTTGTTTTTCTCACCGAATCCTACAGCAATTCATGAAAATATTGTAGTTCAGTGTTTTTTTTGTTTTTGTTTTTGTTTCTTTCCAAAAATGCCCACTCCGCTTAAGTCGTCACTCCGCTTAAGTCGTCAAAAAAGTTTGGTCCCTTGAGTGACGACTTAACGAGGTTTTTCTGTATATATAGCCGGACAGCGATCTGAAATTTGAAAAATCTCAATACAAAATTCTATATTCAGAATACTTATTTTCTTTACGTTCTAAATTTCTAAATTGCAAATGATTGATTGAAATCTTTGAATTGCTAAACTCGAAGGTTATTTAGGTAATTTAGTTATTAGTATTTTTTTAAATTTTAGGTAGTTTGATTGTAGTTTTTTTAAAATTGTTAAAAAAGAGGTCTTAATATTTTGCGTTTTTGCTTTCTAAATTGTTTCTAAGTTTTGCCGCTGATGACGTAGAAGTAATTAGATTATATCTCTATAGAAACAGTGATTTGTTTTTTGGTATTGGCGTTTTCAAATCCCAAATCACTGTCCGGCTGTCCGGCTTTATATGTTTCACAATATGCCTCTTCGAGTTTTGCAAAGCAAAGATTTCAATCAATCATTTGCAATTTTGAAATTTAGAATGAATAGAATATAAGAATATAATTAACATACATTACTAAATATATAAAGCCGGACAGTTTATTATTGCAATAAACTCAATATTGCAGATTTTGCTCTTTTAATAATTTTAATAAATTTCATTTTCATTTTAAATTTAAAATTAATTTAGCTTTTGCAATTTTTAATTAGTTTCTTTATGGTAGTTTAGTTTTACTTTAAATTTAGATAATTTAGTTAATCTAGTTAATTTATTATTTCAATAAGTAATAAACAGGACCGTTCACTCTTTATTACTTCGTTTTTAATATTAATATTTAGGTAATTTTGTTATATAATTTTTAAATTTAATATTAAATTTTAAAAGAGCAAAGTCTTGATAATATTGCGCTTTAGTTTCTTGCGAAATTTCCAAATTTCGCCGCTGATGAAGTGGAGATAATTAGATTATATCTCCAACAAAACAGTGATTTGTTTTTTGATATTGGCATTTTCAAATCACAGATCACTGTCCGGCTAAATAATAAAGTGAATATAATAAAGATATATATCTGCTCGTTAAATTTTAAAAACCGATGTTTTGGGGGGTTCTCAATCGTTGCTTAAATTCCTTTGAGCCCGGTGGTTGCTGGGACAAAGAATTTCAGGCCGTGCGGTGCACGGTTATTTATGATTGTTGCGTTGACTTTACTCGAGGGCCATTTCTGGGAGCTGAAATGGTTTTCGCATATTTGTCGCGCACTCTGAGCTACCATCAAGGGTATATCTGGCTGAAGAAGCCTAACAAGGCTGAAACAGCTGTCCCAGATTCCCGACGTGATAGCTCAGGGTGCGAGAACCTTTTGTTAACTCAGATGCAGCCTTATATTTCTTCACTTTCTGTTATCTGTTATGTATATTAAATTGCAAAGGTTTTTGAATTATTCTGTGAAGCTTTTTGGTATAAATTACTTACTATGGGTTTCTACAATTATTTAAAATATTTCTACTCTTTGATTAATTAAAAATTCTAATCATATTGATTTTGAAAATATTAGAATAGATGCTTTTAAACTAAATTCTAAAAATTATTTTAAAAGATTATTTTTAATTAAGTAATTATAGATTTATTACTGAAACTAAATTTTAATTAAAGGTTTCTAAGTTTACTAACCTTTTCAAGTTTCTCTTTGGTGCACATTAATTTAAATGAGGCCTGAAATAAAAATTAAGAAAAAAACTAAATATTGGAAAAGCAGTCATTTTGAGAATACATTCGAAAACATTTTTTAAAAAATGAATTTAAAAGATAATTAACAGTAATTCGAGTTATTTTTTAAAA
>JAFIDM010000004.1:32463987-32517650 GCA_023159025.1 Thereuonema tuberculata | reverse complement strand
CCCAGAGAGAAAGAGAGAAAAGAGCATCCGTTCTTAGATCCTTACAAAGATATTAAGAATAATTATAACAACTTTTATTTATCTACTCAATTCAATTTTTGAGTACCTCTTTTCCCTCCGTTTATTCTTATTCTCTCAACACTCCGACGTAAGATAAATAAGAAAGTTTCAAAAATAAGAAAGTTTATTTCCAATTTGAACCTTTTATTATTTATTTATGTAATAATGCTTCATGCATCATACGTCGGAACATGTCACGTTTTGTTTTGTTTCTATTGTTATTTTAGAATTTAAAATCTTGTTTGTTTAATATGGGAAAGAAGAAAGGAGTTTTCTTTTTCCCTCTGTAATAAAAAAGCTTGAAAAAGAAATGGCCGATAAGGTATTTCGAAATATTGCTGTATGAGGAGGAGTAATGTAATAAAGGGAAGTTTTCTAAGGACAATGCTTGTATACATGCCTCAAAATCCACCAAAGCGTGGTTTAAAAAGAGAAAAATTGAGGTCATTCCATGGCCCTCCCGTTCACCTGACATAAATCCAATTGAAAACGTCTGGAGTTGGAATGGCAAACATTGCATATGGCCAAAACAAACAGTATCACCACTTGAATGATCTAAAGGTTGTAATTTGGAATGCCGAGGACCAGATAAAGATGTCCGATTTGAAAAAATTAATTGGGACAATACCTGACAGAATGATATAAATTATAGAGAAGAAAGGAGGACCAACACGTTATTAATTTCAATAATTTTCGAAATATTATATTTTGAGTTTATATTTTCTTTACTGTTGAAAAGTGATTTTTATTTTTTAATTTAAATACAACTCAAAATGTTTGAGATGTTTAAATAGTACATGAATTTATTGCTTTTAAATAGACTATGATAAAAAAAGGGAAGTAAACAGATCCTGTAATTAAAAGTTATTTGAAATACTTGGGTAAGTTTATACTTTCTTTACAGGGTGTACAACATCAGTAATGTAATCCTAATCATTACACTAATACAATTTCTCAGTTATCATTGTTGCCCTTTATTCTTAAAACCATCGTAGTATTCTTCTTTCAGTTGGATAAGAAGACAGTTAAAAGTATGGAATAATATCTTTCGCAGTTATCCTACTTTACGATATCTGTAGTTTAGCTCGAGCGGTGGCTAGAGTGATTCGCTAAATCGACTGATTGGCTAAGTCATATGTTTTATTTGCACTCCTAATTTGTTTATTTTATTTACAGCAAATTCTTTCTTATCACAACTTAGCCAAAGATGCTTTACCGTCATTAAAATGAAAGAACCAACCAGTCTTTTCTTTGTAATATGTGATAGACAATTTTGGTATCATGAGACAGAATGTTGTAAAAGCATGTGGAGTTATTACCAGTAATCACAATGTCCAGATTTTTGATTTTCAATTCTATATTTTCTTTTTAAAACTTCTTCCTTGGCCAACCGTAAGACAACATAACGTAATGTTATCAACATAATGGTAACGTAATGATATTAAATATTTAAGAAATGCGGGAAAAATGAATTAAATCTGTACATTAAATCTGTAAATGTAAATTAAAGTATTAATTCAGTTGCCTGAAGCTGCTATCTTAACTAAATTAAATTATACCAAACAAATAAGTAAAGAAAGTACATAAAATTAGTGAAGTAAAATTTTTACCTCTTCTGGGACGTTGAATTGTTTTATTGCCTCTTTAAGTTTATCGGGATGAAACTTACCATCAGTTGTCTATTACAAAAAAAAATGCGAGTAATATTCATTTATCATAATTTAACAATTTTGAATGATATAATTAATAAAATTCTCTTATTTATTCCTCCTATTACAACTTCGAACAGCAATATTTCGCAGACATTTTTATCACTGCTTTTTCAAGCTAAATAATTTTGTAAATTGAACACGAATTTTACTGCTTTTTTATAAATGGTTTACTTCAATAAAATATTTCGTTTATTGGATCCATTATTAAACAATCTTCTCGATATTTGTTTTTGCTATTATTTTTTCTTTCTTTAATAGCTTAAAAATGAGAGGTGCATAGAAGGTTCTGCTGTAGTGAAATGCGTAGCTTATAACTTAACTTCGAGAATTATGTTTCAAATCCGTGAGAAGGATTTTATTTTTTTAATAAGTATTATTTTCTCATATTTTGTTTTTTATTTCTTTTTCTTTTCTTTTTTGTCGTATGTTTTTCTTGTTTATCTTTCCTTCCTTTCATCGACTTTGGCCAACTATGGACCACGGGATAGCCCTACCTGACAACGTCAGGGTGAGGCTAGGAAATTCCAGAAGGGGGGCGAAATTCACATCCTGTCCAGAATAACCCTGAGATAGTAAGTCTCAGGAGAGAAACGGACAAAACGCAGAAGAAGAAAGATGAAACATCCATGCTCTCGATCGGGATTTGAACCCGGGTACCGGCACACACGATGCCTGAGACCACGCCGGCACGGTCGTGTTTATCTTTATGTTACGATCTTTTATTGTCTTATGTGATTTATTTAGTGAATAAAGAAATGCAAGAAAAAATTAAGATAATAAAAGCACTTTTAAATTTGAAATAGCAAAAATAAACAAATACAGTCGGACCTCGATGTAAGGTTACCCTTTGGGACCTCGCGAAAGTGACCTTTTAACCGATTCAGACGCATTTCTCAATAAATAAGCATTATATAAATACAGTATAATTCTTTGTAAAATTTAATACGTACAAAAATATCAGTTTATTAGATTATAATTTTTTAATTTAGTTGAACCAATTAAAAGTAATGGAATCAGAAAGAAATTATTTTAAAAAATTTTTAATTCGGAATAAAGTTGTATACAAATAGTATGCTCAAGCAAAGTACTAATGTGCAACTGACCTTACTTAAAACAATCCACAATATAGGACTGTCGCAATTTTGGTTTCATCTTTTTCTAAGTTTTGTAGTTTCTGAAAATTTAATGATCTGAGTACTTCTGCTTGTGTCACCGCTTCACTTTCAGTATCACTGTCGTTATCCACACTTTCTAATGCATTGGAATCTAAAACTTGTGAAACAATTTCGAATATCGAAGCTTGAGAAGAGATAGCAATTTCATCATCAATTCTCACACATTCCTTTCCCCTTCTATAGCACAGCAACTATTTCTGAGATCTTTTATTAACACAGGTAAAGGAATATCGTCTTCATCACCTTTTTTCCTAGAATTTGAGAGGATGAAGTTTTTTTAAAAGCTGTCCCCTCCGTCAGTAGGAGAAATGACGACATTAAAAGATCGTACCCACGGAAAAATTCTTGGAATTGAATCAGTGTGGCACTGAAATCACAAACAAAAGTGACCTTATTTCCGATTACGGTATTTAAGACCTGACCATATATCCGATAATCCATATCAAAGAATTCCTATTCAATGAACCGGGACTTTAGAAAAGTGACCTTACATGCGGGGTGACCTTTTATGCGGGTGACCTTTTATCGAGGTCTGACTGTACATAAATATAATAAATAAAAGTAGAAAATTTGTACAAAGTCGTAATATTGTTGATTATTTAATAAAAATATTCTGTAATTCAGAGCGCAAAATAATCACACAAAGCATTTGATATATCTTGCGCATAATCTGTTTTTATTCCTTGCCTTTATATCTAATAATTTACAATTTTTTATGGGAGTTTTTAAATATCGTTAATATTTTTTCTTGTTCTTCATTTTTATTAATTTTTTTTGGTATTTACTATCAACAGTTGCGGATTGCTTCTTTTTACTGTTATTATAGTTTAAAAATTGCAATGGAATTGCAATTGAACCAATTTTAGGGATGCAAAGTCTGCTGATTCTCCGATTTTTGATGGCTTTTTCTGAAAAGGGATGCACGTTTGAATTGGTTCCAAAACAAGTTGTTCTTTTATTGCTAATGGCTCTCTTTACCATATTAACTGTGGGTGATCTTCGAAAGGAGCGCTATCAACAATAACTCCACAAATCTTTGGGCAATCAATTCAAAGATGTCTATTAGGTAGAAATCGAAGAACGGTTAAATCAGTTATCTTTGCAACGTGAACAAAGTTGATTTCAAGTGATTTGATTTAATTCACAAGTCAGTTTCAAATAAATTAATTCAAACAGAATATTTGTTTAAAATATTAAAAACGCAATATTTTTACAAATTTATGATTTGAAGGAATATTTAAAAAATTGAAAAGAAGATTCATATTTCAAAGGGTTTTTTAATAGTTATTGTTAATTAATCTTATACTGTACAGTATAATAATTAGTTTTGTTACATTGAAATTATTATTTGAAATTGTAATTACACATTGTCAAAATGAATGTGGTAATAATTAAAAAAAAAACTGGTTAAGCACAGTACAATATCACAGTCTGTACAATGAATAAAAGAACAGTCTTGGCATTTGTTCCCATCTGTGATCCAGTCACAATGACCAGAGATACATTGTTTTAAACAATAATCGGATGGAATTTCAAATTTTGATGGTTTTCCTTTGTATATCTTGCAGCAAACCAAGCATATTTAATCATATTAAGAAAATTTTGTGATGAAAACTGAGTAGCGTAAATGATTGGATTTTTAAAATATTTTCTCTTTGCAATAAATTTATTGAAATTTTGACATATCAGAAAACATTCTAATGAATTGCACTGCCTAAAGAAATGAATATCTAAAGGCTCAACTGTAGGGGTGATGTTTGAAGGTAGTATTTCTAAAGATTTTTTTTCCCTCCCTTCTTTGATTCATAGCTTCGTTATCTTTAAAACCAGACCAGCTATCAATAATTAATAAAGAATTTGTTGGAGAAGAAGGAAAAAGTACATTTTCAAATCATTCCAATGCAGTTGAATTTGCTAAAATTGCTGATTTTCTAGCTACAGGATAGATATTTCTTATTGTGGTACAGTCGGATCTCTATTTAACCAACCTTTATTTTGCGAATTTCTCTATTTTGCGAACTTTTCTTTGGAACCAAGAACATTTTGTTAATTTCTTCTTAAAATAACCTCCAAATAGCGAAGTGCATTTTCTATTTAACGAACTTTATTCGGGTATCTGTTTTTTTTTTCTCCTTGAAATGTTTTTATTATTAATATTCCCTTAGAGGAAATGAAAGAAATGTGAATACAGCTGAGGGAAAAAGAAGAAATTAACGATGATGTGCTGATTGATGATTATCTTTCACTTGATTTTGAAGTTGAGACTTTGGAAACACTAACTGAAACGGCTATTTTGGACCGTGTGAAAAATAAAAACAATACAGCAATGAATTGCGATGAAGATGATGAAAATGGAAATGATCATGATGCAGAAATCAAAAAACCTTCGTTTGATGAAATGGTAAAATCATTTAAAACAATCCGTCGCGGATTACAATTTGAAAAAAATACTGAAGGGGTTTTTGGTGCATTGCAAAGATGCGAGACGTAGGCTGCTATGAGCGAAAACACTTTTTCAATTAATAGACTTTATTAGTAAAATGTAAGTACGCATGTGATAATGTATACTTTATGTCATTAAAATTATTACTTTTTTAATAATATTTATTGTTTATGTATTTTAAATATGTTTTATGTAGTTTAAAGTAATTTTAAAAAGCGAATCTCTATTTAGTGAATTTTCCATATAACGAACTTTTTTTCTGGATTTTGCGACTTCGTTAAATAGAGGTCCGACTGTATTTCTTTTTGAGGGAATTTTCCATCTGCTTCTTGAAAGCAAACTAATGAAAGACTAATGAAATAATTTTCTTTCTTTTGATAAAACTGGTTGAATCGTATAACTGTGAGTTGTAGCCGATAAGGACTGGATCAAAGATTCTACAAATTTACAGCCTCTAAATGCCAACGTTCTTCCTGAATGTAACTGTCTTCTGAGGCTAGACTGAAGATCTCTATGATAACTTCTATTATTTGTAATTTTTAGCAACTCATTTGGTGATATTGTTGTAGCATCCAAAAATCGACAGCCTCTAAATGCCAACGTTCTTCCTGAATGTAACTGTCTTCTGAGGCTAGACTGAAGATCTCTATGATAACTTCTATTATTTGTAATTTTTAGCAACTCATTTGGTGATATTGTTGTAGCATCCAAAAATCGTGGCTATTGCGTTTGTTCTAACAACTCCCGAACGGAAGGTCGTATCGGGAAATGGATTTCACCATCATCTTCAGAGGCCCTAACAACGTAGGAATGGGGTATTTTCAGGGGCCAACGCATCCCCCCCCCCTAATGTTCTAGATATTTGGCATTGTTTTCATTGGATTTCCGATGTTAGCTTAAATGTTAGAAATTCAACCATCGTATTTCAGTTGTCAAGCATTGCTTCTTTGGTAAAGTCTCGGACTTATATGCTGGAGGTTGTCAGTTCAAATCCGTATATCTACTTCCTGTTTCACTTAAACTTATTTTTCTCAATATCCTTGTGGGCTGTTTTTCTTTGTTTTTCGATTTTCCTACCTTTTTTTATTTTTCCTTAAGTTAATGCACTTCCTTTTTTTTTGTATTTGTTTCTTGTGTGTAAATAACCTAGGCATACTTTATATTTCACTGGCTCTTCTCACATTGCATCACACACGCCGAGGGAGTGATAGGTGAAACTTAACAATAATTTGAATGTAGTTTCCGTGGGCCTAATGAATAAGACACGTGACTCCGGATTAGAAAGTTGCAGGTTCGATTTCGTTCGTTATAATTCTCATAAGATGATATCATCACGTGATCGGTTATTATCGCTGCTCATCATGTGATCATGTTCATCATGTGATAATGAAAATTGTTGCTTGGAAACAGTTTTCAGTTCTTGTGAAGTATTGTTACGAAAGTAGTCAAATTATCGATTTGAAAATTATTCATTTATAATATACTGAAGCAAATATTAATTATATCAGTAAACTATTAAATGTTTTCAATGGAAATTATCAAAAATACTTACAATTCCTAACTTTTCGAAATAATAGCGTTGGACTACAAACTTGGATGGTATCGCATGCTACAAAAAAGTAAATATAATAATTAATACTTTGGTCAATTTCTTTGGAATTAAAATTTTTGATAATTAAAATGAGGTGATACTTTTTTGACGTACTTTACTTTAAGTATTCAACTTACTCCTTTCAAAGTTGATAAAAGAAATGGCGAAGGAAGTCACAATAAATTTCGAATTTACATCAATATTTGCCGTAAGAGATCTACAGCCTATTATCGAGTTGATTATCAATGCGAATACGGCTGACAAATTCTAATGGATCAAATACACTGATATCCGTAAATTAAGGGATCTTGCAAAATTAACTGTTCTGGTTTTCCGGTCGGGACCAAACTTCGTAGAGGGTGCAGCAGGTCTTCCGAATACCATTCCCATACAAAAAGTAAAGGTGGTTGCACTGCCTCTAATAAAAGAAATAAAAATGTCCGAAACATCCTTGAGATAGAAGCACCTGGAGTACTATCCAGCTGTTTGTGGAAGATATAAAGATCGTTCAGTAGCTTGTATGGTTGTGCCCGCGCAGCTACGCAAGCAACGGATCGTGCTGGCATACTGCACACCAGAGTATCAAGCAAATTTTAGGGATTGCATCCCATTCTTCCAGGAAGATTCTCCTCAGCTCGGGTGGCGTCCGTGGTGGTGAAATGCATCCAGCAACACGTCTTCCGAGAGCATCCCATATATGTTCGATTGGATTCAGATCCGGGGAAGGTGCAGGCCATTCCAGACGAGCCCGAAATGGACAGGCGTTATCATCCATGAACAGAAACTCTGGAACAGCAGCACCCCTGAAAAGTCGCACAGGTTGGTGAAGGACATTGTCCCATTACATCTGGGCAGTTATGGATTCTCTGTCGAAGATGTGCAGTGGTGTACGAGAGCCCAGCAAAATGCCTGCCCACATCATCACACCGCTATCCCCATAGTGCGCGACGACGTTGGCAAGATTGGTCCTGGTTTCTTGCTCCCTTATTGCGGGACTCGTCAGAAAACATGATATAGCTTCTCTGTGTCCATGGTGGGTGTTCAATGTACCCCAACAAGCGTCTCCTCCGGTTGGCTCAAGGGGATGCACCTCATGGGTATCCTGGCATACAGATCAAGTGCATGGTCGCCTGTACACTGTTTGTCCGGATACAGTGGTCTGTGCCAGCTCCCTCACACGTGCCGTGCTTCGGGGATTCCGTCTGGCCGTTAGCGGTCTCCCCGGGGTATGGTTACATGTGCTGTAGCATCTGTTAATATTTCTATCCTGCTGGAAACGTCTCCATAAGCGAGATACTTTCAGATACTTTCACTGTCCAGCCTCAAGACGTCCTATCACTCTGCCTCTCGTCTGCAGACGGGCACGATGGGCCATGGCTAACAATTGACATACAGTACTGTACAATCACTGACCAAATCTGTCACATAATTCCTCCTGTATCAACTCTCACTGCCACTACATAAGTGGCAGTTTTTAATTTTATTTATTCACACAGAACGGGTTCTATCATTTTTATTTCATGGGTGGTATTGAGAAGATCTTCTGCACCCGCCTATCAAGTTTTATTCCAACCGGACAATTAGAACAGTTCATTCTGCAAGAACTCTTAATTTAAGGACATTAGTGTAGCTGCCCCCAAATTTCTGATGATAATAACTGAAGGTGTAAAAGATAATAACTGTGCACTCTTTGTATTACTGTTATTTCATGTTTCATTATACGAACGTTAAGCGTTCGTGTTTATTTGTACATTTGAAGTTTTTCAAATGTTTTAATAAATCATTTTTTTTAAAAAAAAGATACATTAAATTATTTTTTTAAAAAGTAAGGCGCAACTAGTTCTTTTTCTTTGACTTAATCTTTGTTCTAGATACTAAGCTCTCCCTCGATTATATTGGCCTGACCATTAATTAGTATGAGTTTAATTTGCTCTTTGCATCCCTGCACTTATTGAACTTGCCTCGTTAGAATTGCTTTAAATAGCAGTTGTTTCTCCTTACGACCACAGGCGCTGAAAACGTTCGCTGTGAGGGTGAAAGAAACTATTGGGTGAGTGCAAAAGTTCTACCCGTTTTTATTACCCATAAAGAAGAGCAAATAAACGCAAAATGAACAGATTATTGTGCATAATCCCCATTGCTATCTAGGACCTCTTGTCATCTTTTTGGTAGGAGATGAATCCCACGGCGATAAAATTCCGGCGGTTTCGAGTCAAAAAAGTCTTGAAGGCAGTTTTCACAGCATCAAGATCATCAAAGATTTTCTGACTGAAGGAATTGTTCAACGCACGAAATGGGTGATAGTCAGTTGGTACCAATTCCGGAGAATAGGGAGGGTGGGGTAAAACCTCCCAACCAAAGCCCAGAGTGATGCCCTGGCGTTCGTGATGAAGGATACCACCGCGACGATTGATGAGACCTAACCGCTTTGCTACCAAATTTGAATTAAGCCTATCTAACTGTAGACAGTAGAAGGGAGCATTGATGGTTTGGTTGAGTAGCAGAACCTCCCAGTGAATTATTCCCTGCACATCCCACCACACACTCAATAACACTTTCTTGGGATGAAGTTCAGCTTTCGAAGTCGATGCGGGCGGATCAGAAGGGCGACACACAGTCCTACGACGCTTTACGTTACGGTATAAAACCCACTTTCATCTCCTGTCACAATTCGTGTCAAGAATGGGTCATTTTTGTACCGAGAAAGCAAGGAAACACAGATGGCGATTCGGTCATCCCGTTGCTTAGCTGGCAGATTATGCGGAACCCAACGATCAACTTGTAAAACCAAACTTAACCAGCCGTCTCTCGACCGTTGTCCGGTGTACGTTGAAGGTCTCCGCTAATTCTTGCACGGTTGGGTTCGGGCTGTTCCTTATGGCTTAGTCAATATCGTCCTCTCCAACGCGTGATGGCCGTCCACTCCTAGCCTGAACTTGGCAGCTTCTCTCTCCTTCCCTAAATTTACAAAACCATCGACGACATGTGTTTTCATCTATTGCATCCTCCCCATAAACTTGACAAGCATTGCGACATGCTGCGGCTGCCGTACTCTTTTTATCGAACTCGTATAACAAACAATGTCTTATATGCTCCTTCTTGCGTTCCATGTTACACCCTATGATATGTTTTTTGAGATGATTAACTTTGAGACACGATGCATTTATATGTGCGGCATCCACACGTTTGATTGGCAGACGATTTGCGTCATTACAATGTCATGTCTGAGGGCAATTCCATTGCAAATTTTCACATCCAAAAACGGGTAGAACTTTTGCACTCACCCAATATTTGCGCCTTATTTGAAAATTTTTAACTCCTCTGAAGTGTGTTTTTTGAATTGATTTATTACACCATTTTAACACAGGTTAATCTGTTTATCTTTCTAAATGTTTGTTCTGAGTACGTTTTTATTCCATTGAATAATGGTTTTTTAATGTTCAGCAGAGAAAAGGATATTTAATCTTTTCATTCATGATCATTGATTCCACTGTTATGTTTTGTGATTACTCGAAAAAATGACCAGAAAATACTTTCGACTTAGCAATAATTTGTTTTCCTCTTTCGAAAACGAGTATACACTTACATTATTTATTAATTTGCGGAAGATCCAATTGATTTCATTTGAATCACTACCTATAATTTTTTCTGCAAATTACATATAACAACTATTTTGTAATCCACTAATGAATAATAATAAATGACGAGATCTCTGGGTCAATCTTTCTAAATGCAGTGGAAGGAGAGAAGATCGAAGGACCTTTCCATATCATTCCGTGGTGGTTCAGTCAGAAAAAGAAACAGCCAGAAAGACCCATTGTAACCCAGGAATGACAAGGAAGTATTCTTAGATATTCGACCATTGCATGTCGGTTACTATGTTACTATATACATTTGAAGAATGAAATCTATTTAATAGATTTATGAAAATTCTGATTCACAATTTGCAGAGAAGATTCATAAGAAATACATAATGGGAGTAAAGTCGCATTTTTTGTCGTAATCAGAATTTAGCTTCAATTACGATATCAAATTCAAATGTTAAATATCAAATATTGGAATTTTTGATTTCAATAAAAACAATGATAAACTTTATAAACTTATTATTATTTCACTCGAAAAATCAAAATCTATGTAAGATAATTACCCATATAAATTTGAATTTACCCTCAGATTTTTCTTCGATGGGCTTCAATGCTTCTTTGGCTTCCTTTATGGCTTCACTCAACTTGTCTCTCAACTATTAAGAAAAGAGATTTTGCTTATTATAAAGCTTTTGTTAATTTATGGAACATGCTGTTTTCTTTAATTTGCAGTATAAAGAGTAATTTAATAAGTATTTACATATTATCTTAATACTTTTTAGAAAGAAAATTTATTTAACGAATAATGGTCGTAGCATTCAGGACAAATTGTCAATGCCTCGTCATTCAGACGAAATCGGTCGTGTCCTTCATGTATTTTTAATATATTTAAATATTTTTTAAAGAAATAGTCAAGTGTGTTGGCCTTTTATTTTAATTTTAAATCGATATATATGCAGTTAAATCTCAATTAAATTTTTAAGCCTTTCCCTGTAAGCCATTCTAGATATTGACTACCTCTTCTTTTAAATGATTCTCAGCTAAGATGAATTTGTGATTTCAAAATCATATCTCAATTAATTATTAGTGTTAGCTAAGTTTCCTTTCAAGTGTCACGATTGATTTGATTTAACGCTCATCGAATACCATATATTTTTAATTTCATTTTTGTATTAAGATAAAAATTTCCGATATTAAACAGAAATAATCCAGAGTGATTTGAAGGACCTACAAGGTCAAATTAAATGACGAAAATCCCACAGCTGAGCAATGAAATATGCCAAATATTTTTATTTTTATTCTTTTGTTAGTGTACAAGACATAAGAATGAATGATTCTTTTGTTCAGGCAGCAAAAAAAGTTATATGAAAACGCAACATTAAATTTAGCATTAAAGGTGAAAAATAGGTTATGGAACTAAATATGAAAAGGTAAACCATTTTTTTAAACTAAGGATTTCGTAACCTGAATGAAAAATACAGTTTTATTAATTCTAACTTTCTTATTCAACTACTAAAGTTCACCATTTCCAATTTTCTTAATTCTGATTTCAGAAAGGTGATATTGTCCAGCTACTCAATCATTGATTCGATCTAGCAACCTTTTTGAAGATTGAATCCACACGGGGATCAAGTGTGAGTGAAATTTTTTCAAACTTTCCTGAATTGAGCTACGTTTCAACAGTTTTGCCTCTGCCTAGGATTAAGGGTTCAACAAATTTAATTTTAATGAAATAGATAGTCTTACCTCTTGACTAGGTTCATCGAAACACCGTTTCTATAAAGGAGAAAAAAACAAAAACAGAAACAAAGCAGCATATAGTATCGATTTTTATCTTACCTTACTTTAATGACGTAATTATTAATAAACAAATCTTTACAATAAGTAAACAAATAAATACAACATGCTTTCTAAAATTTAGAAAATAAAATATAAATAAGATTCACTATTACAGTCCGTTTCATGTAAAGATTGAAGTGACGTAAGAGAACCCTGCGTAACACCTTATTCTGCATCGAAGAATATACTGCTTGCCCAAGCGATAAAGACTGGGTTTGGCACACTGCCAAAACAATGGATCACGCCGAAGGGACGAAAGGAAGCTCTGGAGGGACGGAAAAATACGCTTGGAATTTACGCTTGAATACGCTTCTCCCTTTTGCGCTTGTTTAAATTAGTTCTTTCTATCGTACGATCGTCATATCAGTAACTTTTCACTTTATGCATCTCTCCTTTATACATCGTTTGTTTCTGTTCTTGCCGGCACCCACGCATCTCCTCTATTTTCACGCCGAGAATGAAGAAGGAGCGACCACTAAATCACGTGACCAGTCTCTTTCGCCTGGCTAAGCATTAGTTCCGGCGTTCTTATTATTTAATCATGAATTTAGAAGATTATTGTTGATTTGAAAACATGAAATATTTTAAGAGACAGAAAATATAATTCTGTTCGATTTATTAGATTTGTTTATTTTCAATCATATAGCAAGGGGACATTCGATTGATTAATATTTTTATCGAGCTCATTTCAACATGGCAGTCTCCAGTGCCTGGCAATCGTCTTCTTAAAAATATTTCAAAATTATTTATAAAGGTCAGTCAAAATATACGCAGTGCAAAACAACGAATTTTAAATATTTATTCTATGTTAAGAGAATTGGTGAAAGTTGATGAAAACACTTTTGATAAGAATATCAGTGACGTATTTTTATTCCTTTAAGAAAGAATTTCAAAGGTTTTGAAATCCATTTTGATAAAATTTGTGATTCATTTCTTTGCGGAAATTTGGTGGACGTTGTAGCACACACCATCACTTTGGGACACGAATTTTAGAATCTGGACTTGCTCTTGATACACGTGTATAACACCAATAGTCATTATTCTAAACCCTGGTTCTTCTATTAGTATGAGCAATACGAACCCATCAATTGGATGTGAACGAAAAGTGAACAGCGATTACTAATTAATAAAGCTAACACACTAATTTTCACAGCAATTACTAATTAATAAAGCTAACACAAATCAAATACGAAAACAAAGCTTAGCCAAACACAATGAAGAAAAAAGAAAACAGCAGGAAAAAAAATGCAAAACAGAAAAATAAAGAAAGAAAGAAACGTAAATAAAATAAATAGAAAAAAAGGAAATAAAAAGAAAAAAGAGAAAAAAAAAAAAGAAATAAAAAAAAAAGAAAATAAAAAGATAAAAAAAATTGATAATATGGGGAATCGATCCAGCATCCTGCGTCTTACAAGGTCAGTGCTGTATCCAATAGATGTCCATGAAGTACACATCTCTCTGTATTACGTCACTTCATTCTTTACATGAAACATACTGTAGATGAAACTCAAATACAATGAAGAAATGTGGAAGATCCAACAAGCTGGAATTGATCTTACTCTTAAATTCTTGTTGCTTTTTTTCAATTCTTTTGACTCTGAACGCATAGTTTACTTCATGTTTGAAAGTTTTTATTTAAAATCGGAAGTTGACTATAAATCTTTTTCTCGTTCAATTAGCTGCGACTTTTGGATTTTATATTGGGACGTTGATTTTTCCCCATATATCATTGTACTAAGGAATGGTCATCATGTTTAAAGTTCGTTTGTCTATACAAATCCATTCAAGGACAGCATACATCGAAAACGTTTACAGCTTCGTCTTTTCAACTTTTGTTTTTTTCCACGTCCATGTAGGATCGCTGTCGATTTAAGCGCGGCTTGTAATACCGAAGAGACGGTTTGGCAGGGGTTTTGACGTCCGGATGCCCTTCCTGACACCAACCTCATATTCATATTACAGAGGAGAACCCAAATACCATAGACGGCGAAAGAAGAGACAGGCGAAGAATCAGACAAAGACAGGAAAGAAAGCAAACATACACGCCGATGTCGGGAGTCGAACCCAAGTTCCGACGAAACAGCCTCATGAGAGCCAGCCGCCAACTCACAAAGCCACACCGGAACAGAAACATCGAAAACATAATAGTAACTACAAATTAGATCCAATTATTAATAATTTCATATCTTCCCTAGTATCTAATGGAGTGTCTAGAACCAACAGTGAATATTTTAACAAACTCGGCATAAAATTGCTATATTTTCAGGTAAGTTTTCACTCTAAGCTTTCAGTAATTCAGGACTTTCATGTCCTATATGTTGTTTATAGTTAAGCAGACAATAGTCTTTTCTGTTATTATTTAAGGGAATGCAAGGTTGTTTGAAAACTTAGTATTTTAAATATTTTAAGTATTGCATCCGTACTTTAAATCTGTAAATTTGAAATTCTCATTCTCCCGACATACATCTTTGTTTACCATAATTATGAAATATAACAAGTTTACCATAATTATCCAATTATAACATTCATATTGATGCAAATGAACATTCATAGAAAAACCGCCTCTGATGATTTTTTACTATATTACTTCCAGAATGCGTTGATATTTTAAATCTCCCAACTATCTTCTTGATTTCTACAAGGTCCTATTTTCCTCGATCATATTCAGTGAATAAAATGATGTCTACAATACAAATATTTGATAAAAAAACGTCATCAAGTTTTTTTTTTTTAATAATTGAAATTCAGAGTAACTGTAATAAAACTAGGCTACTGTATATAAGTAGTATATCAAATACAAATTTCTATATATACATGTTTAATATTTGGCAGATTTCAAACTTCGATCTTTTTTAAGTAAATGGGAAGAATGCTTTAGAAGCTAGCACAGACTAGCACAATAAAATGTATATCTGTTTTTGTTTTTTGTTTTTTTAATTAAGTAAAACATATTTTATTTAAATTTTAACTTACTGAAAACAACAATAACAATAAAAGAAATTAATAACGTCAAAAAAAAAAAACAACCGAACAAACAAACACACTCACACACTCACACACACAAAACATATCTGTGTTTTTATTTTCTTTTTTTGTTTTCGATTCATAAGAAGTCTAGTGGTAATGTTTAATTTTTTTTTTTTTTTTTTTAATTCGTTAACTTATTTTTTTTTTTAAAGTTAGATTAACTCTAAAAAAAGGAGTTAGAGGTAGATGTAAAGATGACTTCAATTTTTTTAATAGAACAGCACAAGAAATAATCAACTAGAATAAAACCTTTAGCAACATATGCTTGAAATGATAAATAATGTGGAAAAACTTAAGCTTGTGGTAGTATTTATTCTGATATATTCCTTATTTTGGTTTTTCATGTCTCATGATATTTCTTATTTCAAAACTTAATAATTGAGGCAGATTTGATCAACATAATATCGACATGTAATAAAATGAATATAAACTAGATATTACCTACAAAATGAAGACTTAAAACTATTAGTAACATATGAGAATCCATACTTAATTAATTTTAAAAAGTACATTTAAGTTCAAATACTTTTTTTAAATTAATTATGTGTGGATTCTTTCATATGTTATTACATCATTATACAGATGTTAAAAAGTGGACTGTAATGTCAGGGTAGCCGGGAAGTTCCCGTACCCCCTATTATTATATTATTATTATAGTAAACGGTATGGGAACTTCCCGGCCACCCTGCGATTACAAATATTATCATAACTAAATATTCATAGTGAATCCCTTAAAACTCCTTTATTGTTATCACGAACGACTTTTAGATTGAGACTAGATGTAAACAGATGAATTTATCTCTTGTTGAGTCCATGTTGCAAATGCTTTAAGAATGCGACGATGATAACTTGTTTTCTGTTAGCTCTTGATCTTTAAAGACAAATCTTTAAGAATTAAAAACTTTTAAGATTTGAAGTAAAAAAAACTACTGGGAAGCGATTTCTTGGAAGAAAAAGTGGTTCGTGTATGTACTGGATTCACCCTACCATGAGTCAAACTTTCCCATTCAGATATAGTCAAGTGATATACAGATCATTTACTATATAAAGAGAAGCATCATAACCTAAATACAACAGGGTGGCCGGGAAGCTCCTTAATATAATAATAACATATTAGGGCGTACGGGAACTTCCCGGCCAACCTGTATAAATTTGCAACAGAAAATACACACACACACAAAGAAAAACAAGATGATTATGCTTGTGAAACGTCAATTAGAAATTCAAATTCCTTTACCTGTTCTGGAGGTGGTTCCTCTTGATGTTCAGGTTTGTCCTTCTGATGTGGTTTTGCACCTCCTCCCTGGTTTTTATCGTTACCTTTACCACAAATTTCAGTAACCATTAAGATTAAACTGCAGATGAGTAATAAATGATAGCTGAGCAGCATTTTTCACTTCTTCACTCTTTTCTATTCAAAAAAATCCAGATGACATGATTTTTTTCATTTTTTTTAAAATTATTACAATCACTTAATTTAAGTGGAAGGAATATAAATATCAAGATAATTGTTTGGCATAAACAAAGAGAGATTTTAGCCAAAGAAACAAAATGGAAATGATGAAATGCATTTTCAGATTTACCTTTTTTTTCTTCAGAATAAACAGCGGTCTTAAGACAATTCCATAAAATCTATGCAGTCTAAAACGGCTGGACTAATTTCTTAACATTTTTGGTAAGATGCTGATTTATAGGGAACTTAAAGCATGAGCTCATTCCTCTGAGGTGGGAATGAGGATGAACCCCCAAATATTGAATACTTATTTACTGAGTGATGATTGGCAAATTTATTTAGATGCAGTACTGTATGTGAGGCTTCCATTCACAGGCAGAATAAGATTACGACCTCTGAAGATTCTATACAAAACTATTTATCCTCGCAGGTATTCTTAATAGAAGTTCAAACAAAATAAACAAATAAATAGAGGGAAAAAAATGGAACATTCGCCTGCTAGGTCAATAAGTCATTTGTAAGTAGAGAATAATAATTAAATAAACAAATTGGGGTATTTTTAAACGTAAACAAACGAGAAGGTCATGAAAGAATTCATTTTCTTTCAAATGGAGTCTTTTTGCTGTGTTGAAACAGGAAGAAAAATAGAAAAAAATTCCTACTTGTATTTTTAAATTGTAATATCTGTTGAATCAACACTATTTAATATATGTTGCATAAAAACTTTACGTTTAAAAAAAAATAACAACACGCACATAAGAAATTCACTGAGCTAATTTTGGTTTCTATACCGAGAATCGGAGACAGTACTGTTCGAGTTCCTAAACTCTCACCAGTCCGATCCGCCCAGTATATCCAGCTCAGTGAAGAATTTATCTACTAATCTTTTAATAAATTAATCCTTACTAAGCTAAGCGGAATGTTAGAGTGGATTGATTTGTTTTTTAACGTTTTTTAATTGAGGGGTCATTGTCTTGTTTGTTTGTCCGTTGGGAGAATCGGACTGATGAGAAATTAATAACTCGAAACGGTACTGTCTCCGATTTCCGGTACAAAAAACAAAATTAGCTCAGTGAATTTCTGTGCACTTAAGTGCGTTTTTTTTTCTTTTTCTTATGTAAATAATATTGTCACTTACGTTAAATTTGATTTATGTACTATTTTGACTTTACTGAATAAATTGAGTTATTTAAGTTGCCTAAAATCTGTAAATTACATAAAAAGTACATGAAATTAGCAGATTGTTAAAAGGCTAGAGGAGCTAAGTTTCAAAACCCGCTATCTCCAATGCAAATTCCATGCCAATGGAGTTTTTGCTAAGTTCAAATCAAAACCCGCCATTTGAATACAGTTTAACTTCAAAAACCGCTATAACAATGTATTGCGATACGATTTCGATACCAGTGCTGTTTCAAAGCCCGCTACGTCCAATGCCAATGCATTATCAAACCCTTATTTTCCGAAAATTTAATTTTGGAGATGGCGGGTTTTGAAAAAAACTCCTCAAATTATGTTAGGCTAGACCAGTGTTTTTCAATCTGTGGGTCGCGACCCCCAGGGGGTCCCGAAGTCTTGCTCGGGAGGTCATGGTCGCAAGCCAGGTAAAAGTAAAAACCCGTTTATTCTTTAAGATTGTTTACTAATTTGATTCTAAACGTTTCCATTTCATGCTCGCTCGGAACAAAGTGCAAAGACAATTTATAATCATGTCCGTACTCACTGGCGTACCCCGACAAATACCTTCAATCAAAAATTGTTCGCCAGAGGGGGGTCGCCAGAATGTTTTTACTGAAAAAGGGATCGCATATTCAAAAAGATTGAAAAACACTGGGCTAGACTGATGCCATTTGCCATCTGAGGCTGCGTTATAGGGTGAATCAAGAAAAAAATCAGAATTCATAGGAATCATAGTAACAAGGTAGTTAATGCTTTTAGACAGCAAAGCGCCCCCCCCCTAACATGCACAATTTTATAAACACACAATTTTATAAACAAAATTTTATCGGAAGCGATCAGTGTAGGCTTGAATTGAAATACTTACCTGAATTATTTCCAGAGAATTATCAAACAGAATGCAATTCAAAGATTAGTCAAGATTTTTTCCGTGAATAATCTAAGTTGAAAGATTAAAACAAAAGAACAACGGAACAATAAAAGACGTGATACATTCGATGCGATGCAGTATCGATTGTTAAAACACTGAACTCGGTTCGGTTGTTGTGGATGTGAATGTGAATTGAGTAGAATGAAAAATGGCGGTAGATGATAACGAACATGAGTGTGTACTAAAGTTATCTCGTTATAAGATGCAAGGGAATATAAAAGCTGAATATTCCTTGATCCTGAAAGTAAGTGGCAGTGAAACAAAATAGGTACATGCTGGAAAGTAGATTGGAAGTTCGTTCGAATCAAGAAGTATTTAATAAGTTATTTGGTTCGAATGCTTATCTTCAACGGAGTTCGAAACTCAGCGAATAGGAAGACAACGTCAAGTATTCCTAGAAGGCTATTCAATACCGGACGAGTAGACGGAAGATATTAGAACTTCAAGATATTGTAAGTAACCTTTGATTTGTTCACACGGACGGGCCAATTACACAAGAATACCGTTATTTAGTCAAGAAGGTCACATCACAAGACACAAGTAAAGATTACAAAGTAAAGATTTAGGGCGACAATACAAGTACATATAAAGTTGACAGGAAGAGACTTTTAAACGTCAATTTAAGAAGAGTATTGTACATGCCTTTAACGTGAGATGCTTCGTATCATAACACGTGAATTCGTGCAAGTGATTAAAGCAAACATATTTATGTAACAAGAACTATTGAAAGAATATATACATAGATTTGTTTTAAATGTATTGGCTTTGTTTTTATTTACAACAGGTTAGCTACACAAATATTATCTTGGTGCGTTATATTATTCGTATATTCTCTGCCGGAGTAAAGGTTTTAAAAAATAACAGCTCCATTAGGAAGCATTAAGGAATCGCTTCTACAAGATGGTTATGGCCCCCAGCGACGATTCCACTGCGCGTAGTTCAAGATAGTTATGGGACCAGGAACGATTCCAATGCGCATCGTACCAAGATGGTTTTGGTCCGAGCAACGATTCCATTGAGCGCTGTAGGAAAGGTCATATCGTATAATACCGTGTAACTAAACGTTGTCGTAAAAATGGCAGGAATAATCCTCAAGTTTGATGGAGGAAACTACGCAAAGTGGCGAATGCACATTAAGTCTCACTTGCTACGTGATGGACTATGCGATGTTGCAAACACCCCCTTGGGTGACATCAAAAGTATGGAAGATGCACCTATAAAATACAAGCTTCTGAATAAGACACAAAAAGCGATAGGAAGGATTAGTGAATCCTTAGAAGATAATTATCGTATGCTAATTCAGGATATTGATGATCCGCACCAATTGTTGACGGTTATTGAGAAAAAGTATAACGTAGTAGACTATCTCAAAATAACTGATCTGAAGCGTGATCTATTTACTACGACAAAGCTGCAATCTGACGTAAACTTGCCGGAACATTTTTAAAAGTTAAGCTTCTCGCGAAAGAGATAACTTCTAAAGGTGGCAGTGTACCTAATCACGAAGTTAGCTGGTTGCTGTTGACAGGTCTCCCTAAAGAGTACGACTCATGTGCTCAGAACATTATGTCCAAACATGAGAGTGATAACTATAATTCTGAAAGAGTTATCGAGAGCATTTTGAAGGAGTACAATAGAAAACACAGCAACATGAAACAAGAAACTGGTCGGGATGAAAGCTTCAAAGCAGAGCTTAAGGTACCTCCGAAAGTAACGGAAAAGGGCAAGAAAGACTTAAGAACCTGTTTCAACTGTGGCAAGAAAGGGTATATTGCCAGAAATTGGAAGAAGAAAAAGAAATCTAAAGATCATAGTAACGAAATAAGTAAGGAAAAACATAAGGTGGAAAAACATTTTTCCGGGGTAGTGGTTATGTATGGGGAACCCAAAGATACTCATAAGAAATCAACATGGCTGATAGACAGTGCTTGTAGCAGTCACATTTGTAATGACAAGTGTTGGTTTGTGTCTTACGAGGAACTCAAAAGTCCTATATTAATTTATGGTGATTCAGATGAGCCAGTAGAGGCAATAGGTAAAGGAGTTGTTCACCTTAAAGTTAATATACTGAAAGAACGACCACAAGTAAAGGAATTGACTAATACCTTTTACGTATCAAAGATACCAGTGAATTTGATATCTGCAGGAACGCTTGATGCGAAAGGATGTGATCAACAAATCAGGAATGATAAGCATACAGTGAAAGACCCATACGGGAATATCTTCCTGATAGGCGAAAGGAAAAACAACTTGTATGAAGTAAATTGTTTTCCCGCTGAAGTCAGATCAAAGTGCTACTTCAACGAAACGAAACACGACAAGTATCTCTTTTGGCACGCCAGACTGGGGCACATATCCCCGAAAAAGATGAAGATCATTCAGACCAAAGGTTGTCTAAAGGGACTAGAAAACGTCACCATACCCAAAGAAGAAAAGGACACTTTTTGTGACAGTTGCAAAAAGGGTAAAATGACCAATATCAGTCATAAGAAAATCAGGAGTTTAAGATCAACTCATCCGCTTGAATACATATACAGGGATCTATGCGGCCCTGTGGAAACATCGAATGGGAAGAAAGCGTACGTTCTGACTTTCATCGATGATTGTACTCGGCGTAGCTTTGTGGACATCATTGAAAGCAAAGACGCGGTATTTGAGAAAATAAAGTCGTTTACAGCTTATGCAGAAAGATCCAGTGGTCATAAGGTGAAACATATACTCTCGGATCAAGGGTCTGAATATATTACCAAAGAGGTACAAAACTTTGTTAAAGAGAAGGGGATCAAATTTCAACATTCGTCTGCATACCAACCGCAGCAGAACGGCATAGCGGAGAGATATAATAGATCGTTATTGGAGATAGCAAGAACCATTCTCATTGATGCAGATTTACCTATTAAATTCTGGACGCATGCAATCAGATGTGCAAATTACATTCTGAATAGAACTCCACACCAGAGTATAGATTTTGAGATACCGATATCACGATGGTACGGAAGCAAGGAACCCCCATGTATAAAACACATGAAGAAATTTGGGAGCCTAGTCTACTTGAAGAAGCCGAAGATTAAAGTAAGGAACAAGTTTGACTCAAGAGTACAACAAGGGATATTCTTGGGCTATTCAACCTCAACGAGAGGATACGTTGTATATAACGTTGATGAAGATAAAATTGTGGAAACACGGAATGTTCAGATGAACGAAAATCGAAGAGGCAGCGATATTCTAAAAGGGATGAAGAATAAAAGAGAAGACTCCTACGATTTGAATCAGTTGACCAAGAGAGTTGATGATTCGGACACTAGTTCTACAGAGGATGAAGAAACTTCGAAGGAAGAAGAAGTTTTAAGTGATGTACCTGATACTGAAAGTTCCAATTCATCAAAGATAGAATCCGATCATAACCCAGATGACTCGGATGAAGACAAGTCAGAGGAAGAAGACGAGAGCAACTACTTCAGGCTACGAAGTAGACAAGTAAAGTTAAATCCCAAAATACGCATAAATGTACAAGAATGTGAAAGTATACCTTCAAGTTACTCAGAAGTCATTCGTGGAAGAAGTGGACCAAAGTGGTTAGAGGCGATCAAGGAAGAGTTAGTCAACCTTGAACAACATGATTCGTGGATCGAATCGGAAGTTCCTGATTACGCCAATCCATTGTCCTCGAAATGGATATTTCGTATCAAGAAAGATAGCAATGGCAAAATTGTAAAGTATAAAGCACGTTTGGTGATTAACGGATTTATGCAGAGGAAGGGAGTGAACTATAGTAATACATATTCTCCTACACCTAGCATGTCTGTAATTCGTATGTTTTTAGCTCTCGCCGTGCAAAATGATTATTGTATTCATCAATGTGATGTTAAAGGAGCCTATCTAAACGGACAGATAGATCATGATATTTACATAGAAGTGCCAGAAGGCGTATTCTTAAAAGATCCCAAGTGCAATGGACTTAAACTCATGAAGTCAGTTTACGGACTTAAACAGGCAGGCCGGAATTGGTACGAGACCATGCGGAACAAACTAACCCAAAATGGATTCAAAGTAACAAGGTCAGAGCCGTGCATATTTACTCATCAGAATGGAAGAAATGATATGTACTTCTTGTTATTTTATGTCGATGACATCCTTATTATGGGAAGATCAAATGCCATTATTGAAAAAATCAAAGCAACCCTAGACAAGTTGTTCAAAATCAAGGATTTGGGTGTTGTTAAAGAATATTTAACAATATTTAAGAGATTGAATATGATACAGTTCAAAGAAGAATCAGCGTCTCGCAGAAACAATTCATCGAAGATCTATTAAATAAGTTCCAGATGAATGATTGTAAGCCCATAAGTACACCATTGGCAGAAGGTTCATGTCTGATGCAAGAAAGATAGGACAAGAATGACAAGTTAGGCAAAAAAGAACACTTTAGATATAGAAGCATTGTAGGAAGCATCAGTTACCTTAGTAATGTGAGCCGCCCAGATATCACCTACGCAGTAAACCGGTGTTCAGAGGTGCTCAACTCGCCGACAATCCTCGATTTGGAGAATGTCAAAAGAATTCTGCGTTATCTCCGCGGAACTGCAAACTAAAAGTTGATCTTTTCGAAGGGAGAAGATAGGATTGAAGCGTACTCAGATGGAAGCTTCGGAGACAGAGGTAAAGGAAAGTCAACATCGGGAAGCATAATTTTCTTGGGGAACAGCTTAATTGCATGGAAATGTAAGAAACAAAGTATCGTATCCCAAAGTATCCAGGAATCAGAGCTGATTTCTTGTAGCGAATGCGCGAGAGAAATAATCAGTATTAAGAGGACTATCCGAGTTGCGATTTACCAAGCTGTCAAAAGAAAGTGTAACATTGTATTGTGACAATCAACCTACGCTAAAGTTGATTGAAAACAAGTTCCAGTCAACCCGTAGCAAACATATTACACTAAAGTATTACATCATCCAAGATTATGTGGATAGAAGGGAGCTAGACCTCAAATATATTTGCAGCGAAAGAAATGGAGCGGACTTGCTAACTAAAGTTGTTTTACTTAGATGTTTAAAAGTAATTGACATCGGCAGTAAAAGTTGAATTATTCTTTTTGTTAATTGACTGACCCTTTGATTTGGAAGGGAGTATTGTAGGTTTGAATTGAAATGCTTACCTGAATTATTTCCAGAGAATTATCAAACAGAATGCAATTCAAAGATTAGTCAAGATTTTTTCCGTGAATAATCTAAGTTGAAAGATTAAAACAAAAGAACAACGGAACAATAAAAGACGTGATACACTCGATGCGATGCAGTATCGATTGTTAAAACACTGAACTCGTGTGACGAGAGAGTTCGGTTGTTGTGGATGTGAATGTGAATTGAGTAGAATGAAAAATGGAGGTAGATGATAACGAACATGAGTGTGTACTAAAGTTATCTCGTTATAAGATGCAAGGGAATATGAAAGCTGAATATTCCTTGATCCTGAAAGTAAGTGGCAGTGAAACAAAATAGGTACATGCTGGAAAGTAGATTGGAAGTTCGTTCGAATCAAGAAGTATTTAAGAAGTTACTTGGTTCGAATGCTTATCTTCAACGGAGTTCGAAACTCAGCGAATAGGAAGACAACGTCAAGTATTCCTAGAAGGCTATTCAATACCGGACGAGTAGACGGAAGATATTAGAACTTCAAGATATTGTAAGTAACCTTTGATTTGTTCACACGGACGGGCCAATTACACAAGAATACCGTTATTTACTCAAGAAGGTCACATCACAAGACACAAGATTACAAAGTAAAGATTTAGGGCGACAATACAAGTACATATAAAGTTGACAGGAAGAGACTTTTAAACGTCAATTTAAGAAGAGTATTGTACATGCCTTTAACGTGAGATACTTCGTATCATAACACGTGAATTCGTGCAAGTGATTAAAGCAAACATATTTATGTAACAAGAACTATTGAAAGAATATATACATAGATTTGTTTTAAATGTATTGGCTTTGTTTTTATTTACAACAGGTCAGGTACACATAAGTATTATCTTGGTGCGTTATATTATTCGTATATTCTCTGCCGGAGTAAAGGTTTTAAAAAATAACAGCTCCATTAGGAAGCATTAAGTAATCGCTTCTACAATCAGATCATAGTCGGTGATATGCTTCAGCATTTTTTTCTCGTTCTCTGTCTCTTGTCTCTGACTGAGCGAGACCGTTCTTTAGGCAAGCGTGAAGCTTTTCGCTTTGTATCAGCGAGTGTTTTTCCGCACGTCGTCACAATTGCGTCTTTTCATGCGCAACAATCATGTTTATAATGGAACTCTACAACCATCACAACATTGACAATAAACGCAACAATTGCGCCTTTTGCATTCGCAACAATCACATTTACTGTATAATAAGGAAATTAAAACAATATCAGGTTTCTTGGTTTTTAGCAACCCGTTGTTATTATTATTATTATTATTTAGCAAAACACTCCCTGGGGGTGGGGATCAGGGATAGCTCCTAGAGATCTGATATTTTTTTACGTGGTCCCCTACTTTTTGATGCTGAACACAATGGTGAAGGTTTCATTCTAATATCTCTAACCGCTTTGCCGCTGCAGAGTGTGACATCCAGACAGCATAATAGCGAAAGCGGTCCCCTAGCGGTTTACCAGACAAGGTGTAACCTAGGGGCCGCTAAAAATTACGCAGCAATTCGCGTGGACTGTTATAAACTTTCAAAGAAACAGTAAAGGAGATACTGAATAATAATAAATAAAACATTTGATCAATTTACCTGTTGTGCCTCAAACAGTGAATACACGAAATAGCAAAGTAGATAGAACAAAAAAAAAACAATTTTTGGGATTTAGTTAGAGACAATCATGAACAAGATTTCTGTAAGTAGGAACCATGATTCATAATAATTTATAATCACGGTAACAATAGTTTCTATTGTCCTTGGAAGAATGAAGAAAATTGTAATTTCCTAAAAATATGAGTTCTCAAATTAAATTAAACAAACAAATCAAAACAAAACATTGTCTTGGAGTATACATAGATCTTGCCAGACCATTGCAAAAATTTTTCATGAAGTTTTCTGAAGCCATTTTCTCTTTTACATTAGCAAATTCTGCAGCCGTATATATATTTTTTAATGTATTTTATTTTTGGTAGAGATATTAACTTTATGCATTTTTTTTAATGTATCAAAATAAGAAGTTCAAGTTATTTTTTAATAAAGCAAACATCCTCGATGTTGACGGGAGTGAATGAAAAATAAAAGTTTCAATGAATTAACAAACAGGAAACTCACCAAAATATTGCTTTTTATCTGATTAACCTTGATGAAGAGTCAAAATACAGAAAGAATAATGAAGAAAGGAAATTCCCCACACAAAAAAGAAAATTCGCATTCTGCAAAAAAACACGAAGAATAGAAAAAAATAATGTTTTCCCAGTTTCAGTTCTTTATTCTCAGTTACGATTGACAGAAAAAAAGGATATTAAAATTTTACCGTAACTATTCAAGCAGTAAAATTTTCATAAGGTTATATCATGTTTAATAATTATTTTATAATTCATACAAGCAGCAGTGCTGTTAAGTACGTTTTACTTGATTATTTAAAACTTACAATCGTTTCTCGAAATAGTATTAATATACATGTCTCAAATTAATTGTATTCTGTTCATTTTCTTAATTAGGCTGACATAAGCCGTTTTTAGTAAATTATGTTTCCTGAGCTGTTCGTGACCATCTGTTTAGGGGTCCCTTCTTCCTATCTTCTCTCTTACTGGGCCTTCTTCCACTGCTCGTCGTATCAGCTTATCCTCGTCCATATGATTTGTATGTTTGAACAAATGTTTTCTTCTGCCCCTTACAAAAATCTGTGATTCTCCTCTACCTGAGCAGATGACCCCGAGATCCTGTAATAACCGCGGATCAGCGTCATATATTACGAATATATAGGGTGATTCACGAAGATATGCAGAAACTTCGGGAGCTCATTCTACATGTAAAAGTAAAGAAACAAAGTTATATAAACATAGGTCCAGAAATGCTTCGATATCGAGTTACGACTAGCGAAAGATTTCGCCCGTAATGTAGTACCCTGGGTGAAATGAAGACTTGCTGGAAGTCTGGGAAGGTAAATTAAGGGGCGAAATCAGTGGTTTCTTATGGTTGTTGACCTGAAAAATCGAATGAAACATGTCGCAGAACTGCATCTCCCAGTTTCAAGCTTATCCCACGTGGAACCTACAAAAAAGTTGGCAACACAATAACAACTGTTCAACAATAATGTGAATTGCATTGTTTTGATTTATTGTGAGAGCTAACAACTGAGGTGTAGTCCATGTGCATATTGTTATACTAAATTATGGGTGAAATCTTTCGCTAGCCGTAACTCGATACTGAAGCATTTCCGGACCTATGTTTATAAAACCTATTTTTTTTAATTTTACATGTTGAATGAGCTCCCGAAGTTTCTGCATATCTTCGTGAATCACTCTGTATAAGCCATTGAAATGCTTCTTCGCACGATATATTTATATACAAGTGGTTATAATTAAAATTGGTCTATTTACAGCATCCTGCAGCTGCAACCAATAGTCGGAGAGACACCTAAAGTTGTGCACATACTATTCAAAGGATGCGCTCAATGATTCTGCAAAGTTACAAAATCGTCCGCTGGAGGGCGCTATATGAACGGAAAACAAAAATAGAATGTTCAAAACTTTTTGCTGCAATAATGACAATAATTGTAGGAAATCATAGACATGCAATGCTATAACAACAGAGTACGGTTTGAATTGTAACGTTTCGTTTTTTTTATTGTGAAAGTGGTCCAAATATCATCGTAATTGCATAGGCTCAATCTTTACACAAAGAGAAAACAATCTGATTTGCATAGAGTCCAGGGAACGCAACCGACATCGGGCTAGAAATAATCTGCGTGAACTGAGAACGTGTTATTAGCAACAGCCGTGATGACTTACTTTATAAGAATGTGCGTTCATGGGCAAGTTTTATTATGAAAGTCATGGTAATGCTGTTGCTACGATTCGTGAATTTCGTCGGGCTAAAAAAGTACGCCGAGGACCGATGTCACCACAAGGTGTGAGAAAAATGATGAAAAAATTTGAAGAAACGGGATCTTTAAGTGTGCAAAATGGCAGAGATCGAAAGTGCATCGGTGATCACGTGTTGAAGACGTTGCCACATCAATCGTTCAATCGATGAAGTAGATTGTTGATCACATTTCTTTATTATGAGTTTGTTTTAAATTCTATTATTAAAGTTATTTGTATTAACAATCCATTAATATTATTTTTAACATGTCGTCTTCCTTAGATTGTTAAATTATCGCAAATGATATTCTTTATATAGGCTTGAAAAAAGGGGAGACGGATTTTATTCTCCTTGAAAATTTGCATTTACAATAAATTTATATATTATTATTTACATTTATTTTGTGTTGGTGATATGTTTAATTTTAGAAATTCTAATAGAGAAGAGTTATAGAAGAGGTATGGTGTATTTTGGAAAATATACTTAACGCGGTAGATGGGCGACGAGAGATATTTTGATCTTAGATTGAAAATAATATTTTAAGTAGATTCAATTGGATTTAATCCAATATGTTAGCCTATTTCTATTTGGAGAAACTGGCAATTAGTATCACATGTGTGTTTTAAAGTTAATACGAACGTATATTTTATCCGCGAAACTACGAAACGTTCAGTTTTGCCCATCTTATTTGGATTGATATGTGTCAGTGAAGTTTCGTTAATTGAGAGTTAAGCCCATTGCACATGGATCCGAAAATCGGATGGTTAGATCCACGAATCGGACGTATTCTCTTTCACATGGCCACGAAACTCTCTCTGACGTCGTCTATACGTCATGTAACATTCAAATCGTTCGTATAGGCGACGTTTCGTGGCCATGTGAAAAAGAATACGTCCGATTCGTGGATCCGACCATCCAATTTTCGGATCCATGTGCAATGGGGTTTATTCATTGAAAAATTTTAATAGAATCAATGTTGTCGGGGCTCAAGTTTCGGAAAAATGTTAAATTAATGTACACTACTTACTATTACTGAAGAAACTTAAGAACTTATATATTGTATTTTTTTTTTTTAAGAAAGCAAAAACAGCTGAAAGCCAAAAAAGTAAAAACAGCATTCTCAATAAAAATTCGAAAGGAAATAATTATAATCTCAATGTTAGAAACATCAGAACAGAAAACTAACAAATTGAATACAATTCAAGTAAATATTTTAGAAAAAAAATACTTGTCAAATTTTCATAATAAATAATAACTTGACGACTTAATGACAAAGCTTAATAATTTTTAATATCTATAAATGATACATAATAATTATTCTACTATGATACCTAATAATTATTACGTATCATTTATAAATATTAAGTATTATAATACGATACATAATAATTCGTAAATTTACTAATTTTGTAATAAATTTACAACTTCTATTAAAATTATTTAAACAACAACAAGATAAAAAAAAATCAGAAAACTTCTTTCACATGAAGATTAATAAAGCAAAAATAAAGTAATGTTTTTTTCAAAGTTTTGTTGCGTGTGGAAGTACATTTTGAGAAGCATTACAACAAGTCGTTAATTTTGTTAACGCAAACATAATAACGCTTTTTATCTACACGTAAATTTTCAATTACAATGTAAATTGTCAAAATAGTGGCAACGTAGCGGAAATGTCAAACGACTTCAAAATAGCAAAATGTGATTTGCAACTAGAGCAAATCTGTTATTTGTCACGATTGGAAAAATTCACTGTACTTATACGACATTGACTTATTTTAAATTACGTGTAAGATAGGCCTATATATATATATGATTTTCACATATATGCAAAATTTTATTTATAAATATTTGAAGCCTATCCTTTTCTTTCCCAATATTTACGATTTATAAACTGATATAGCTGAACAGAATGAATAGAAATGTAGAATATAGGAGAATATAGAATATAGAATACAGTAATTCTCTGGGGCAAAAAATGTGATTGATCTAAAAATACGAAGAATCAACAAATAACATTTAATTATTCTTGTGGATTTTACTGATGCTTTCAGTACTGTCATTTGTTAACATGACAAATTTATACCTGCTCAGAATTTTTTTTTTTCTGTTTTGTTTTTCGTCATTCCCATCTAATTACGACTCAGATCTTGAAAATACGATCACAAATTCGTGATAAAATGGAATTAAATTGCATTTCTTTTAGATTTACCATGAGCTTATTATCAACAGAACTATCAGATAAATGATTCGTGTTTATCAGCATTCATTAATACTACTTATCAGGTAGAGGTTTCAGTTTATAAAAACTCTGAGCTATTTATCTGTGTCCTAAGTCCGTGCAATTTTGGTTTTAAGGCTACATTGTTGTTTACATTTAACTGACTGCCTTTCTAGGAAAGAAAAAGAATACAAATTTGATTTCATTATTTATTGCAGTTTCTTGTAGTTCAATGTTTCAGTGGTAGCGAAAGTCAAATCCTACCACTGATATTCTTTTATCTCATCATTAACTAGGACTTAGAAGTTCTAATAGTCCCGATTTCCTTTGGCTTTATCTATAATTCTAATCCCTATGCATTTCATTCATATTTTCTCTCTTCACTTTACTTCCTTTAATCAACCCTTTTTTCACTCCCTGGTGGTAGTTATTAAAAAGTAAGCTTTCTTAAATATATTTGAGATTCAGTGATGAAGGCTTATTTCAACTCACCCTCCCGATTTCTAAATTAATACAGGAATAGATGGTTTGATGAGTGTTTTTGTTTCATTGACGGCAGCTGCAGCATGGTACATATTAATTCTTGTAGCGCCACTGCTTAGATTAAGCTACATAACATATACTATTAATATAAAATCATCAGTGTTAACTATGTTAAAAGATATTAAGTCATTCCTTGCTTCAAATAGCCTTCTAATTGATAAATTTCAGTATCTATTAGTTAAAGCTTTTTTTTTTGCTCTAACAAACATGAATCTCGTCAAGCCTGCTAATATTTTTTACTTCTGTGTCGTAAATGATTATTGATTTTATTATTTTATGTAGTTTTTTTTCTATATAAAATACGTTATTGATCACAAAGAGGGATTAAAATCTTCAACAATGTTGCAGCGTTTTATAGAATTCCCAATTTCTTTATATTTTAGCTTTTTTTTGACGAACAGAGAGGAAATGTTTTTTACAGAAACCAAAATCAATAACTAGGAGACCCTGAATAGCCAAGCTTTATTTGTAAGATGCAAGTTTCAAAAAATTTACATTATTAACATTTTTATGAAGTTGGGAGTTTATAAAATTAGATTAACTAAATAAATCAATATTACAAACTACCAATTTCATAAAAATGTTAGTAATGTAAATTTTTTGAAACTTGTATCTTACAAATAAAACTTGGCTATTCAGGGTCTCCTATTTATTGATTTAAAACTAAATAAATCAAATTTCACAACATTTACACTTTGGAAACTATACTCCATTCATTTCTTTTAATTAATATTTTGTCGGAGTAACGCTCCTACTTTATCAGACACTAAGTAAAATTTACATTCTTTTTTTTAATTTTAAGAAAATAATAGTATTACATTTATCACCATTTGATTCTGAGCAAAAACAAATATGTAGTAAAACATAAACATTACAAAGAGAAGTGCAACTGTAATAATAAATGAAGTAGTTTAACAATTATATCAAGGTATAGGTTCAGCTAAAATCAGAAGTGGAGACTTAAAAAAAAAAAAAAGGGATCTATGTTTTAATTTGGACCAAGAATAAAGTATGTGACAAATTCAATGGAAACAATTCTCATAGCTGTTTAACAAGAGGCACAGGCAGAAGCACAAGCAGAGAAGAAAATGTCAACTTGAATAGTGTGATTTCGCATGATCAGTCAACAATATACTTTTTCAAAATAAACACAATTTTTTGTTTTTTACAATCAAAAGATGTAGATAATTATATAGTAAAAATATTCTTACCAGTGTTTCTTAAAACCTTAAAAAACTTGTTATAAGAAATATAATTGTATCTTCATATCTGATCGTGAACGCCTACGATATTTATGTTCCATTAAAGAAATACATGGAAAAATTGTTTCATTATTATCAATGCAACCAAGTTATAACTAATAGCAATCTAGATTTTAAGTATCAGTTGTCAAACGTAATGTTACTGATCTCTTACAAAATCAATATGGAATTTATATTTAGTACAAAATCCATTAAACTTAATATTAAAATCTTAAGATCTATCGATTTTGCATTCACAGTAATATACAAAGGAGATTTCCCCATTTTCAATCACATATAATAAGAGCGGTTAGTTGCTAATCTACACTTAATAACACAATTTAAGTTTCTCAAAAAATATTGTAAGTTGTCAGATGACATTCATGAGATGCTGGTATTTGATCAGTTTGGAACATATAGTGAATCCTATATACGAATTTACCATTTAAATAGATAACAGTGGCGGATTAACCACTGAGAAGGTGAGGAGGATTATGTCTAGGGGCTCGGAAGAAAGGGAGACCTCGAAGCAAAAAAATGGTTTAATTGAATATATACTTGAGAATTTTGGATAATATTTCAATATTTTTCAATATATTTTTTTCCTCCCAAATACAGTCAATGAGAATGTTACTAAAGCTGCCAAGATTGACTTTGGGGCCCGGGCGGTAATTAATCCGTCACTGAAAGCTCGTGTTTAATTATCAGGATTCTAGATAGACTAACAATGAAAATCATATTTAGTTCTAAAATTATATTCTATTATTTTAACTCCATTTTTTAAGCTTTAGAGACGCAAAACATCTTAAAGAAAATAGGTTTTTTAGAAGCTATTATCAACAAAAAATAATATAGTTGAAAAATTCTTTAAAGTTATAGGGAATCTCAACTTTCAAAAGATTTTTACTACTTACATTAACTTACAATACAATTAATTTACAATACTTACAATAGAAGGAATTTTTTTAACTAAAATATTCAGAATTTGCGAACACGATATTCTCTCTTCTACCAACTTCTGGTGTCTCCATATTATCCTTGATCCTATTAATATTCTAGTGGTTCAAAAGTTCTTTGATTCTTATCACTAAACTGTCACGATTTCCGGTTTCAAATCAAATTAACACAAACAGAAAATATATCCTTTCTTATATTATGAAAAGGAGGAATAAAAAACATGTCATTCTTTTATGTTGACGATGTAAATATTGATGTGAAAAATGACAGGAACTCATTACAAATTTTTCACGAGATTACCTCATTGGTATTTTTCTAGTTGTCAACCAGGTTTTGCAGTGTTATGTTTTTTTACGTAAATTTCCCAAAAAAATGAAATCAGAAAATTACTTAAATTCTTTTCGGAAATATGACAATGAAATAAACTTATTTGTTAAAAAATGCTATAGAAGAATTAAGTTTTTCTTATCACTGAAATAGATTGCTTTTTTCAGTTGCTTAAAGATATCTTCTTTAATGAGATACTGTAAACTTGGATTACTTAGGGTATTACTTTGGTCCATTATGCAAAAAAAAATGATATATGATTTATTATAATTAATCTTTTACGCAAAGTTTTGACACTCTTGTGAGATGGCAGCTTAAAGCTTTATCCAAAAACCCCAAGAAGAAAGTGTTTTCTATAGGTGACAGAAAAATCATTCCTAATTTTCTTAGTGTGCAGCAATGTGTAATTTGAATTGCAAATTTATCTTTTATCTGTGTACAAAAAAAAATTGATATAAAATTATGGTAGATGAACTTTTTATCATGTTATATAATGTTTATACAGGATGGAGACAGTGACCCCTCAGAAACTAAAAGCAAGAAAATAAAAAACAAGAACAAAATGTGGAATCCAAATCCTTGGGCAGCACTCAGGCTGCCACAAAAGGAATTTGACCACAAAACAGAAAAAAAAAATATGTATAAATAAATAAATAACAAGCCCTCTGATGGGTAAAACAAAAGCAATTAATTCAAACAAGAATGCCTTTTGAGTCGAGCTGATACTCTGGGTCGGCCGTTTCGAGCTAGGCTCTCATCAGCCAGAGCTAATCAGCCAGTGCAAGACTCAAAAGGCGTACGAGGGGAGGTATTATGAATACAGGATGGAGACAGTAACCCCTCAGAAACTAAAAGCAATAAAATAAAAAACAAGAACAAAATGTGGAATTCAATTTTACCCATCAGAGGATTGTTATTTATTTATTTATTTATTTATACATGTTTTTTTCTTCTGTTTTTGTGGTCAAATTCCTTTTGTGGCAGTCTGAGTGTTGCCCAAGGATTTGGATTGCACATTTTGTTCTTGTTTTTTATTTTCTTGCTTTTAGTTTCTCAGGGGTCACTGTCTCCATCCTGTATTCTCAATACCTCCCATCGTACGTCTTTTGAGTCTTGCACTGGTTGATTAGCTCTGGCTGATGAGAGCCTAACAAGCTCGAAACGGCCGTATCAAAGTATTAGCTCGACTCAAAAGGCATTCTTATTTGAATTATTTAATGTTTATATTATATAAAAGTGTATGATTTCGATAATGAAAATTTAATTGAAATATCTACATATATGTTACGTATGTGGCTACAAAAGTTAACCTATAAAAGTTAGTTTAGAAGTAACTAAATCACGCCTTCAATGGCCCAAAGTAGTGGACAAGTGAGACTGTTACTAATAATGATATCTTTTGTTTCATTGCTTATTTAGAGGAGTTGTCATCATTACAATAACAAATCTTTCAATATGATGCGCTGATGAGGTTTACAACAAAACATTCTGCTATCATATAGTTAATTCTAACCATTCTTTTTATTTCGGAAAAATAAAAAACATGGAACAGAATTCTTTATCATCGCTTTTTGCGATTGCAATTTTTTAACTTACAGATTATTCATAATCATAAATATTTGAAAGAAATTAAAACAAGGCGTCCTGATTCTTTAAAGATATAATTTAATCTGATGCAGAAACTTTAATGTTTTAATACTAAATTCAAAAATTGTTCAATAAATCTTTTCCTTAAGATTTAATTTCCTTACCTTCCCGAAGTAAAGAATTTCTGCAAGAGACGGCGTAGCAATCCTTTTACAGTGTGTGACTTTTACTGATCGTTCCCTGCTCTAATGAAACAATGCACAATGAAAATGTACGGAGAAATGTACAGTGCGTTTTTGTTATCGGAAATCAACTATATTACAACGTGGTTTTACTACCAGCATTGCTGTCCCTACCTGGTTAATCGCAGGGATTGCTTAGGTAAGCGAAATGCTGGTGTAATCTCTCAAAGCAGTATTGCACCATTCAAATGTCAACTTATCATTGCTTATCCGTAAGGCTAATTGAAAACGTGAGAGTAAACTTCCGAAATTCCATACCGTCCCATTCCTTACAGTCCCTGTATTTGTACTCCATAACATGGGTTCGGTAAGGAACAAATCCTACCGAAGCTCTTAAAATAAGAAATCTTTTATTCTTATAACATCACCACTTAATGCACAGAAGCTAATTTACAATATTTTCCTATGTAAGACGATGCAGCAATTCTGTTCAGTTATTCAAGTGAGTGATATTTCATTGACTCCACTGAGAAGCTGATCCTTTCCAGACTTTACTTTATTTATTTTGAAAGTATGAGGGTGATTATTTTGGTAATATTGATATATTTAAAAAAAAGTGGATAAAATTCTTGGTATTTCCTTACCGTCCCCAAGAAGTCGTTACCATCCCTTTGCATAGTAACTTTAAACACAGACTTTAATATTTTTGCTGCACACGTGTTGCTCGTAATTTATCATAGGGTGCAACACCATTAGATATAAAAATCCAATGTTATTTCAAAGTATCAATTACTAAAACAGAATAATCTTCAAAACCTTTTTTATTTTTTTATTTAAGCATTTAATGTGGTAGCTTATGAAACTTTTATATACTGTACATTTATATTTAAATAAAATTATTTAGCCTATGTACTTGAATAATTCATCCAAACATTCATGGATTAATCCATATATTCCTCACCAACTTGTCCATTCTGGATCAAATTTTGCATAGTTACTCCGTAAGACCCTGCAGAGTACATAGGCTATCTTTGTAACGTTATTAATTAGACATTTTTAAGAATATGGATTTTATTGTTGTAATTAAATTTTATTTTACACTCGCCTTGTAGTGTTATTGGATTCTCGATTTTAATGAAACTTTCACTAGTTTGTAGAAGGGTTTTGAAAAATGCCAGAAAGTTTATTTTATCGATGTAGGCATAGGTTTCTGTAATTAAGATTTATTGACAACAATGGAGGGCGTACTTACACACACTCATGAAAATCGATAAATCGAAAATGAATATAGCGCGGGTTGAGAGTGAAAACGGATTAAGAAAGTGAAATCCAGATTCATAAAAAGCGCCTTATGATGCCTGTCGTGGGAAAGAAACCGCGAGCTGTTCATCGTGCACTGATTAGGAGCATAGGGTGGCGGTAGACGGAAGGGAGGGGGACTGAAATGATAATGGCAAGATAGTAGAGCGAACGGGCACTTAAAGTCACAAGTTTTACATTTGGTCGACATTTCTTTCAATATATTACTATTCAAAGCTTGTTAGTTCTTTTCTTTAATTTTATCGTACTTTCCAAGTAAATAAATATATTCATTAGATGTGTGAAATTTGTAAAGTTTTTTCAAGTTTCAAATGCAACATTTCTTATAAATAGAATACTATATGATGAATAAATAAATAGTTTATATTTATTATTAATAATATTTATAATAGAGTATTTAAGTAGGGATGCAATGAAAACATTATTTACTATGGAATAACCATAGGAATAATCACCAACTATCGTATAATATGAGCATTGAATGATAGATATTAGCGAGCTTTGATGTCTGTAGAAGTTCCATCCAGTTTAATTTAAAATCCAATAACCTAATGTTTTTAAAATATTAATTTTCTTTCCAGGTAGAATTCCTGGATTTTTAGATTATTGTTAAAACTTTATTTGATCGGTCGAGATCAAGAAATTTTGAAACAAACTTCCAGGCCACGATTGAACATAGTCAGTTTTGAACAGATTCGGTTAACATAAAGAAAAATTTTACATTGAGTAGGGAATCATCAGTCACAGAATGCGTTGACAAGCATAATATAAAAATGATAGGACAAACTTGAATGACGATCCAGAACGAGAATATATTTTAACTCTACTGTTGCGGACATCAGGAAAGTTTCATGAATCGAACTAATTATAAACATAAAAAGAATGTTTATATTTCTACGGTATCCACCCATTTCCGATTACAAGTCATTTACTTTAAAATGAAGCTTATTTACGTTCTATCGATTTTAGCTGAGTTTTTCTCCTGTAACTGATAATTCAAACTTAGGTATTTCGTGCTTCTAAGTTAGAGTTTTTGTTTTATTTTTGTATAGTTATTCCTCATAATTTTATGGTTATGATATATCTCCTACAGTTTAGGTATCATATAGTTTTATAAATAGTTTTTTTTTAGCCACATGTAGACATCAAGGGTGTCAGGCTATCGTAGGAAATGGCTCCTCAGACAGTCAACCGATGTGCGAGCCGTGTGTCCGTTTCACTCTAAAGACAGGATCAGTGCGCTGATCGGGCCGTTTCCCGAAACGTTTGCGATGGTCATCGGCGCCCAGTCCAAACTGTGATTCATCACTGAAGAAAATACGACTCCACTGGACACTATCCCACGTTGATCGAGTCAGCATTATTGCAAATGGTGCCGGCGATGCTCGATGGCGATTTCAACTATCTTCTTTCAGCCCAGTGATATGTCATCACTTAAACTCGCTCGCAATGTGCACATATCCGATATCGAGGCCTTCTCACGATCCGTGCAAGTTAATGCAACCGCATCTGCTATCACAATTGTCCCTGCGGGTGAGTTTTTCCATTCGCGGTTTAATGTGCTGTGGCGGACCGTTATTTAGTTTTTGGCAGTAATTTTTATAATCATTGAATGTTCGATCGTGAGATTTTGGCATGTTAAGTTTCTCTTCGCGTAAATTTGTCAGTGTGCTTCGTTTTTATATTTTTATTTTTGTGAAAAGAGTGCATGTATGTGATGGTCCACAATGAATCCTTTATGTAGGTCAAAATGCCTAAACAAGATTTATAACCTGGTTCTTTTTCCATTCAACAATCAATTTCAACACGAGAAATAAAATAAAAACTACTTCAGTAAAAACTACTATATATTAAGTTTAATTTTACCAAAGTTAAAAACAAATCTTATTTGAATTAACCAATAAGACAACAAAAATTAAAGTTCGCTAAAGTTAATGCATTGTTTCTAAAATCAGATAATATAAATGGAATTCTTATTTTTAGCAACTGTGCGAATTTTAGTATCTGCACTAGAAATCCAATGTTGGGAATATTATTTCAGATGGAAATATGTAGCTATTTTCTATTTAGTTTCTATCTATTAAGTTACAATTTAGTTTCTTTAAAATTCTCATGTCACAAATGCTTGAATAATGAATATATTTCTTTGGCAAATACTGCATCCTTGAAATTAATCCCTGGTATTTTGAGATACAATCCTACAACTCTAAAAGCTAAAAAAGTCTATCAAAGGTGCAGCGAAGGGTAAAAACTATTTTTATCATTTTAAAATTATATTCTTTGGTTAATATTCATCATTCATAATTTTTTTTAATTATCGAAGTCTTAACTGTCATTTAGTATCATGCTTCATCGAATTTCATTGGAAAAGGAAGTTCAAAATCAGCCGAAAGATAGTACAGTAAAACCCCGTTATTACGCTCGTCAAGGGACCATGACCTACAAGCGTAATAAGCGGGATAGCGCTATAGACGGGAAATGATTTATGAGATGTGGAAAGATTTGGACACCATTTTACAGGTAACATACATGATTCTGCAATAGATATAGTGCAAATATGAGCTATTTCCTATTAAAAAGATCTTTGATTGTGGTTTGCCGGGTGTGTGTGCTATTGTTATAAATTAACGTTTGTTGATACACCACTAAGAGCAATACTAATATATTTTCGGAGCAGATTTAGTGCACACTTTACTTTTTTACGTTTGCAACAACCCTTCGCTGCATCGGTAATTGTATCTCTATTTTTAATTATTGTTCACAGGCTGGACGAGGGAATTCCTAGAGATTCTGCGAAATCCTTCTGACTTAATGTAGAATTCTCGTCGTACTTACCGAGAATTTGCAATTTTTCACTTATAGAAAGGGATTTCCGCTTCGACATTTTGCACAACTGTTTCACAGACCCGCACTTCACAGAGTTCACGGATTCCCTCCTACTAGAGAAAAAAAAAATCTTTACAGTGTTACATTTCTTTTTGATACAAAATTTCCGATATAAAAAAGCGCTACAAGCGGGATTTGAAGCGTTATAAGAGGGTAAAAGTATGCAGATATATATAGAAAATTCCAGGGACCGTATGAAAGGAGCGTAAAGAACGGGATAGTGCTATAAGCGGGAGCGTTATATCGGGGTTTTACTGTAGTTACTCTCCCTAATGCTTAGAAAAAAGTATACTGCTTCTTTTAATTTTTATAAATTTGTTTTTGGTAATTTATCAGATGCCTGAGGCAATCTCTTGATTGATGAGTAATAGAAAGTAACAAGTTTCAGTACAGCAGTGTTTGCGTTTATTTCGGATTCGTTTTTACAAAAAAGTATGAAAGCATGAATCCAAATTTACAAAATGAATTTTGTAAATGAACCCATTTACAAAAAAGCATGAAGCTTCAAAATAATAAATTTCTCTTGGAAAATACATTAGGCTAAACTTTGATTTAATTTAAAGATTTGGATCTTACATAATTTCTATACTTTACAAAAAACATGTTCTGCTGTATAGACCCCTTTGTCTACGCGACGAGGACATAACTTGTGCTAAGTTCAAGAAATGATAGGTTGGAGGTAATCTTTTAAAAGTAACAAGTAATAAAAGCGCCCTATGTTCGTTTTCGGAATTCTACCTCATAAGAAATTGAAATGCATCAAAGAAGACTCGATGTTTGCAAATATTCTCTGTAGATCAGTCTATAAAGGTTGGAAGACGAAGGATGTGGTTGGCCAAAAAAGAAGAAATGCGATACAGGTGGCATTAATCGACGTAAATGCGAAGCAAAGGGACGCAAACTCGAGACATGCTATTAATTGATAAGGAAATAGTCCTAAATGAAGTAAAAAGAAGCGACGTGATTCGGGCTGTGAGTGTAAACAAACTACATATAATAGATTTAATACAGTATATGCTCATAAAATGTCAGAAAAACTTCTTATCCAAGTATTGCTCTTTACTTTGACATGAACTCATTGAATAAAATAAAAGCAATGAATATCCTCTAATTACGCGTTCATTTTTAAGACATAAATTACGTTTTACTTAATGTTCATTAATTCATTTTTTTTTTCGTTTCGAGTTTTGATTCGACTTTTAATTACTTTTTCAATACTTACTACCGTTTCTGATCTTCTTAGTATAGAAAACTTTATGATGTCTGCTTTGATAATGTCAAAAGCATTTTTTTGTCAGTTTCTAAATAAGATAGGACCTGAAACTTGAGTTATTGAGTTTCTTTCGTTTTGATTTGGATGTTACCAAAAATTACTGTTAATTTTGCTTTGTATTAAATGTCTCAGATTTCATTAAGAAAAAAGAAATAATAATTTTTAAAAATACTTAAATAAATATTAATATCCACCAAGAAAAAAAAGATACACACATATGAAAAAAATGAATAATATTAGAAACAAAGAGTCAGAATAAATTATATTGCGCTTGTAAAAATTTACTTATTTATTTTAGTTATTTATTTTGTGAAAATTAATGAATTTCATCTGAGTATAATAATATTTTTCTAACGTGTATTTTCTGAAATGCGCTGTTACCAATTTCGAAACCGAAATAGGAATAACTGTTACGACGCTTTAAGGTCGTAAAATCGTACACTCTTGCATAAAATAGACGCAAGCTTTCATTAATTCTCAATAGAGGACGCAGGCTATCTTCCCTTTTTCACTTCATCAAGATAATGGGTTTTGTTCATTTATACAGTAGAACCTCATTATAACGGACCCTATTATAACGAACGTCGCTTATAACGGACAGTTTTAAAAAATTTATTATAATAATAAAGGATGCTAAATTCTATCTGACGATGAGTTTTACATTTCCAAACAAGCGATTAAACATCGATCGAAGAAACCCAGCAGAAAATAAATTATGTTTTCAAACCATGAATGTAAGAATCAACATGAACCAGGACCTTCTTGTTCTAATGATTAATGCAGTGTATACGTAGACTATCCATCTTTTTCAATTTAACCTATTATGGTGAAGGCTGTTTTTTATTTGATACATAATAAACATTTTTTATAGCTAACTATTGTACTTTCATTGATGTACACCCTGCTGCATTACATCCCTATAAGAATTATTTGTTATAAACCGGACTTTCATTATAACGGACAACCTTCAGCCCCTATTAGTCCGTTATAATGAGGTTCTACTGTACTTCATTTATTTTGAACGTCTTTTCACAGATAACAATCATATAATCAGAATTTAAGTTTTTAACGAAAATCTCATTTAGAAACCTGCAGCTTGTATGGTCCTCAATTTGGTTCAGGAAGAACCAAATGTTTCGTTTCCTGAAAACTAAAAATTATCTCGAAGTCTTTGGGAGGATTGATATCCTTAGCTTAACGCAATGATGGTAATTCTTTGTTTCAGTTCTAATGCGTTTCCATGGGAATTTTTGTGACTTTCTAATTTATGATTTCGTGCTAATTTCTTGATAACGACATAGTTCGAAGAAAGGAGAATGGGCAGATCTGCCTCACCACTGCATAGCGATACGATATATCCCTATAGAAAGATCTCCTTAAATAGAACATATTTTATCATTACGACTTGTCTTAATTATTAGTCCGTTCGGAATTATATAAGTCTACATATGACTTATCTAGTTGACATCTTAATTCCCGGATGTATTAATTAATTATCATTTAATAATTATTTTCAGTAACAGTAAATATTATTTTCATTTATTACATGTAAATAATTATCATTTACTTGAAATAAATGTTAATATTAATTATTAATTACGTATAATAATTATTAAAAGTTAATAAAATAAATTCCAGAATTACGATGTCAACTAGATAGTCACATCTAGAATTATATAACTCCGAACGGGCTTATAATTGAGATGAGTCGTAATAATAAAATATGTTCTATGTAAGGAAATCTCTCTATAGGTACATATCTTATCACTTTACAGGGTGGAGCAACTTCCCATACATTTGTACCCATTGTCTTTTAAAATATGAAAGTTACATCGCTCATGTTCTTATATGCCCATGCCAAATTTCAAGGAAATTCATGTATCGGTTCAGAAGTTATTACGTGACAAATACAAAACATACACTCACACATACAAACACACAATAATGGACTTTGAGTCTCACTTTTTTATTGGAAAATAGATTAATGCATTATTCATTAATAATTTTTAACGTGCGTTGAATGTTAATAAGATACAATGTCCAAGCCGACGCACCTGTTTAAAAAATTTTAAACAGGTGCGTCGGCTTGGACATTGTATGTTATTAAAGATTAATGCATAGTGTTACTTTTAACTATTATGTAGTTCCTTACATGTGTTCACATACTTATAAATCACTGTGTTTTGAGACAAAAAAAAATCATTTTTTTTGTATGTGTTTCTGAAATAAGTAAATCTAATTTTTGAAAATACTCATGGAGCATTTTTATTGATTTGTTTTTCGTCGAATGAAAATATGTTTCCTCAAAACCATTCTAACAAAGTAAACTCAGCATTCTATATAAGTCAAGTTTAAATCATTCTGAAAGTGGTAAAAATACAACTAAAAATATGAAAATTTAAAATACAACACTTTCAATATGGCTGAATCATATTCTCCTATTCTTGATTTTTTATCGATGACTAATTAATTAATGTAATGGAAATGTTGAATTCAGGGAATAAATTATTGCTTTGTTATTCATAGAAGAAGAAATGGGAGCTTTTTTTCAAGCTAAAATAATTTAGTAGAACGTAAATTCTTTCGAAAATTCGTCGATTTTGAACTTAAATATAATTAACTCAATTATCATTTAAATTTCAAGAATAGGAAAATAGGATTCATTGATATATAAAGTTTAATATTTCAAATTTTCAGGTTTTTAGTTGCATTTTTACCACTTCCAGACCGATTTGAACTTAGACTTCCAAATCGTCCAAACTCCTTCCCCCTCGCCTTAAGAAACTGACAAAAACAAAATGAGGACAATAAAAACAAAATACATCATTAATAAGTAATAAGGTATTAAGGTTAATAAGGTCAGAATCCATAATAATTGTAGGGAAAAGTAATTTTAGAATTCAAATCAAACACCGAAACGAGAAAAAGAATTGAAAAATTAACATTATTTAAATTGAAATGTATTTATTAAAAAGAAATTCAAAGATTGTATAATTCATTGCCTTCATTTTATTTAGTCAGTTCATTTCTAATATAAAAACCGACAATTGGGTAAGAAGTCAACAGCAAATCTTTTATTTAAGCTGAAAAATGAAATTTCCTCTGACACTAGAAAAAGAGTAGAAATATTTTAGTAGAAAAAAAGTGTCATATACAGTATGCGCCAAAATATACAGTACTGAAATGAAAAGATGAATAAAATTACTTTTTGTCATCTGTGAGTTTATTTATCCTCAAAAAGAAATTAACATACACACTACGTACATACATACACACACTATTAGCGTGTTGATGCGTAATGTAAGTACCGTATATGCTCCAATAAATGCCGAGTCTCTTATTGTCGCCGGTCTCTAATAAGCGCCGGTCTGTAGAGGGGACACGGCCAAATAGTAGCCGAGTCTTTAATATTTGCCTACCGGTAAGTGTAAGCATCCGTACCTTTATAGTCGTGCGTAATACATTACGGTATATTGTCTTACAAAATGCGCCGAAATGGTCATTTGACATTGCCTTTAAGATTCGCGCGGTGGGATACGCGAAAAACCTTCCGGTGAGGCGGCCGCCCGTCATTGCGGATTCGGACGACGAATAGCAGCGAAAGTACAGAAAGACATTGCCATTTATCTTTAGCAGTCTTATGTGAAATTCAAATAAAGTAGCTGTTTGTAATATTAGCCGGTAATTATGTGTAAAAATTTTGCGTTCTGAAGGTTTTTGTTAATAATGGCCGGCCTCTAACAGCAGCCGGTCTCTATTAAGCGCCGGGAGCCGAGGCTAGTTTTGCAAATAAACGCCGGGGGCCTCTATTGGAGCATATACGGTATTCAAAGTGTGCACCGCTCCGCTGTACACAGTGTTCATATCGTTCACGCAGATTCTCAAACATATCCTGAAACAAAGGTTGTTGAAAACTCCTGCAAAAGGAGTTGATTTGCTCACGTAATGCACAGTTTCAGGTGGATCTTCACAGTTGAACACACTCTCCTTTAACATTCCCCACAAGTAGGCATCAGGTGGTGTAAGATCGGGGGAATGAGACGGGTATGGGAAGTCAGTACCACGTGAAATGATTCGTCCTGCAAAGTTTTCCTGGAGCATGGCTGATACTAACACTGTCTATTCATCTGAATGTTCCTTGTACGACAGATTCTCATTTGTCGAAACAGTTACTGGTCGACCAGACTTCCCCTTCCGTTGACATAGTACACTATCAGAACGGCGAAATTTCGTAACAATAGACAGCAGAACTGTGTTACTTGGTGCCGTCTTATTAAACTCCTCTTGGAATTGTTCTGCCACCTTTTTCAAATTCGGTCCACCTTCATGACCGCTTCCGTATGAGCGGAAATAATGCTCAACTATGAATACTTTTTCCTCGAGAGACCCATTTCCAACAACAACTGCACAACACAACTTCCTTTTAACTACTGCGAACACGTGCAGCATTATACTCTTTGTACATTAACGTGAAACGATAAAACATTACAGACAATAACGTGTAAGTCCTTTTCTAGCTGCATGGGCCTAGGCATCAACACGCCTAGGCATCGATTCCACCAGATAGTAGAGGTTGCGGGAGCTGATTCCAGCCTTGCCTGTTCTATTATTGTCCAAAATTCCGCCTTAGAAATCGGTACCGGATTTGATATGTCTCTCAGTAGCATCCCAGTAATATTTGGTACCTTGCGGGCCACTGGATGATCTCAAACTCAGAAAAATTTCTGGGTGGTAGCAGCCTGATGGAGCGACTTATTGTCGTCTGAAACATATATCCATCGGCTATAGGATGCGCGAAAGCCATGAAAGGATGGTGATTAGGCAGCATATTCTGGTAGCTCGAAGCATTTAATGACCTCTCCTGAGACACTAGGGGATCTAATGTGTCCCATGAGAAGACTACTCATCACAGTGCCACCACGTCTTTGAATAGAGTCGATCTGGCAGCATGGGGTCATACCTCACCCGCACACTTTGTTATACCTCTTCAGTCATCTGATCACATGACTCCGCGCTACTTTGTAGTCGTGTAGTTTTAATGTTCTCGGCACCAGGCGAAGTACAATGCCCGATGACGAAACATGAGCAAAGGAGTTGAGCGTCGGCTTCCATAGCCTAGATTAAGCAGTGTGCATTATACCATTCGCTGAGTTACGTTGCTTGGTGCTCCGAAATTGAACAGAAATGTCTGCGCCGCCGTTGCCATTGTTTTAGTTTGTACATGTATCCCGATCGTCAATGGTGGGCGCCACTGCTTGCTCACTGGGAACATTTATTCATGTTCGTCGATTGCGATATGTTGATTGAAAGCCCAGATATCCGCCAGTTTGATTTCAAACTTCAGTCAAGTTCATTTGCTCCCTTAATGCCTGCTTTGTTACTTTGGCAAGGGTTTTGTCATAGTCCTCGGCATATCTTTGTGAGAAATCCTTCGCTACTAAGCGAGCCTTATAAGTTATTATTTGTCCGGCGACAGGCTCAGTTAAAACCCACAACATTTCTGATATCCATTTCTTCTATAGCTACTTTGAACCATATCTCTTTTCTGAATGAGACAATTTCATTATTTCATCCCATGATATCGGTTCTGGTGTATATGTAGATTGTTGTCGTTTCGTTTACACAATCATTGTGAAAGAGAATTGATTTGGTTCCACTTCTGTGAATTTCGACTGATGTTGTAATATCACCGTCCAACGGGGATTCCCTTCTGGAGCTGTTCATATTTCAGTTTTCCGTGGATATTTTGAGTTCATATTTTCAATTTATCTATAGGCCTACTTTGTCTGTGCATAGATACAAACAAAATGATATCGTTTTACAATGGTATTAAAGTCAACTAATATTTTAAGAGCAGCTTTATCATTTAACTTCTTACGCTGTTGCTCCGGAACATATTAACAGATTCGCGAACCTTAAGCTAGGCGAACATGATTCATCCCCGTCGTGCATTTTAAACGGACATATGTGGCGGGAACGTGTTTGATGAGACTGCCAGGGTAGAACACGACAGGACATTCAACGCATGTCTTTCGAAGCCCAACCAATAAAAAGCACAGAAATGAAATACGTGACTGATGACATCATTCGTAGTTTGCTCCCCGAATATCTCAATTCCATTGCACTGAAACCACCAAAAGGCTATTATTGTAATAAGAAATGCCATTATTCGACAGGAAACAATCTTTATACTGAAATATAGTAATTTTATGCATCAAAATACGCTAGAAAACATTTTGAAGGAGTTTCGAACGATATCGCCTGTTTCTTATCTATGAATTAAAGTTTTGAATTTGATAATTTGCCTTTAATATGGCGAAATTCACATTCAGAAATTAATGGTAATTTAGCAAATCAATCCTGAGATATTTTCTTAGATTTATTGGGATTAATTCTTCAATTCTTTACTAGCGAGCGATCTGCTATCCCAGAATTCCATGCAAACTCAGCCTATGCTGTGCAATTATGAAAAAATCTAGTTTTTAAAAACACACTGATAAATTCTGATGCATAAAATTAATGCATTTAAGTATAAACTTATTAATTTTTGAAAGATAATCTCAATAATGTGATAATTATTTTGTAATAGCTCTCCGTCCAGCTGAAGCGGAGACAATCGAAGGGACGCCATTTCTACGAATGGGCGTGACGTCACGACTGACGTGTTCCAAAGCTTCACTCTGGTTGATTATTTTTTCATCCGACTAAATATCTTGCTTGAGCAAAATAAAACAGTTTGGTAAGCAACTGTCCGTCCAAAACATGTGAGACAAGGTTTCCCGTCGAACGTGTTCAACCTTATCGTGTTCAATCTACATAAGATTCGAATAAGGTTTAGGTTAGGTTTTCTGCCATCCCAATGTTCAAATGGTCTTTTCTCCACTTTTACATGCTAGCCTATTTTGTAGATAAGCTGATTTGCAAACAGCTTCCCTCCAAAACGATTGTGGAGTTTTGCAAAAATTTAAGCATGCTCTTAGCCATTTGAATAAAGATCCGATTACTCTTGAGTTCGGCAACAGCATTTTGTTCTGGCGTGAATAGTACTGAACACTTGTGCACTATTCCCTCCTTTTTGCAGTATTGTTGCAGGTCTTTATTCTTATATTTTTTGTCTATGCGAACCACTTTTGGTTTGAGCCGAATTTATTATATCATTTAATATACTGTTTTATTACAGTCTTATGGGTTAAGAGATATACGAAAGTAAATCGTGAAAAATGTCTATCAAGGTGAATATTTAGAGACGTCCACTTGGTATGGCAGAACACAGAATCTCTAGTTCTGAATTAGAGCACTGGAAAAATGTAAATGTTTCCTTGGAATTTTCAAAGACATTCCCAACGCACACTGGTTGAGAAGCTTTGCATTGTTGTAGTCTCATGTGCTAAACAAATAGGAAAACACAAAACGAAAAATACTAACTTAAAAAGTTGGAGATGACGAAGGATTTTCGCATTGAAGAATCGTTATTCGAAAATGGCGGCGACTCGAATCTACATGACCGATAGGAATTATACGGATTAAGTTAAGGCGAAGAACTCTTTAAATCTAGTCTAATGATCCAGAGAATTATTTATGCGGGATAAAGAAGTTATTTTCTTTATTTAAATCAATAAAGTGAATTGTGAATATTTTCGCATAAGGTGTTAAACCTATTTTAGCATAAGGTGTTAAAATCCAGATAATCGTAGAATAGTACTATCAGGATAATCAATCGCTAAATTAGAATTAAAGGCAGATCAACTTTAATCGAAACATAGATGTTACTGATTTGTTAAGAGAACTTTTTCTTATAAAATAAATGATGTTTTCCAGTGAACTTTGAACATTTAAGAGAATCGATATAGATGACTAACATCGATTGAATAGTGAATTGATTTAATAATTAAAGTTAATTATTGTGTTACTGCTTAATGTTAATAGAAAGAATCTTAGAAAGATAGCGGAGACTTATTATGTACATTGCCAAAGATAAGTTAATTGCAACCATATATTTTGTCTTTCTTAGTTTTCTTCTAGATCTTCCATATGAACTTAAGAAGAGGGAATGAGTTACTATTAATCACATCATCGTATTCTAGGATAGGACTTTTGAGAATCTCGAAGATAGCCTGCAAGTATAGTACCTAGAAGATAAATATTCAAGAGAAGTGTTCCCTACAAGTAGATGTTATTGACGGAAGATTTCTTATCTGTAAATTTTATTCTCGAGGAAGAGAATTAATTGTAACCCAACTAGACAACATGTTTCATTAAAAATAGATTTTGTTATGTTTTCTGGAAGTTAACTCTGCAAAACTTTTGTAATCAGTTTTAGCTTACACCAAAACCCGATTACAGCAAACATAAATATATACACATTGAAGAATTGCTACTTAACAGTAGATTTAAAATAATATTATTTCATTCCAGATTAAATTTTATCTATCTTCAATTGGTTATGGAAATGCCTTCTAACTTAATAATATCATTCTACCACTTCAATTGGTTATGGGCCCAGCACGCTTCCACTGCGCAAAGAAACCACTGAATTTAACAATTCTGTTCTGAAACACGTTGGGATTACGTATAAAGAATCAGCATGTGTAGCAGCTCACTAAGTTTTAGTGGAGAAAACTATCTCCAGTGGAGGTTGGACATCAAGACATCGTTACAACGTGAGGGTTTATGGACGGTGGCAAATACGCCAATGTCAGAAGTAACCGGATTAGAAGAAGGTGATAGGAAGAAGAAAGCACTGGCAAAAGTGGAAAAGACTTTTGGTATCATTATGAGCTCGATAGACCATAAATTCAGAGGGCTGATATCGGAAACTGAAGACCCACAGCAGCTTCTAGGAGAACTAGAAACTAAATTCAATGTAAAGGACCTCGTGAAGATAACTGACCTAAAGAGGGAAATTTACATACACAGTAGGATGTCAAATAGTGACAATATTCCGAAAAGGATTGCTGAATTGAAGCTGATGATTAAGGAAATCGAAAACCGCGGAGGTGGTTTTTCGGATGAAGAATTTTGCTGGATTCTTCTATCAGGACTTCCAAAGGACTATCGTCCTTGTGCGCAGAGTTTGATAGCACAACAAAACCAGAAATACTTCAACTCTGAACTGGTTATTAGTAACATCCTCCAAGAGTATAAAAGAAACCAAAGTTCTGAACTGCGTGAGAAAGATCCATCAAAAGAATGCCATAGTGTTGAACGTAGGCGTGATCCTGGACCCAAAAGGGAGAACACTCGTCCGAATGCTAAGAAGGATTCCGACATAAGATGCTTCCGGTGTGGAAAGAATGGACATATTGCCCGCTATTGTCGAGGAAACATAAAGAACGGCAACAATAGAAAGCCTCCTGACGGAAAAAACAAGACTGAAGATAAATCTTGCTGCGGTGCAGTGACTCTCTTTGGAACACAGGGCGAAGATAAAATTCAAGATACGGCTTGGTTCTTGGATACTGGCAGCAGCAACCATATCTGCAATCAAAAGGGATTGTTCAGTGACTATACCCATTTCAAGATGAACAAAACAATTGTTTGTGCAAACAACACAGTAGCAAAGGCTATCGGATATGGGACTGTTAAACTACGTGGCCAAATAGCTGACGGAAAAGAGAAGATCGTCGAACTGAAAAACACCTATCATGTACCAACCATGAGAGCAAACATAATCTCCGCCGGAGAACTGGCTATTGCAGGATATAAGCAAGAGATTGACCGAGATAAGTACTTGGTGTATAAGGAACCGAAGGATTTATATTTGATTGGCAGAAAAGTGAACAATATATATCAATTCACAGACGGAAAAATCTCGAAAGATCCCAGAGCATATTTTAATGAGTGCAGTCATGATCAGATAAAACTGTGGCATGATCGACTAGGGCATCTATCTTTAAATAAATTAAAGATCATCGCAAAGGATAAACTGTTGAGAGGGCTGGAGAAGTTATCATGGAATGCAGATACCAAGATCCACTGTGACAGCTGTACCAGAGGGAAGATGACCAACATAGAACATAGAAAGTTGAAAACCATCCGAACAACTCGACCCCTGGAATTGGTACACACTGACGTATGCGGCCCCATGAACATCTCGAATCCAGGAAATTTATCCTACGTGCTTACATTCATAGATGACTACAGCCGAAGAAGTTTTATATATCTGATCAAATCAAAGGATGAAGTGGCAGAAAGGCTGATCAGTTTCGTACGCTTCGCGGAAAAATCAAGTGGCCAACAAGTAAGATCCATTCTAAGCGACCAAGGGAGTGAATACGTAAATTCATCAGTAAGAGATTTCGCCAGAGAGAAAGGAATAAGGTTGCATTGTTCATCGGCGTATCAACCTCAGCAGAATGGAGTGGCAGAACGGTTTAACCGGTCTCTCCTTGACAAGGCAAGAACATTATTATTGGATTCGAAACTTCCTTTAAGATTCTGGCCATATGCCATATTATGCAGTAATTACCATCTGAACAGAACACCCCACGAGAGTGTAGGAAATGAAATTCCACTCAGGAGGTGGTTCAACCATGGATATGCGCCATCGGCGAAACACCTAAGACGTTTCGGAAGTCTAGCATATGTGAAAGTGCCTAAACATGAGCTGAGAAGTAAATTCTCTGAGAGGGCAGAGAGAGGTATCCTGCTAGGATATTCTGTATTGATTCGAGGGTATTACATATATTTAATTAGAAACAACAAGGTTGTTGTAACTAGAAATGTGTGTATTAATGAAAATCGCCGAGGAGTCGAATTGTTGAACAGGAAAGAGATTCAGAATGTTGATTATAATGAAATTACCGATTGGAAGAGAAGAGTAGAAGAGACATCATCCGAGGAAGAAATTGAAGATGAAGAAGAGAAATCTATAGATGCAACTGAGGAACGGACTGAGAGCCAGAGACTAGATGACGATAGGGAACTATCAGACAATTCTGAAGTAGACAGGAAAGATGAATCGGAAGATGAATTCATATCTCTGAGAAGTAGAAAAGTACGTAAGAAGCTACCTCAGGCACATCTAATGGAAGGAGCAGAAACACCCAAGAATTATCAAGAGGCGATTAACTGTCGGGAACGAAAACATTGGCTAGAGGCAATAGAAGCCGAATTAAAAAGCATAACTAGTCATCAAACTTGGTTGGAGTCGGAAATACCAGAAGATGTAAATCCTTTTACTACAAAATGGATTTTTAAGAAGACAGACACGAAAGGGAACGTCATAAAATACAAGGCAAGGCTGGTCGTGAATGGGTATCTACAACGCCCAGTAATAGATTATGACAGAACTTATTCACCAACGCCAAGCTTGAGCACGATAAGAATGCTATTGGCATTAAGTATCAAAAATCAGAGTGAGGTACATCAGTGCGACGTTAAAAGCGCATACCTGAATGGAGGTATTGATGTGGATATATATCTCGAGCCTCCAGATGGAGTAAAGATTTCCAGTAAAAGGTTCAACGGTTTAAAATTGTTGAAATCGTTGTATGGCTTGAAACAAGCAGGAAGAAATTGGTTTATCACTTTGAAAACGAAGCTATCTGAATCAGGGTACAAAAACTTGAGAAGTGAACCATGCGTGTTCAATAAGACGATACGAGGAGAGAAATACATCCTTCTCATTTATGTGGATGATATCCTGATAATAGGAAGGGAATCATCGCAGATCCAGATTATCAAAGACGAGCTGGACAAGTTATTTGGAATCAAGGATCTAGGTAGAATCAAAGAGTACCTAGGTATGGAATTCAAGCATGATTATCGAAGCAAATGTATGACAATCTCACAAGAAGGGTTTATTCGAGAAATGCTACTAAATCATGGTATGGAGAGATGCAAAAGTGTTGCAACTCCTTATATCGAAGATAAGAATGAAAAGTTTGAAGAAGAGGCGGACTCTAATCTATTAGATAATGCTGAAAGGAAAAACTATAGAAGTATTATAGGTAGTTTGACTTACCTGTGTTGAGCAACGAGACCAAACATCAGCTACGGCGTAAACCGATGCGCTGAGAAGAATCAAAATCCGTCTATGGGTGACATGAAGAAAGTAAAGAGAATTCTAAGATACCTCAACGAAACGAAATCGCTGAAGCTAATCTACAAAAACGACGAGAGAAACATCACAGGATACAGTGATGCAAGTTTCGGTGACAGACGAGGAGGTAAATCTACCTCTGGATTTGCTTTATTTCTGGGAAATTGCCTAATCTCATGGGCGAGAAAGAAACAAACATTGGTGTCCCATTCGACTCAGCAAAGCGAATTGATAGCTTGCTGTGACTGTGCAAAGAACATTATGAGTTGTAAAAACATACTCGAAGAATTAGGCTTCGTGGATATATCGGGAAGTTATACTGTGCTGTTTTGTGACAACGTACCCACCATAAGAATGATTAAGGACATATACAATGAAACGAAGAGCAAACACATCCAGATAAAGTATCATGCGATAAAGGACTATGTTGAAAACAAAGATATGGATGTAGAATACATCTCGACGGATAAAAACGTGGCTGATGGATTTACAAAAGGTCTGACAGCAGAGAAGCAGAGGAAATTCTGCGAGTTACTCAACCTAAATGATTGAATGAGTTAATGTAATATTTTGATAGTTGTTTTCCCATATAAATAGTTTTTTTCTTTATAAAAGAAAAAATTGAGAAAAAAAACTAATATAATTTGATGGGGGCGTTTTGAAACGAATTGAACTCAAGAAAAAGAAAGGAAGAACGGGATTACTAACCTTTTTCTTGTGGTTTAAAATTGTGTTTTCGTTAATCAAATTTATCTGTTTTTTTTTTAGGGAAAACGTATGAGGAAAATAAGCCTTCATGGTCTTTACAATAATAGGTATGAGTGCAACGGAGAGGTTGCGCGGACAACAATGAAGTCGAGATGTTAAGCGCAAGCCGTTGGAATCAATTGTTAGTGTTTCTTGGAAGAGAAAAAATTAGTCTTCAAAAGGAGCTTCTTGCGGAAGCAGTAAAATATTTTTTTTCTCTGACATGGGAGAAAGAATTTTAAATATATCTATGGCGAAATAGATATATGTGTGAAAGTCAATGCCAGACAGTGAAATTCCCAGATGA
>JAFIDM010000004.1:32439859-32454302 GCA_023159025.1 Thereuonema tuberculata | reverse complement strand
TAGTAATTTTTAGAAGAAATAATGCTATTTGCACGCACATAATAAAAGTTAAAATTATATGTATTTACAATAAAAAGAAAAGAAGAAAACTTCTTCTTCAATAAGAAAAAAGAAAAGAAAAGAAAAAAGAAAAGATTCTCTGATGACGCCACCAGTTTCTTCTGGCGAATGATAAAATTTTTTCAAAGGTCAAGATTTTATATACTGTACAATCTAAGCAGGAAAGTAATTTACATAATAAACGTAATGCGACCTCTCAGAATGCCTTGAGCAGACGATTCCCATCAACTAAGCTGAGGGCGGAACAGGTGAACATCCATGATGTCTTGGAAGATGGATTCCAATAGCGACAGCAAGGTTGATGTGGGTTTTATAGGTTCAGGAATCACCTTGAATGTTCATGTTAGCGCATCTAAGATACTGGAATGGAGGAGTCCAAGAGACAACAAATCCAGCGTGGATCTAAAGAAAAAGAGACAGAAAAAAAGAAAACAAAATCATATAAACCGAAAAATCAACCAAAACAAAAATTAAAATATATAACTTAAATACGAATCCAAAGTGAAAAAAAAAATTAAAATATACTATATAATTAAAAATAAATGAAATAAATAAAATTAAATAAATAAATTAAATAACAGAATCTTCATTAGATAGTTTTTAGATCGTACGTTCCAATGGCCTGCACGGATAGCGTATCATTCCAGCAATTGTTGATTAATACAATATGTACTGAATCCTTACATCTCCGGGTGTAGGTATTTATGGATCTATCTACAATCAATGTTTCCTTAAGTTCCAGTTCATGGCCATTCTTTTGTGCATGCATTGCTGTAAAATAGGTTGGATTATTTTGTGGACGGCTCGTACGTGCACTTTGATACGTTTATACAATGGTCAGCTAGTTATTCCTATGTATAAACAATTATTATTTTTACATTTAGTACCGTAGACAATACCAGCTTCGGTAAGCATATCATAGTACTTATGTGAGAAGAACAAGTTCTTAATGGTATTAGTGGATTTCACCAAGACCCTAATATTTACAGATCTTAGTAGTTTCGTAATACTAGGAAACAGTATGGTAAGGAAGACATACGTACCTCACTACATTATCCTTCGTTTCCTTGTTGGCGTTGTATATGCCTGACAAAGTTTTACATACATAAGGATATCTTATTCGATATTGAAACTGAGCACAATAATAGAATTATTTTTCTAGATATTCTTATTGTAAGGGCAGGCAATTTAATTGCTACTACTGTATTTAGGAAGCCCCAATATTCTAAAGCAACCATTAATTTACAAGAAGTTGCAAGGTGTTAAATGTAGATATAAATAGGAAGAAATTCGAAACATCTACGTAAATGAGAATAAAAAGGAAGCCGAATTATTAAAGTCAAAGGTAATTCAATCAGATGATTATAAGAGAATGATACAGATTGATACAAAGCAGCCAGAGGCAAGTTTTTCATCCGAAGAAGGTGTGAGTATCTTCATTAATTGATAATTCTAGGTAATTGAATTACCATTGTGAGTTTCTATGTGCAAAATGATGTAGATGAAGTAGATGAAGTAGATGAAGTAAAAAATTCAAAAAGAGAAGAGTGACAATGAATCTGTTATTGGAGAGGAAGAAGATCAAACGTAAACAAATGTGAAACTTCGTTCAAGATCAATTAAAGAAATTCCTAAAGATTTAAGTAGTTATAACTGAAAAGTGGAAGTACCGTCGAGCTAAAGTGAAGCAATAAATGGCAGAAACATCATGGAATGGCAGAAAGCAATACAAAGGGAATGGAAAGTTTAAGTGATCATGACACATGGATGGAAGTAGAAATTCCAAACTACATCATTCCTTCAACAACGAAGTGGATCTTCAAAGTAAAATATAACACTAATGGGATCATAAATAAATATAAAGCTCGATTGATGGTCAATGAATTTACTCAGAAAGAAATAGACTATGACAAAATTTATACCCCTACTGTTAATACAATCAGATTATTATTTGCAGTAGCAATAATGAAAAATATATGGATTCGTCACTGTGATATCATCTCCGCCTATTTAAACGGTGATGCATGAAAATATTTACATCAAAGTTCTGCGAGTACAAAGCATGAAGACTGGTTCTAATTTAAATTGAAGAAAGCACTATATGACTTCAAACAAGCTAGTCGCGAATGATAGAATACTTTTAAGAGAAAAGCTACTTTCAAATGTGTTAAAATCAATAATTAAAAGCAATGCTTGTGTTTATAAATATACAAGGAAAGAAGGCGTATATGATGTAATGATCTTTATTGATGATATTCTTATTACAGAAGGTATCAAGGAATTGAAACAATTATTGAATCATTTGTTTGGGATTAAGACCAAGGATTAATCAAAGATTTCTTAGGAATGAAAATTAATTACAATCGAGACAAACAAACCTTATACGTCGATCAAAAACATTTCATTCAGGATTTGTTTGTCAAACAAGAACTACTAGATTACAAATCGATGTCTACTCCAATGGTAGTTAAAAGTAAAGATACCACAGCAGAAAAATCAGAAGAGAAACAGCTAAATAAGAAAGATCATCTAACGTTTCGTAGCATTTTAGGCAGTCTAACCTACTTGAGGTCTACAAGCCGACCTGACATAACGTATAGTGTCAAAATATATACTAGACAGAACCTCAATCATTCTCCAACTGATGTGAAGGTTAAGGTAAAGCATATCCTCAGATATAATAAAAGGAGCCAGCGATAAGCGTCTTAAATATGAAAGATTAGAAGAACCAATTAAAACATGATATAACGCAAGTTGGAGAGACGATCTATTAGATAGCAAATCTACATCGGGATATGTTACAACGCTAGTTAATGCAGGAATTAGTAGGAATTCAAAGAAACAGAAAAAATTAGCTCACTCATCTCAGGAAAGCGAATTCGTCTCGAATAGGCAAGCAGCAACAGAACTGATGTCTATCAACGGAATTAAATCTCTAATATTTTATATATTACATCTACTAAGTTATTAATAGACAACAATTAAGTTATTTGGAGAGAACTACAATCAATCTAAGAGTAAACACATTAAGCTTAAATATCATATTGTGAAAGATTATACACGAGAATCGAGAATTAAATGTGAAAAATGTGCCAACAGATGAAAACTTGTCAGATCTATTAACAAAGCACTACCAAAAATCAAACATGAAAAATTTATCCCTACTGTTTATTGTATTCTTTGTGAACTGCTAACTGTGAAGAATGAACTATAAACTGTGAATTCAATAATAAAGTAAAAGTTAATTATTGATTTTAGTGTGCAACATCATGAAAAGAGAATGGCAAAAGAATAAAATGTTTAGTAATGATATATATTCTTATAAAAAAATAGCGATGCATAATTGTTTAACAATTAATGAATGCATTGAATATGAAGTAAAAGGCAATATCGTGAACTAATGATTATTTCTTTTTAGAAGAAGAAGATGTATCAGATTGGGCGAGTGGAAGCGGATTAAAGGGGATCGCTAAGACAAAATAAATGCCGTCTTCTTAAATTCGTTTTTCATAATTTCATACCTCCGAACATACCTACCCTAATTTTAGTAAATTAAGCAATCAAAAAAACAGAGTTGATAGTAACGGTACCATGCACACAATTAAACGTTCGATGTTTAATTTCATTAATGTGAGGATGGCTTACCTGTCATAAAATAAATGGGAATAATATTTAACTTAGTATGAGCGAAGCGTGTGCGCTAATTAGCTGTAGTTAGCTAAGTTGAGGTATGACCAGGATCATACCTCATTATTTATTTTATGAAATTATTGCTGGACTAATTACTAAAAGTACTTTTTCTGGGTCTTGATAAAAATTCAGTGATGCCGTGTTCTTGTTTACCACCTACTTTTTTTTTTTACTTTAAAGAATACTCTGGTACTGAGTTCTTAAGTTTTATAACAATTTCTACCAATTTAAGACAGGTAATGCGGATTGCTGTTAATAATCTAAGTGCATATTAAAGCCTCTGCAAATATTCTTGGTAAATCCAAATTTACATAGTTTTGTTTTTTAAATGAAAAAAAAAATATTAATATTTGTGCAGAAATAATAAAATAAAGCGTACTATTGTAATTATCAGTTGTATTTGTTATAATAATGATTTTATCCCCATGAACATAAATAAAGTCCTAACTCGAGTTTGTAGAATTACAATATTTTCACAGTGAGTCGAAACACGGTAAGTCGGGCTTCGCTAGGACTCGGCCACGGCGAGTTGTATCTGACCCCCTTCTGGAGACTGGGCCAATTCATCACATCGACTGGCCAGCACTCTCCCAGACTTGAACCCCATGAAGCACGTCTCGGACGTAATTGGGAGATGCATTGCTGCACGAAACTCTACCTTTCAGAGCAGTTTATGAGGAGTTCCTCAGGCAAATTGTCCAATCGACCTTCAGAGTTTATATGAAGGACGAGTGGACAATTTGTCTCAGGAACTCCTGGATAACTTGATGTTAAGCATGCTACGACGTTATGCGATCTGCATCGCACTTCGTGGACGACCGCATTCTGTATTGACATGTCTTTAATTTACATTTTACTTCATTTTTATAGATCATATCTTATGGTAATATTCTGGGAATACATCTATGTCCATTTTTCGCTACTGTCAAGAACTGCTTTTCAAATACAGGTGCAAATGTTATCCGTCCATAGAGGTTTGGGACGCCTGTGTCTGTATGTATCGTTAACTCATTATATAGAGCTTGTTGATAATACATTAATTTTTTTTTTGGCTGAACTTTTTTTCTTAGCTATTAGACTTCTCATTATCTGTCTTTCTTTTTCAAGCCTTCATTTGTTTTCAGAATTTAAGTAAGCTCTTCCTCCCCCCAGCATAAAAGCAAACGATCTTTCCAAGAATTTCTCCAAATTAAAGAATGAAAATATTCTCCAAACAAGAACTACGTCATAAAGTCAATATCTGTTTAAAAACCGACATTTCTGGTGTTACGGTAACAAAGACGATGCAGTATGAGAAAGACTATGAGAACAAATTTTATCCAATGAGTGTATGTACATATATAAGAACCAACCAAAGAAAGACTTGCAAGAAAAAGCAAGTAAGGGTGAGATTGGAAGTAAGGTAAGGATGGGATTGGTGGAAGAAAATTAAAGAACGTGAAAGATGAGGAGAAATAATTGAAGAAAATAGCGGATAGATAATGAAGAAGGAACAATGGAGCAAAAGAAATAAAGGAAAAAAAATGGCAGGTTAAATGGATTACACAAATATATTTAAATTATAAATATTGTTATTACCGCTCGAAGTAATGCTATTGTAAGATAAAGTAGGATAGTAGAATGTTTATCCTTAATTACTTTTATTTTTATATCTTACACTACTCCAGTTGGTTACAATGTTTATAATTGGTCAACAAAGTATTCGCCTTTCAGCAATAAAAGCTAAGTATTAAATATTAAAAATCTACTGAAAATCCAAACAAAATTAAACTAGGTCTTTAATAATCATGAATTATTACCCATTAGGAAGTTTTCACTGTTTGATTGTTGATGAATTAGTCTAATTGTTAGAAAAAAAAGTGTCAGTTCACAGTTTTGTATTAGCACCAAAATCAACGACCCCTTAGAGGGCGTCTATTAATTATGTGAGGTGTTTGTTTTAAAAATTTGGACCCCCTCCCCCTCATGTGAGACTTTAAAAAGTCAAAAAGTCGAAAAACGTATAATATGTATATACGCTGAATTAAGTTGACGTGAGATTTTCATTGACCCCCCACCCCAACCCTTTAAATGAGATTGCTAAAAGTGGTACTAATACTGGTTGGTATTAAGAACATTATTCATCCAAGAACTTGTAATTCAAGAGTCTAAGTACAATTCCCATCATCGTCTCCTCGGTACACCATTATCTTACAAATTGGTTTGCAGGAGAATTGTTCCCATCCAGGCAATTAGTTCAATTTAGTACATTTAGACCCCATTTTGCACTTTCCGGGTGATTGAAAATAAGTACGCATGACCATTTTGAACCGAACAGGCCACGGTGAATCGATGCTTTCATATTCATTATCAGCACAGTAGATTCAGCATAGGTAGACTCCAATTCTGTCCAATTATCATTACTTTTCTGATCTGATGACTCAAATCTTCGATTCCCGGTTTGGCTGAAGAAGGGCGTTACACAAATAAAGACACGGAAGCCGGTTTCGGAAACCTGCATGGGCTCGCTAAAAAATGTTAAAATAATTATTGAAACAAAGCAAAATTAGGAAAGACGCAGTCTCAGTAATCGGTCCATCTTGAGAAGTGAAGATATGAATGGTATCACCAATTGCTGTACTTTTCTGAGTGATGTCATTTCGGTTCTTCCAGATAAGTATAGTAAACATTCGTCAATAATTTAAAATAAACAAGTAACGATGAAGAGAGTTGCAGAAACTGACCCTCGAAGCTTTTATTTGTTTATTTTCTTAAATTAATTTTAAGTTGGTCACTTATTTCACTAACATTATCTGTACGTTAAATTCTTATTCCTCAAGATTCATATCAGTGTTTCAAATTTTATATTTTGAGATTTAGATCATTGACTTAAACTAAATATTTATTTCTTATTTCTTTTATTCAAGTTTTTTTTCCATACATATAAATTTGAATTCGAAATAAGAAGAATGAAAAACCTTCTGTGTTTTGTGCTACTTGTATCCTGCTTAATTTCGGAAGCATTGTCTGGTAATCCACAAAAGGGTGATTCAAAAAAAGACAAACCAAACGAAAAGGATTTGCTAAAGAAAGAAAAAGATGTAAGTATCAAATCTAAAGCTAAAATCATTTTAGAAGTAATGAGTTTTTAAAGATTTCTTTTTTAGGTTTATTTTACATTCTAACATAAAAAAAAACTAAAAAATTTCAGGATTAAAAAATCCATGAGAAGTTTAATTTATAGTGACAACATAAATGATTAATACAATTTGTGTGAATACACTTATTAAAAAAAATATATTGATGTAATTTTAAAATTCAGGAAGACTAACTGTTTTTGGAATATTCGGCAATTTAAATTCAAAGAAAAAGGAATACATCCCAGTTTGTACAACAATAAGGTGGGTTGATAGATTACAAAAATAGTAAGAAATTTAATAAGAATGAAAGCGAAAGCGATAAAAATAATAAAATTAAAAGCCAAAATGAAAAAAATACAAAAAGTAACTATGTATATTCAAGGCTATCCACACTTCGGAGATTGACTGACATCCAACGCTGAAGGTTCATTTTGAGGACTGAGATAAATATGAGCATGATATGCATCCTAAGTTAAAATTATGCAAATCTTATGCAATTTAGTCGAGCCAAGGGATAACAGGGCCATGTTTGAGCGATGGGATGGATGGAGGATGAAATAAATGTACCTATTAGTCTTAAGGTGCTTGGCTGCGGGTTGGAGGTAGTGGGTTCGATCCCCGGCCTCGGTGGAGGGCGGGGATGTTTCCATGTTCCATTCTCCTCCAAACGGGTCATATGGTATACCCAGCACTTTGTTGAAGGGGCACCGGGTTTCATTTCCGTGGATTAAAAGCGGGCATGCGTCGGGCTGACCACCCGACCTCAACTTAGTCCCGTTGGTCACGAAATGCCGGGAGCCTTACCTCCCGCGATCCCAAGGACCGTGTAGGCTTGTAGTGGGAAAAACTTTAACTTTAGTGGCATCCAGAGCTCTTTTAGGCTGTTAGAGGCGTGGGGGCAGTTTTATACAACTCGCACTAGAAAAATCATATATTAATTTGAACTTGCTGTTGCATTTTATTCACATTCATTTTATCATTTTATTTTCCTTAGAAATTAAAGAGAGTAATGGAAGAGAGTAATGAAATCTAAGAGAGTAATGAAAGTAATAAGAGCATGTACCGCAGTAGAATTTCTTATTTAATTGGCACAACGTAATTAAATATTGAAGTTTGAATACTTTCATTTATTAATTAATATAATTTTAACTATAAACTATAAAATCTTAGACAATATAAAAGTAGCGAGAAATAGATGTATAACCAGAAATTTGGAATGAATTGCTTTTTCACGATGGTGTTAGGTATTCAATAAAAAAAATTAAGTTAAATAAGAAAGTATTTTAATCCTCTTGTATGAGGAGGAAGATTTACAAATAAACGATAGCCTTCCAACCATAAAAAAAAGGTTCAAAATGGACATTCTTCCATTTTCTACCCTTACCAACAATGAAAAAAAATAATATAATTTAAATAATTTAAATTATTTTTTTCTCTAACTGTAGCAAACAAATCACTTTCACTAATAATCTTTAGAACTAATTTTCTTTAGATATTTAAAAAAGAAATTTCGGCAAATATTAAATAAAGAATATACAAAATAAATCAATAGGTCTTTTTACCCAATAAAACTGAAGTTAAAAAATTTTATTGAAGAAATGATAGATTCTACTCATTACCACAAGCAAACAATTAACATTGCACTTTCGTGGTGAATTAATGCTAAGATAGAAAATATGGTGTTAGCTGCTAAGCAGTGATTCGGCTCCCATCTCTGGGTGCTACACACCATTTAAGTCTGCATCACAATCTAATCACAGTTCAACCATCCGGTTGCTATGATCCTCTTTCTCCACAATCCACAATTCGATGCCGTCTCCTGCATAGAGGACAGGTTGCACGCATCTTTTTACGGAGAATTCACTTCACCATGAACCATCGACGCCTCAGGTTACAATGGGCTTGTGAGTAGAGACAATGGCGTTCTGATTGGTAACATGTCGTGTTTTCGGACGAGTCCCGCTTTAACTTAACTATAAAGATGGCGTTATAAAGGTGTCGTGGTGAGCGCCTTCTTCCAGCATGCATTGTCATACTGGCCGAACGTCAGGTGTGATGGTGTGAGCGCTATTGGGGGCATATTATTCGCAATCTCGACTGCCACCAATGAGTGTAATCTTAACAGCGACGGCTATAGCAGGGAAGTTCTAGAGGCTGAAGCCATACCCTTCAGAGCACTCCTGGCGCTGTATTCCAGCAGGACAATTCCCGATCACACGTTGCCAGGAAAGTTCAAGCCTTCTTGCAGCACGGCAGATACCGCTTCTTTCCTGTCCTGCACGTTTGCCAGACATGTCGGCTACTGAACATATCTGGGATATGATCGCTCGGCAACTGGCCCGTCAAAGTCCGTCAAAGTCCAGTCAGTACCAATGAACTGTTGGCGCACATAGCAATTACCCTGGCGAGCAATTACCCAGGACACCATCCAAAGCCTCTTCGATTCGATGCCACGACGTACAGCAGCTCTCATTGCAGCTCGTGTAGGCTTCACAAGATACTGATTTTTTTCAGATTATACGCCTAGTTGTTGTATTGTGCAAAAAAATATAATCACTTATGTACAGGCATATTAGTAATAGGTGGTATAAATTTCATTCTAAAACCATGTTTCTTTCTTAATGTTGCATTTTTAACAAACACTAGAGTAGTAAAATAATTGTAGTAAAATAAAATTCGATAACAATTCGTTTTATGGTAAAATTAATAGAAAAGAAGAGAAGCTGTTGCTGTTAAAGAAACTGACAAAAAATAATAAATGGAAAATAAAAAGAACTTTTCAGTACTTAAAATTGCCAACTTTTCTCCTAGATTTGATAATTGAAATATTTTTTGAAAAATTTGATAATAAAATACATACAAAAAAAATTTGATAATAAAATACATACAAAAAAAATCAAGAAATAAATTTTAAATTTAATAAAGAAAGTGATAAAAGATATCAAACTGTGTGTAAATTATAACAAAAATATTTTGATACGAAAATGTTATGAAAATGAATAGAAAAATCAATAGAAACTTATTACAAAAATTAGGAAAAAGTATTCTACGTCTGATAAACATGGTAGTTAAACAAGATAGGAGCAGCAATCTCAGTAGCGATCGAACAACGACCCACAACTTCTATACAGAGCGAATGTATGGGTCACGTAAAGGGAAACAGAAAGGTACATGTAAAATGTCCTGAAGAAGATGATATTTAAGATTTCTCTATCCCTTCAAGACGAAAGTATGTGTTTTGTATAGATAATAATAATTTACTACGTTATTAATCTAAGTTTCCCTCTAAAAAGATGTCTAAAGTTTCTCAAGGGAGTTTTAAATAACAAGAGGGATATTTGTAGCTTCACCATGACAATGTTCATTGAGAAATCCTACGATATGAATTCAATATAGATCAGATATCGAATAAAAAAAGACTTGCTGAAATGTTTGCATTAACAAATAAGAATATAAAATCAGAAAAATTCTTATTTTAGTTAGAGTTAATATGTTTAATAAGCAATGTAATCAGCAACATATCCCTGCTGTAAATATTTGTATAACAGTATTGTAATATATATCTGAACCCTAGATCTGCTAATACCATTCATATTAACATAACAAGGTAGGGATAGCGATTAGTAAACCAATCACAATTCTTCCAACGGCTTCTGCTACGTAATTTAAGTTGAATAATTGCTTTATTTTCGCTATTTTTATAAAAGTGATTGCTGCAATGCAAAAGGCGCAAGTGTTGCGATTGTTGTGATTGTCGAGATAATGAGAATTTAATGAGATTTTAATCATACTTGTTCACAGACGAACGGACAAACAGGGAATATAAGGCGTCTGATACTTCTATCAGAAGCCTAAAACTAAGTATGAACAAATTTATAAAATTGCCAATGTGGATAACATATAATTTATTTTAGAAATATGAACATATCCTATCAGACGCACATTTGAAATCAATGGAAACACAATTGAACAAATTAAGAAATTTTTGGAAATTGAAATCAGCTTAAATAAGATAATTGTTGTCGGAATTATTTATGTAGCAAATAAATTTTAAAGTATCTCAATGCTAAATACCATGCTATGGAATAGAAAGTATAAAAGAGAGGAAACGAAAGTTTCTTTTTGGAAAGCCAAAACTGAAGGAAGAAATAAAGAATATAAATATATTTGGATTAGGAATTATAAAATATTGATGAGAATGAATGAAACATCTAAAATAATAAGAATTAACAATGATGAAGATATTAAAAAAAATTAAATTTCTACACAAATGGCGAATAATTTAGAATTAGGAAATCTTGAAATTTTAGATAATTTACATTCTTGGACACCTAATACAACTAATAACAAGAATAATATAAATATTTTATTCCTTAACATCAGAAGCATTAAATCAAACTTTAATTATTTATTATTGAATATTAAAAACAGATTAATTTTTCTTGATTCTATAATTTCGGTAGAAGTCAATATCAAAATAGACGAGATAAATTTTTATAATATACAGGGCTTCAATAAAATATATAAATTAAGATCTCAAAACAAAGGAGGACGTATTGTATTATTTTTCAGAGAAAACTACATAGTTGATTTCTATTCTGTTGATACTATCACATATGAAAATATAATTTGTGACGTTTACTCTAATAACTTGAATAAGCCAGGCAATAAAGAATTTATTCTGAATATAATCTACAAACCTCCCCATACCAACAAAACAATATTCAATAAAGAACTGAGACATAATTTATTAGAAATAAAAAATAAAAATGAAAAAGACTATAATTGTATTTATATTGGGGATATCAATATGGATATTGATCCAGATAAAGAAATTAACAAAATTATAAATAATTATCTAAATAATTTATATACTTTAGGATACAAAAATCATATTTATAAAACAACTAGGAATGTAGTAACAACAAGATCTTCCTCAAAAACATGTATTGATCATTGTTTTACTCATCTTAATAATTATGAAATAAATGCGAACATTGTTGAATGGGATATATCAGATCACCATGGAATTCTTATTGAAATTTATTTATAAAACTATTTTGAACAATTTCTAAAATTACAGACAAAAAACAAAACTACAACATTGGTATTTCGACTAGAAATAATTGGTTAAATATTTTTGAAATTAATAAACCAAATAATAATTTTGGTCTTAGATTAGACAAGTATGTCAAATTTAAATTATTTAGTCAAATAAATTGGGAAAATTATACTAGTAATAGCATTAAATGCATTAAAAATCAATTAATCTATGATATAATTAATGATAAAATAAGAAAAAACTTTTAATCTCTGTTTGTAATCTCAACTTTATAAGTCATATAACAAATTTCCAGCACCTATAACACAGGTATAATTAATCTAATTGCACCTAATAGGACTGGTTAACATTAAAAAAAAAAAAAAAAAAGTGATAATTTATGAATCAAAAGTAAAATTAATATTAACACTTGCCTCCAATTTTGCAGTCAAGTTTATTATTAAATCACAGCAGCAAAGTCCACAGATTCAGTAAAATAAAAAATATCTTTGATAAGGCTTTGTTATTTCTACATCTATCTTTTAAAAAAACTATTTCTAATTGAATACAGGATGGAGACAGTGACCCCTCAAAAACTAAAAGCAAGAAAATAAAAAACAAGAACAAAATGTGGAATTCAAATACTTGGGCAACACTGCCACGAAAGGTATTTGACCACAAAAGGAAAGAAAAAAAAACATTTATAAATAAATAAATAACAAACCCTCTGATGGATAAAATAAAAGCAAGTAATTCAAATAAGAATGCCTTTTTGGCATTCAGCCAGTGCAAGACTCAAAAGGCGTACACGGGGAGATATTTTGAATATAGGATCCTGTATTCATAATACCTCCCATCATATGCCTTTTGAATCTTGCACTAGCTGATTAGCTCTGGCTGATGAGAGCCTAACAAGCTCGAAACGGCCGTCCCAGAGTATCAGCTCGACTCAAAAAGGCATTTTTATTTGTATTTCTAATTGAATTTAAAAAAATAAATATTTAAAAAAAAAATGGAATGGCTTAATATATTTGGAATTGATTAATTTATATACTTAAATTTTGTAAATAAAGATTTAGAATCTCAATCATATATTCATCAGTTTTTTTTTATGTTTTCTATTTCTAGGACGATAAACAGAAATGTTTCGAAAAGCCAAACGAACAGGTAAATAATATTTTTTTTTAATTACTGATTAGAAAATTATTTGTTAATTTTACTGAAATCTTAGCTGCCGAACAACACAGCTAAAAAAGAATAAGCAAATAACAGTCGCTTTGGTTGAGTTACACTGAGCTGCACTGTTTTTATATCCTCTAGCTATCATAGGAAATTTAGTTTTGGTCTAACATCGGTTCTCATGTGAGGTTTCGTGATGGTGGATGATCCACGCTGGGCAGGTTTTCTCAGGGTTCTCCCATTTCTCGTGCACTTCTCAAACCATGCTTTCTCAGTCTTTCTCTCCATCTGTCGTTACTTCTATGGGTTAGTATACTAGACCTCCGTCGCAATGCTTGGCTTCCCTGCCACCGCATTCACCACATAAAAGCTAAGTAACGCTATTAATGTGAAAGATGTTGTTTGTTTGTTGGTTGGTGTTTTATGGCGCAAAAGCAGCTGCGGCTAAGCTGCGCCAAATGTGAAAGATGAGAAAAGGGTTAGGGCAAACATAAAAACTTCAGATAATATCATTATTATTATTATTAGTAGTAGTAGTAGTAGTAGTATTGTTATGTAAAAGTTTCAAACCATGGGTTTCTCCAGCAAACACAATATGGTGGGTTAAGGAACAAAGCACATATTGCCAAGTGTAAAGACGTTTGCAGGAATGATTAGGGATATGTGGTTGTGTCCATATGTTTCCTAACTATTAGTGTTGTGTTGAGTATCACAGCCTTCTGGAGTTGTGCGTAAGTGTTTTTGTGAAGTTCTAGAGTACTGAGACTGTAGTGCAATGTGTGAGGCACCAGACCAGCAGCAGACAGGACGATGGGTACAACAAGTCCTCGGTCCTGCCTCCACTGCTTCTGCAGCTCGTGTGCTAGATCGATGTATTTATTGATCTTTTCTGCGTGAGTTTTATGCATGTTCTTGCTGATAGGCACTGCAGTATCAACGAGATAGGTCTGTTTGTTGACCTTCTCAACAGGTGATGTCAGGTCTGTTGTGATGTATGGTTTTGTCTGTGTGAATGGGACAGTCCCAGTATAGCTTATGTGAGGCTGACTCTAAAACGCTTTGTGGTATGTACTAGTAGTAAGGGACCGTATTCTTAATAAGTGAATGTTTATGAGCTAGCTATTGATGAACGTTCGTCGCTACCTTATTGTATCGGTGGATGTAGTCTGTTTGGGAGAGAAGGGGTAACCTGATATTATTTGGTCGATCGTCTCATACGTAGTGTGGCATTTCCTGCATGTGTCGTCATGCGTGTTTCCATCGTGTAGAATATGTTTCTTGTAGTTGCGTGTGCGGATGACTTGGTCCTGTATCGCGATCATGAACCCTTAGGTCTCCCCAAACGGCTCACCAC
>JAFIDM010000004.1:32418008-32429731 GCA_023159025.1 Thereuonema tuberculata | reverse complement strand
ATTTAAATAATAAAATCCTTGTGTTGCTAAAATTGTAGTAATAAAAAAGGTTACAAACATGGTAAAGCACAATAAAATATATTTAAAAAGGCTAAAATTACAACATGCTTCCTTCGTGTACGGGCAATACTCGAAAATATCCACGTAAGGGGATAAAACATGTTGAAATTTTAGCGTTTTTAAATATATTTTAATGTGTTTTTATAATGTCTGTAACCTTTTTTAACAGTGAAAATTAATTTACTTAATGTTAGGATATAAAGAAATATAATATATAATAATTCTGGATTAAATATTTATGATTATCAATAAGGCTGTTTCTAACATTCAATTTTAAATCAATAAAGATCTTTATTTGCTTTTTTCTTTTTGGCTCTTCATATACAAATTCGTTGCAAATCCATGCATAGACAAAAATGTAAATTTTATACTTTTCAAAAACAGCTATTCGATATGCAGGCCTTTTCTTAAAAAAATAATAAATAACTTATCTACTTCTAAGATTTTGTTTGCCGGACTCTTCAAAAAATCAAAAACTTTCATATCTTTCACAATTTAAGTCGAATTCCTTTAAGATGTTAAAAGGAAGGGTTTTCCAATCAGCGGGTAAACAAACATCTCTCTGAAAATCAGTCTGCATGTACAAACATAGCGATATATTGTGGAACCCGGGGGGAAATTTCTTAGTGATTTTTGTGTTATGTTATACTGTTACTATGACAAACTAAAACTCTTAAAATAGTTCAAAATATTTTATATTTGCATTTCGCTGTATGTTTTTATGTTACCATTACTGTCGTAGTGAGAAAGTAATAACAAAAGTCTCACAAGATATGAAACTCTTTGATATAATATATTTCAACAATAAAAATTGATATAATAAAATAGTTTTTGACTTATATTCATCGAATTTATACAAATTATTAGAAACTCATTAGTTTTTAACAGAAATTTACACAAACTTTCACAATCCCTGAAAATATAACTTTTTAATTATCTTCACAAACCAGATGCCTGACTGATAAATTGATTCAAAGCAGATACATATTTAGAAAAATACAAGAAATTAAAAAAGATAAAATTCAGTTGTATCTAAATTAAAATAGGTGACAACAATGTGTGAAAATGAAGAATTTTTTATCCAAATTTCAATAATAAACCCGAAAGTTACCTTATTTTTTATTTATTTTTTGAAATCATCAGAGTTAAAGTTAAGTCTCAACGAAAATGGTAATTATTTTTATCATCTATAAGATAAGGGAAATTCATTGTTGATCTTTTTTTTCGTATTTCAGGCTATTTCTAAAGAATAAAAATTTTTAGCAGTAAACTAAAAGCCTTTTTCTTTCTATCATTTCTATGTTGTTCGAATCCATCATTTTTTCACATTCTAAATCTCAAACATAGACTTTGTAGACCATAGACTGAATAAATAAAACCAAACAGTCATGAATCTAATCTAGAGAAAACCTTCGAAAAAGCAGTTCAGTCATCACGATATTAAAAAATAGAAAATATGAAGACATATTTTGGAACATTGTATAATAGGAATAACTATTTTAAAACAATAAGCTAGACTTCTTCTTCAATTTCATCTCTTTTAAAGTTACTTATTCTGTTTAAATTAAAGCAAGTAAATAGTCATCCGTCAATCTAATAGTGTTGAGTTTGTTTGTGGGGAGAGATTTAGCGTTACAAATTATAATTAAAACTCTAGATAATTAACGAACTTATGAATAAAATTTAGCGATGCTCTAATTAGTATAATATTTAATTGATGTGATTACCAATTCATTTCATATTTGCTCAGGTCGAAGCCGTTTCATCAAATATTTTGTGAATTAAAAAAAACATAAATCAATTTTTTTGAATTTAAATTTTTCTAAAATTTAAATGCTTCATTCACGAAAGAAATAGAATTATTATAGGAATTTCTAAACAAAAAGTGAAGCTAATATTTAGAATCAAATAATATGTAATTAAAAGTTAAAAAGGAAATTTAGTGTTTTTATTGGTAAATCTATTAGTCTTTCATTTTTATGAAAAACAAAACATAAGTTTTTTAAGGTAATGTCCCTTTAAATTTTCCAGTTTTCAAGACACATTTGCCATTAGCATAAGTAGCTTCAGCGCAATCAACAATCGTTACCTTTGACTTTGTTACAACTAAAAGCAGAAGTAATATTTAGCAGATAAATAATTAATCAATTAAATTCAAATTTATGCAAAGGTACCAAGAAGTTTCTCATATTCCTAATTATCTTAGATAATCTATTAAATTTCAAATGTTCTGTTTTCCTAATAACCGCTCTTATAGCTTCTGACTGGTTTCTCAGTGTTCGCTATTAACATCTTTCAAGTGCACTGTTCTTCTTTCGTTGCAATAACCTTTAAGCTTTGTTGAAGTGCTCGTCCGCCTTGCTCTTTCATGGTAGAATAATCTTTTGTTTGTTTGAAATTATAATAATTTGCCTAATTTACCTAAGAAAACTTAGCAGAGTAATGACAAGCACAGGAGACTTAATGAATGTTGAAACTGTTCCTTTTATTTACACTAAATTAGACTGTTAACACGTCTGAACACGTAGTTTTACAACTCTGATACTGTGTTTTCCTTATCTGAGATGATAGCCATGTATTACAGATATATTAGAGATGAAGACCGTCTCACTACTTGTCCTGATGAATTAAACTTTCTATGAAAATTCATCTAAAGAAAAAAATAAAGAAAAAAAAAACATCAATAAATTTCAATGTAGGAATTACAGATGCCTATTTTTATTCTACATCTAAAGAATTCATTATAGATTGACTTAATACGCGTATAAGTAGATGGTTCGGCAATACTCTTATTCCATCGGAACTATAGATCAGACTTCTACTTTGACGCATATTATTGTAACCTAGGTCTGCACTAATATTCACGGAGACTGTAGAAATTGCGAACTTGTTTTTATTTCTGCTTCTTGAAAACTGACTTATATTTCTTGAGATAGGACAAAGGTCTTCGAAATCAATAAAGTGACCGATTATCTAACAAAAACACATCTTGATGTTTACACAGTAGTTGGCTGGCGATGTCATCAGAACGGAAAGGACGATCAGATCAGAACGGCTTGGAATTGACTCAGGTGCTTCAGATTGAATAGTGATCTCGCAAAACATTAAGTATGGATAGATCACCTGTAGGCGGCAAAAGATTTCTGCTTTCTTCTGTACAATGTTATTTAAACATTCCTTGAATCATTGTCATTAAGTTATTGAGGAAAGCCTAATTACGTTGCTCATTTATCTGGATATGATTAATCTATAAAGTAATTCTTAGCTCATGAAGTAATTGAGATAAAAGATAAGAAATTATCTATATTGACAATAAATGGATGCTTCTGTACAAATTGTCAGATGCCCAATCTGAGACTTAGTTCCTCCGTATTACCTGAAGCTTGAATAAAAGATGTAAATGCAATTTTTGTTGAAGAGTAGAAATGATAATAAGATTTATAAAATCATCAATCAATCAATTTTTTCAAAATTAACCAATATGTAATGAAAAGATTCTTGTATTCATGTAAATTTGTTAGAAAATGTGCAAAGAAGAAATATTATAATTTGAAAACAAATTTTTACAATTTCTGTTCCAACTAATTTTTCTAAATAGTAAATCAGTGAATCCTACTTTTATTCTAAATATTCCGCTGAAATTTACGAATAAGCAGATATTAAATTATGGTGACATTAGATTAATAGACGAATAATTAATGGATTTCAATTTCTAGTAACTTAAGTTTATTTAAGTTTAATATTTGATTTTTTTTAAAAAAAACATTAAACTATCGTAACCACAGATAAACCTTAAACTGCTTAACTAGTAACATCTTAACTCTTCTATACTTAAATTAAATGAGGTAAAAAAAGAGTTAGGTAAAAAAGGGTTTTATTTTTCTCCTGAAGAAAATTCTCGTTGAGAGGATGTAATTATTGAGAAGATATAAAGATGTTTTGAAGATTTAAGGATCGATGTTTTCATTTAATTTAACTGCTTAATTTATATTGTGAAAGTGGAAAGTTTTTTTTTTTATATGTCTCCAAATATCAAAAACGACCGTGCGCATTGTCGAACTGATCATATTTTGTGTAACTGATCATATGAGTGTATAAAAAAAGAATTCTTTTTAAAACATGAATTTCCACTTCTAAGATGAATGTATCAACTGCTTTAATTGATTAAAACAATTAATATCAATTAGCAAAACGCAAACACATCTCCAAATTTGGAAGCTGAGTCAATGTTTGCAATGCGGCAGAAGGTTACTTCTTCCGGCAAATTATTAAGGTTATTTTAAGTAAATACATTTTTCCTTGGAAATGGAAGCACAACTAACTTTTAATTTAAAGTGTGTTTAATTTTTTAAAGATTTTCAGTTAATGAATCTCTAATTTGCGATTATTTTAAAGGAAATTAAAGAAAACAGAATTGATTAAACAAACTAATTAAATCAATAATAGACTTAAAATTGCGGAACTTTGGTAAATACAGAGATTTCTATCTAATGACCTTTAGCTATTTAGTCATTATATTTTTATATTTTGAGTCAAAAATGACTTAAATTTAATAATTTAATGCTGTATATATCACCCTACCATGCTTTCATAAATTGTATATTACAGTGGTTTTCAATCTCTACGTCGTGTCTCGTTAGGTTCTTCATTTATCAGACGAATCATCAATCAAATAAACTTTCTACAAATTAATGAAGTATTAATAAAATAACTAAATAACTTAATAATTTGTAGCTTGTAAATAATTTTAAATTCATTAATATGCCAAATATTTATTGTTATTAAAGCATAGAAAAAATTGATCTTAAAACCAGTGGAAAAATAAAATGGATATGATGGGCCAGCATATTAATGCATTAAAATATTTTTGTAATAAGTGATAATATTTTTAAATATTTTTTTGCTGACCTCCCGACCTCAATCTAGTCCCGTTGGTCTCGAAACGCTGGGAGCCTTACTTCCCGCGCTCCTGTGGACCTGCATGGCCTGTTTATGGGATTGCTTAACTTTTAACTTTAACATAGATATATATGTTCACTACATTCAGTGAAGAAATTAGAAACTAATTTATCGAAAATAATAATACTTAATATTTTTGGTATTTTAGTCAAATTTCATTCTCAGCTTGAGGCATTAAAAAAAAAAAACCTGTAAATAATATTAAGATTTCTGCTCTCCAATGTATTTAAATTGCCGAAAATAAAAGCTTTGAAATTTAAAAAAAAGAAAAAAAGAGATTTTTTTTGTGCTAAATATGAAGACATCAATTCAGTAATTTATGAAGAGTTGGGACGAAGGAACTTATTCCGAAACTACATTTAAAATTTGATTTTATAAACCTGCTTTTCCTTCGGAAGTATAAGCTAAAAGGGATAATCTGAAGTGGTATTTACAATTGAGAAAGACACCTCAAGAAAAAAAAAATTACTTGGAGCTCCAAACAGGTTGATTGGTCAACTTTAAGTTCACTTTTCCTTTTTCGGATGGAAGTAACGAATTAGATAATGAATTCCTCCTAGCGTTACTCGTTACTCGTTATGCCTCTGTCCACTTGAAAACATCAATTGAATCGAAGACATGGCCCCAAGTCCATAGTTTGTCGTAATTTTAACATTCACAAATATTTGGACTAGGCTTGTGAAATACCCAATTAATAAATTAATAAAACAATAAGAAAAAACTATGGTTTCTTTAAGATCAGAAGAAGATTGAGACTACTACTAATTTTAATTCTTCTAACTTTTGAAATCAAACGAGAAAGTTCATAAGGGAAAAAATGCCATTAACAGTGACAGAAATTGAAAATTCGAATGACATATTTAATTATTCTCCGAAGCAGGGAGAAAAGGAGAAAAAAAAGTCTATTTAACTTTTAAATGTTCCTAAACAACCACAAACTTTTCTGATGGGATAATTGCTGTGAAGAAATCGATGATTTTGCCAGCGCCCCGATGCCATTTGCGCTTCATAGACTTGAGAACACGCACTCGGACTAAAATCGTTAGGGTTTGTAGGCGCCAATTACGCCACACGTGCACTCGTTAATTGCTAGATTAAACTCTGAAAGAATCCCATTTGGCGCCTGGTTACTGGTTGAATCTGCATGTTTGCTTTTCTAATTAAATGCCAAACTTTTGGCGAATTCATCAATCGCATCGGACAACGCTATAATGATCAAATTGGCTCAATGGCCACCTGATACTGACTAACAGGAGACCCTTCGAAGGCCAGTTGCAGATCGAAGGGCAAAGGCGTGGCTTCCAATGTTAATCAAATTGCTAGAAAAATCCAGGCTTTGATGGAGCTATTCCGTTTCTGTAACGGTTGTAGAAGCCATTCTGTTGTTTTCCATAGTCGTTCTTGTTTCTTTCGACTTTTTTTTAAATTGCTCCAGATACTGGGTATTACGAAGTTCTGGAACAATAAATTTTTAAGGTTTTTCTGTTAATTTAGAAGTTCGGAGCTAAAAAATTTCGTAATTAGCTCTCATTAATATTAATTACGACATTGTTATACTGATCGAAGCCCTCCTCATTTAGCTCAAATGTTTCTGGCGAAGTATATTCCTAATCAAATACATTATCCCAAAAACCCAATTATTACCGTAATTAATCAGGATTATCGTAATGACCTCGGTTAGTGACAGATTAAATTACAGCTTTTAAAAGATTGTATTTATATTAATTTTCGATCTATAATGGTAACTCGTGCTTTTCAATTTCAAGATCAAATTACTCCCGCTAAAATAAAATGGATCAAAAGCACAATACAATATTATTTTATTTCTTCCTCTTGTAACATATAAATCACATACCTATCTTTATTTATGCATTTAATTAAGTACAGTTAAAGATTAAGTACATTATATGTAATTACCATAAATCAAAGAAGATCAAAAATGAAATGTATAAATATTCTTCGACTTCTTACCTTTTTTTATACGTACGTTTCCTCTTCAAACTTCAAACATTACAGTTATATAGATTGTCGAATATTACTCTTTGATTATTTGATTTTAAACCTGTACGAGGTTTGTAGTAAAAATCGGATGCAGTCAACTCGGGGTGCACTTTCATAATTATCTTTATAAGTAATAAAGTTTAAAGATTATAATAGAAATTTATTTACACATTTATTTCTTCTGTACGGAATAATTATAATATTTCAGTCGGATCTCTTGCCGATCTTCCTCAGGCATAAACTACTTCAAAGCCGTTATTTGAATTTAAATAACAATGCATAACATCTCACAGTACTAATCACATTCAATACTTCGTAATTATTTACAATTAATTCACAATACAATACTATTCAATCAATCCATAATTTGGAATGAACAACAATATATATTATCTTTCCAATTATTTAAGATAATACGACACGAAAATTTAGAGTTTTAGAGATTTAACTAAATTATATAAATTATACCGTATTACCTTAAATAATTGGGAAGATAATATATATTGTTATTCATTCAAATTTATGGATTGATTGATTGATTGATTAAAAACTCTGCTTAAACAAACAAACAGAATAATCATTAAACTTCTCTCTTATCCTTATTAATCCTTAAATATTCCCTTATCCTTATTAATACATTGGAAACTATTGATAACTAATGCTTCTATAATGAACCTTTTTTTTTTTGTTGTTGTTAATGTGATAAATTTTTTCAATGAAGGATCAGGATTATGTTCCTCATCTAAACAGTAGTCGATCAATCTGAGAGGTCTTTTTTACCATTTCTGAAAGCTCTAATATGTTCCCTTAACATCTTTCCATTAATGTTCTTCCAGTATTTCTATAATATATGTATCCACAATCTATACATTTTAATTTAATATAAATATAATAAATATATAATAAATATATAAATTTTATTACATCTTTATAGCTTTGCAAAGGAATGAATATCCTAAATGTTTTGTTAATAGTTGTAAAAGAAATTTTTTCAGCAACAAAAAAAGCCCCCAACGATTAACAAAAAATAGATTTTCGGGGTTAATAAAAATCCAACAAAATGTTGGATTGAATATCCGTGAAATATAAGAGAGTAACACTAATGAAAGAAGTTAATTCAAAATCTAGAAACCACAATCTTTATTACTAAAATCTTTTATTTGTCTGTCTGTCTGTGTGTCTGTCTGTCCGGCGCAATTTTCTGTGCGAATGGAAAATAGAAATAATTTTTACAATGAAATTTCCGCGACGGGAATTGAACCTGCAACCTTCTGATCCGAAGTCGGATGTGTTATCCATTAGGCCATAGGAACTATAACTCTTTTCGTATTGTTTTTTGACTTATATCTCCGCAATTGTTGTGTTGTTGTTGTTGTGCCCCAATGTTAGTGCAACAATGGAAAACGGTTTTTCATTTTTTATTGTCACGAGGAAGTCGACAAAATCAAAATGAGCATTATTGAACTTTAAAATAATGCGTTAACTGCTTTCTTTGGAATCGAGTTTTGTTAGATTATCTTAAATTTTATTTTCTTCTTATTATTACTTTTAATAATTGAATTGTACCTTATTAATATGGTAATATGTAAAAACATATTCAAGTGTTTTTGAAATTTGTTTAAGCTTCCAACTATTTTGTTTTGTTGTACTTATTCCAATTTTATTATGCTTGAAAAAGAGATGGCTTGAAAAAAGTCTTCAAAACTTCAAAATATTGCTTTAACCCCTTTCATTGGAATCGATTATTCTTGGATTATCTCATATAAACCATCGTTTTATCATCGATAATCAATTAATATCGAAATGGACAACGAGAGAAATAATGAGATCTTTTCAAAGAACTGTTAATAATGTCGTAATCTCGGCCATTCTTGACTACAGTTAAAATTTGTCTAAAGTCTCCGCCAAAGAGGAAAATTTATCTAGATTCACAAGTCATCAGAATTTGGTTATCTTCACTCGAAAGAATAGTCACAATCAATTCGTCGCCAGGAGTATCGTATATAAGCTATGATCTTCATTTAACATCTATATCAACCAACGTCCATCTAAATAAATCTCTTCTTCAAATATCTATAACGAACAATCTGTACACGGGAGATGGCCTAGTGATGAAACAAATTTATATTGTATTGGTGGTGATATACAAATTAAAATATATTATGGAAACACGGAAAAACATTAACGGAAACAGTAAGGAAACACATTCGGACTCCATTGTTGAAATTTTTTATCGGATTAAGAACGAAAAAGAAAGGTTTATTGCTGAAGCATTAATTATCAATAGTTTCCAATGTATTAATAAGGATAAGAGAATTAAGTTAAATGATTATTCGGTTTGTTTTTTTAAGCAGAGTTTTAGAGATTTCGCTTAATTTTTATTGTGCGAAATTATGCCATATTACCTTAATTATAAACTTATACAATACAGAAGAAGAAGTAAATGATTTGTAATAATTAGGGCAAGGCATTTGATGATTTTGCATCTTTTTTCTATGAAAGTTGAAACATGGCTCGCATATATGAAAATGTGTAACATTAAATAATTGGTTAAATAAAGGCAATTTGTTAGGGCATTTTTTTTTTTGCATTTTTCGGCATTTTTTCGGGATAGGTCATTTTTTGGCAATTTTTAGGTCATTTTGAGCATTTTTAGTAGTTTTTGGAAGGCAATGTCATTTTTTTTATACTTTGAGATTTTACTTATTATTCAGTATCTTTGCTTGTCCTCATTCAAGCCAACAAATTTTTCCAGAAAACAAGTAGACCTTTTTGTTTTTCTTTGTTAAAGTTAAAAAGGTAAAAAAAAGGTTTAATGTAATAAATTCAAATGTTTTATTGGTCATTTTTTTTTATTTTTCTGTCATTTTTCTTACTATTTTTATGTCATAAATGCATTTTTTATTTGTCATTTAATACCAAATTATAGGTCTTATCAAAAAGTTTTATTAACTGCAAAAACAAGAAATTGTCATAATTGTGTACAATATTTTTCTTATTTTGAATTCTTTTATTCTTTTGGATTTCTATAAGTTTGAGATTCCAATCTCTTCAACTTTTTTTAAATAATCTAATGTTTGTTTTTTTTTTTTTGTTTTTCTTTTGTATTTTTTGGAGAATAAATGGTCTTTGTTATTCTTATGCATTATTACGCTTAATTTAACAGAAAAATGCATAATTCCAATACTTTTTGGAATATAGAGTATAGATAGCAAATACAACATTGTCGATTAGTATATCTGGTGTCGCGCTGCTTACATTAACGCAAAAAACGTATAATTTTTCGTGCAAAAATTATTTCCGTGAAGATTAATATACGTGATTCTACGATGGTAACAGCAGAGCAGAAAATATTTCTATGCGAATAAAGTGTGAATAACTTTATCAGATCTTGAGAAATAATAAATCGATTGTTTATTAAAAGAAGATTTGTAGCTGGAACCATGTTTGGTGAAGGTCCTGTGCAGATGTTAGGGAAGAATGTAGCGGCATTTAGGGCATGGAAAGGAGGCAGTAAGACTAGTCGAAGCCGTGTGAACTTTCCCGTTTGGAATTAAGAGTAAAATAAGATCAGTTCCACATCCATGGGTTTTTTCAAGTTATATTGTGTTAGCGCTACTTGGCTTTGGTGATCGGACGAGAACTGCGTTTTTAGGTTAGTATGACCAGTGGGTTCCTTACCTGTGAATGAATATCCTTGCAATACCTGATAAAAGCTATCGAAATTTGTAGAAAAAAATGGCAATGTAGAAGGGATTAGATAAAGGCTTCAAACATCCTAACTCATTATCCGATTAATCTTGTAATAAAACATTGTGGATACTAACAGAATATACTTCGTTCCTGAAAATTGAGTTGCATGATTTCCGCTATTGAAATTTGAAGGTAAAATTTCGAATTTCATTTTCAGTAGCTTCAAAAAGAAGAAAGAAAATATGTATAAACATCAATGCCCATCTGTACAATGATGCTTGAATGACTTTCTGAAGTAATTGTAATAAAAAAGTAAAAAGGGGAAAAAAAAACTTTTAAAATTATCTATTTCACTTTGAAAGAAATTGAAGAGGAAAAAAATTACATTCTTATGTTTTATAAAACTCTAAAATCATATCAGTTTTCATAAAAATATAAGATGGATACCAAATGCTATGCTAATCTCTACAACTACATCCATCATTAATCAAACAATTGGCAAAACCCCTAATTAAACCATTTTTACGTATTTTTGTCGATAAAATTTACCAGAATTTTTAAAGTAATCAGTTGTGATTACTTATCTACGTTTAATAATTAATATAATAAGTATTTGCACAAATACAGGAATGTCAAATTTCTTCCATGAAAAGGGAACGTCGAGGAAAAGGCTCTGACTTCAGGAAATTTAAAAGGTGCGAACTTTTGTAAATGTAGCAGAATTAACGACTGAGTCATTGGTTTTCAAGCTTAAAATAATATCGTATTACATGTAATAAAATATCCACAAATTAAGACAAAAAGTAAAAGGTTTTATTCTATACTATTACTACTTATTATCATTGTAACAAAGCCACAGAAATATAGTTGTATAATGTAGTTTTCAAAATGAAAAAGGCACTGAGTTGGAAATTCTTCGTCTTCATATCGAAAAGGGTAACTTACTCTCAGAACAGCATTTCCAAACTTTTCCTTCTGAGGATCGGAAAAGTTAATTTTTTTCTGAGACC
>JAFIDM010000004.1:32372868-32417908 GCA_023159025.1 Thereuonema tuberculata | reverse complement strand
AATTGTGGAAGTCACACTTCCTACATTTATTCCACCAAAATCCTACACTGATCTTTGCTATTAAATGTAGACTTATTGTAGAAATATTCAAAAATAAGATAGGCTTGAGAAAGCAAAACGATCTCAGTTTTTGCGAAATATTGCGAATAAAAAGATGAAGAAGTATTATATATGGAGTCTGATGAAATTTATAGTTAATATTAAGAAGAATGAAGAAGTATATTAAACTTTAAGTGCTTAATTTATGATAAAAATTAAATGTTCAACTATTAAAAACACATTACAATTAAAATAATCTAAATAATTTAAAAATTATCACCACTTTTCAAACCATCGACATTGATATGGTTCTTTCTCAAGAGCATTAAAAAATTGATCCTCCGTAATCGGGTTCGTCTGTGAGAATGCCCATCCGTTAGAATTATGGGTAAAGAGAAAAAAAAACCTGTTGAGAAGATGCAAAAGCGTTGCGGAAGTATAAGTCTGCTTAGTTTTTTTTTTTCTTTTTTTTTTGTGTTGTTGTTAAGTGGAATTTTAAATTCCATATTCCAGGACATTGGTGGTGGAGAGGTCCTGATTATAGCTCTTTTTAAGCTTTATTAAACCCGATTCAAAAAATTTTCGTAGATATAAATCCCGTTCGCTGCCAAAAACAATACGATTTTCGACATCTAGTTCATGAAGTGTTTTTGGACAGTGTGAGGCCGTATGATGTGTCATGATTTCTGTTTTGACTGCGTAAGCATGTTCATTTAGCTGTTTCCAAACATCGTTTGGATTGCACAATATATAGGCAGCCATTATTGTAATTCCGATTCTAATTTTTATAACGTATGCCATATATAGTATCCTGTTTTTTTAATAAGCTACTTTTATTCTTAGATTTATTATTCCCTAATATATTTCTAATAGTTTTTTGTGGTTTACAGGCTAAACCTATCTCGGCTTTTCCCAGTATTGGTCTTAATCTATTCAACAAATTATCGTCGTATATTACAGATACAAAATGTTTTTTGGTATGATTATTATTGCTTACTTTTGTATCATTACCATCTACAATGGGAGAAATATGTTGTCTTTTTTTATAGCGCATTTTAATTAAAAAACCTTTTATGTATCTGTTCAGAATATCTATGGGGAAACCATTATTTTAAAAAACATTCTTGATGTGTTTAATTTCTTCATGTAAAATGTCTGAATTTGAGCAAATTTTAACCGCTCTTTCCATTGCCATATGAACCACATTACGTTTTTAGCAACTAGGTACCGAACTCCGATAGTTAATAGTAATTAACGCATCTGCTGGCTTGCGAAACACGCTGGTTTTATATCTCATTTGTTGTGTTTCAATAAGGATATTCAAGAATGGGATAACACCCTTCTTTTCTTTTTCCAGTGTGAATTGAATGTTCGGGTTTAAACTGTTAAAATCCATGAGGACAATAGAGAGTTTTTGCCCAGCTCGCTATTCTATACGGTAACGCTAAAGTCACATGACTGGTATTCTGCGCATGCGTCTCTGTCCCGTAGAGGAAATACCGTTAACGTGACACGTTCACTTTCCTCGAATAACGTATCGCTTTACGGTAGGAAACATGAGTTCCGACACTAGCGCTCCTGGTGACGAATTGTAGAACTTGAAGTCCAATCGATTTGTATCTACTTATTCGAAATTACCGATTACAAAGATAATTTTCACGATCGGAGGGCATCTTTTTCTTATGTTTTCGTGGATGCTTTCAGAAAACGTTACATTAGTAATCAGAAATCATTACAGAATTTCGGGTTGAAAATTTGAATCGGCGAGCGAGCGGAATCTCGAAAAAATATCGTCGTTGATCGAGATTTAACGAGACCGAATTATTTATCGAAACTGATAAGAAAGAAAGACAAAACGATGAAAAAAAAAAAGAATATTTCCTATTTTAATTAATTAAATACATTCTTTCATCTATTCGATGCATTGACTAAATGATATTTATATAAATCAGTGCTATTTTTTTCGTAAATAAACCGTAGGCATGATGACAATTGAGAAGTGTAAATTTTCACGTTATGGCAAAAACTCTCTTCATGACAGATCCCGGTATTGTGGTTACCGTATTCGTTCACGTGACATTTGCGTTTCCCGCATATAAATCACGTTATGGCAAAAACTCTCTATTGTCTATGTAATGTTTGTTAACGATCAAAAATGAGTCGTCAACGTACCTACACATGTAGTGCACATTATTAATAACGTTGTCCAATGAAACTGCCTGGTTTCAATATGCTGCGTAGCACAATATTCAATATACTGCATAATATACTGCTTAATTTATATTGTGAAAGTGGAATTTTTTTTTTATATGTCTCCAAATATCAAAAACGAACGTGCGCATTGTCGAACTGATCATATTTTGTATGAGTGTATAAAAAAAGAATTCTTTTTAAAACATGAATTTCCACTTCTAAGATGAATGTATCAACTGCTTTAATTGATTAAAACAATTAATATCAATTAGCAAAACGCAAACACATCTCCAAATTTGGGAGCTGAGTCAATGTTTGCAATACGGCAGAAGGTTACTTCTTCCGGTAAAATATTAAGGTCATTTTAAGTAAATACATTTTTCCTTGGAAATGGAAGCACAACTAACTTTCAATTTAAAGTGTGTTTCATTTTTTAAAGATTTTCAGTTAATGAACCTCTAATTTCCGATCATTTTAAAGGAAATTACAGAAAACAGAATTGACTAAACAAACTAATTAAATTAATAATAGGCTTAAAATTGCGGAACTTTGGTAAAAATACAGATTTCTATCTAATGACCTTTAGCTGTTTAGTAATTATACTTTTATATTTTGAGTCAAAAATGACTTAAATTTAATAATTTAATACTGTTTATATCACCCTACCATGCTTTCATTATTGTATATTACAGTGGTTTTCAATCTGTACGTCGTGTCTCATTAGGTTCTTCATTTATCAGAAGAATCATCAATCAAATTTTCTACAAATTAATGAAGTATTAATAAAATAACTAAATAACTTAGTAACTTGTACTTTGTAAATAATTTTAAATTCATTAATCTGCCAAATATTTATTGTTATTAAAGCATAGCAAAAATTGATCTTAAAATCAGTGGAAAAATAAAATGGATATGATGGGCCAGTATATTAATGTATTAAAATATTTTTGTAATAAGTGATAATATTTTTAAATATTTTTTGTCTTATTTTAAACTTAATTTACATAGGGGAGACCGGGGCTAGTTGGCATAGATTTTGGTTTTTGATTTTTCTATTTTTTTATGCAATACTTAGGGGGATTCTGGTGAATGCGGCGGATAGCTTAACTTTTTGACTACAAAATTATGTAGGACCGATTAATTAAATCCGTGTTTAGGTAACCCCAAAAATACTTTTCCTAAAGCTCGCAACTATGCCAACTAACCCCGGGTGCGGGGTTAGTTGGCATACACCTAGGGGTGAGTTGGTATAACATGATATGGATAGGGATACTTGAGCAGAACACAGCAATTTTCGAGATATAACATTTTATTTTATCAAAAATGTTATTTTAATAATACTTGAACAAAAAGCAACTATGATAAATTAAATTAAATTAAATTAAATGGAAGAACAAACAATGAATTCTTAGTTACCTACAGTTATTGTATGATATCAATTACGAATGTAGGAGTTGGGCGCTCGCTGATTTGAACAGGTTTAATGGTTAATTTCTCAAGATAAAAAAAATTTCATATACACAAAAAAAAAAATGTCTACATCTCAAGATAAATTGTTACATAGAATAAAACACTTCAACCACACATTATAGCGAATTTTTGGGGTCTATAGCCTATACCCCTTTTTAAAGTTTTTTTTACTTCCATTAAATAACCACAAAGTAATATAAGAATTATATAAATCATGAATATAAAAAGGATAATATGCAATTATTGAAATGGATAATTGCTTTTTCCATAACTCTTATTATCAAGAATAGACGTTAGACACATTGTAGAGCCGTATATTATCATTTTTATATTCATGATTTACGTAATTCTTATATTATTTTGTGTTTATTTAATGGGAGTAAAAAAGGCTTGAAAAATGGATATAGGCTATAGACTCCGAAAATTCGCTATAATATGTTGTTGAAATGTTTTATTTTATTTTATTATTTATGATGGAGAAATAAGATTTAACAGGAAGATAATTTATCATACATATTTTATGTTTGCATAATAATGATATGGTATGGAAATTTTTAAATTTTGTTTTTTGTATTACATAAAGATCGAGAACTGTTTGAGCTAAACGATTTGTTATTACTTTTCATAAATTGGAATTTCTAATATTTTCAGTAAACATACTTATATGTATCTTTTGAATATATATATATGTTCACTACATTCAGTGAAGAAATTAGAAACTCCAATTTATAGAAAATAATAATACTTCATATTTTTTGTATTTTAGTCAAATTTCATTCTCAGCTTGAGGCATAAAAAAAAGCTGTAAATGACATTAGGATTTCTTTTCTCCAGTGTATTTAAATTGCCGAAAATAAAAGCTTTGAAATTAAAAACAAGAAAAAAAGAGATTTTTTTTTTGGGCTAAATTTGAAAGACATCAATTCAGTAATTTATTAAAGAGTTGGGACGGAGGAACTTATTCCGAAACCTACATATAAAATTTGATTTTATAAACCTGCTTTTCCTTCGGAAGTATAAGCTAAAAGGGGGATCTGAAATGGTATCTACAATTGAGAAAGACACCTCAAGAAAAAAAAATTGCTTGGAGCTCCAAACAGGTTGATTGGTCAACTTTAAGTTCACTTTTCCTTTTTCTGATGGAAGTAACGAATTAGATAATGAATTCCTCCTAGCGTTACTCGTTACTCGTTATGCCTCTGTCCATTTGAAAACATCAATTGAATCGAAGATATGGCCCCAAGTCCATAGTTTGTCGTAACTTTAACATTCACAAATATTTAGACTAGGCTTGTGAAATACCCAATTAATAAATTAATAAAACAATAAGAAAAAACTATGGTTTCTTTAAGATCAGAAGAAGATTGAGACTACTACTAATTTTAATTCTTCTAACTTTTGAAATCAAACGAGAAAGTTCATAAGGGAAAAAATGCCATTAACAGTGACAGAAATTGAAAATTCGAATGACATATTTAATTATTCTCCGAAGGAGGGAGAAAAGGAGAAAAAAAGTCTATTTAACTTTTAAATGTTCCTAAACAACCACAAACTTTTCTGATGGGATAATTGCTGTGAAGAAATCGATGATTTTGCCAGCGCCCCGATGCCATTTGCGCTTCATAGACTTGAGAACACGCACTCGGACTAAAATCGTTAGGGTTTGTAGGCGCCAATTACGCCACACGTGCACTCGTTAATTGCTAGATTAAACTCTGAAAGAATCCCATTTGGCGCCTGGTTACTGGTTGAATCTGCATGTTTGCTTTTCTAATTAAATGCCAAACTTTTGGCGAATTCATCAATCGCATCGGACAATGCTATAATGATCAAATTGGCTCAATGGCCACCTGATACTGACTAACAGGAGACCCTTCGAAGGCCAGTTGCAGATCGAAGGGCAAAGGCGTGGCTTCCAATGTTAATCAAATTGCTAGAAAAATCCAGGCTTTGATGGAGCTATTCCGTTTCTGTAACGGTTGTAGAAGCCATTCTGTTGTTTTCCATAGTCGTTCTTGTTTCTTTCGACTTTTTTTTAAATTGCTCCAGATACTGGGTGTTACGAAGGTCTGGAACAATAACCTTTTTAAGGATTTTCTGTTAATTTAGAAGTTCGGAGCTAAAAAATTTCATAATTAGCTCTCATTAATATTAATTACGACATTGTTATACTGATCGAAGCCCTCGCCATTTAGCTCTAATGTTTCTGGCGAAGTATATTCCTAATCAAATACATTATCCCAAAAACCCAATTATTACCGTAATTAATCAGGATTATCGTAATGACCTCGGTTAGTGACAGATTAAATTACAGCTTTTAAAAGATTGTATTTATATTAATTTTCCATCTATAATGGTAACTCGTGCTTTTCAATTTCAAGATCAAATTACCTCCCGCTAAAATAAAATGAATCAAAGCACCATACAATATTATTTTATTTCTTCCTCTTGTAACATATAAATCACATAACTATCTTTATTTATGCATTTAATCAAAGATTAAATACATTAAATGTAATTATCATCAATCGAAGAAGATCAAAAATTAATGAAATGTATAAATATTCTTCGATTTCTTATCTTTTTTTATACTTACATTTCCTCTTCAAACTTCAAACTTTACAGTTATAAAGATTGTCGAATATTACGCTTTGATTATTTGATTTTAAACCTGTACGAGGTTTGTAATAAAAATCGGATGCAGTCAACTCGGGGTGCACTTTCATAATTATTTTTATAAGTAAAAAAGATTAAAGATTACAACAGAAATTTATTTACACATTTATTTTTTCTGTACGGAATAATTATAATATTTCAGTCGGATCTCTTGCCGATCTTCCTCAGGCATAAACTTCTACAAAGCCGTTATTTGAATTTAAATAACAATACATAATATCTCACAGTACTAATCACATTCAATACTTCGTAATTATTTACAAGTAATTCACAATACAATATCTATTCAATCAATCCATAAATTTGAATGAATAACAATACACATTATCTTTCCAATTATTTAAGATAACACGATATAATTTATGAAAATTTAGAGTTTTAGAGATTTAACTAAATTGTATAAATTACGCCGTATTACCTTAAATAACTGGGAAGATAATGTATATTGTTATTCTTTCAAATTTATGGATTGATTGATTGATTGATTGATTGATTAAAAACTGCTTAAATAAACAAACCGAATAATCATTTAACTTCTCTCTTATCCTTATTAATCCTTAAGGATTCCCTTATCCTTATTAATACATTAGAAACATTGGAAACATTAATACATTGGAAACATTAATAACTAATGCTTCTATAATGAACCTTTCTTTTTGTTGTTAATGTGATAAAAATTTTCAACGAAGGGTCAGGATTATGTTCCTCATCTAAACAGTAGTCGACCAATCTGAGAGGTTTTTTTTTACCATTTCTGTAAGCTCTAATATGTTCCTTTAACATCTTTCCATTAATGTTCTTCGAGTGTTTCCATAATATATGTATCCACAATCTCTACATTTTAATTTATATATCATCCCGTCAATATAAATTTTATTTCATCTTTATAGCTTTGCAAAGGAATGAATATCCTAAACGTTTTGTTAATAGTTGTATAGGAATTTTTTTCAGCAACAAAAAAAGCCCAAAACGATTATCATAAAATAAGAGATTTTCGGGGTTAATAAAAATCCAACAAAATGTTAAATTGAATATCCGTGAAATATAAAAGAGTAACACTAATGGAAGAAGTTAATTCAAAATCTAGAAACCACAATGATGAAACAAATTTATATTGTATTGGTGGTGATATACAAATTAAAATATATTATGGAAACACGGAAAAAACATTAATGGAAATAGTAAGGCAACACATCCGGACTCCATTGTTGAAATTTTTTATCGGATTAAAAACGAAAAAGAAAGGTTTATTGTTGAAGCATTAATTATTATCAATTGTTTCCAATGTATTAAGGATAAGAGAATTAAGTTAAATGATTATTCGGTTTGTTTGTTTTTTAAGCAGAGTTTTAGAGATTTCACTTAATTTTTATTGTGCCATATTATGCCATATTATCTTAATTATAAACATCTACAGTACAGAAGAAGAAGTAAATGATTTATAATAATTAGGGCAAGGCATTTGATGATTTTGCATCTTTTTTCTATGAAAGTTGAAACATGGCTCGCATATATGAAAAGGTGTAACATTAAATAATTGGTTAAATAAAGGCATTTATTTATTTATTTTTGGTTAGGGCATTTTTTTGCATTTTTCGGCATTTTTTAGGGATAGGTCATTTTTTGGCAATTTTTAGGTCATTTTGAGCATTTTTAGTAGTTTTTGGGAAGGCAATGTCATTTTTTTTTTTATACTTTGAGATTTTACTTGTTATTCAGTATCGTGGCTTGTCCTCATTCAAGCCAACAAATTTTTCCAGAAAACAAGTAGACTTTTTTTTTTTTGGTTGTTAAAGTTAAAAAGGTAAAAAAAAAGGTTTAATGTAATAAATTCAAATGTTTTATTGGTCATTTTTTTTTATTTTTCTGTCTTTTTTTTACTATTTTTAGTTCATAAATGCATTTTTTATTTGTCATTTATTACCAAATTATAGGTTATTAAATGTCTTGCCCTAATGATAATCAATTAATGACTTATATAGTGATTTAGTTAAAGAAATTCATTTTTAAAATTCTTATCAAAAAGTTTTATTATTTGCAAAAAACAAGAAATTGTCGTAATTGTGTACAATATTTTTCTTATTTAGAATTCTTTTATCCTTTTGGATTTGAATAAGTTTGAGATTCCAATCTCTTCAACTTTTTTTAAATAATCTAATGTTTAATTAAAAATTGCCTACTTTATATAAGCACGAACTAGGTGTGAATTAGACATGAATCAAACCACAACGTTTCTGACCTTCTACTGTATAAGTCCATTTTCAAGTGTAAGAAATAAAAAACTAAAGTAAACTTCGTTCAGTACTGAAGTTTACTTTAGTTTTTTATTTCTCACACTTGAAAATGGACCTTATATAGTAGAAGGTCAGAAACGTTGGGGTTTGATTCATGTCTAATTCACACCTAGTTCGTGCTTATATAAGGTAGGGAATTTTTAATTTGAATTCAGCACGGTTTTCAGTAAATAAAAATCTAATGTTTGTTTTGTATTTTTTGGAGAATATAAGCTCCTTGTTATTCTTATGCATTATTATGCTTAATTTAATAGAAAAATGCATAATTCCAATATTTTTGTAGTTTTACAGTACAGATAGCAAATACAACATTGTAGATTAGTATATCTGGTGTCACGCTGCTTACATTAGCGCAAAAAACGTATAATTTTACGTGCAAAAATTATATCCGTGAAGATTAATATATGTGATTCTATGATGGTAACAGCAGAGCAGAAAATATTTCTATGTGAATAAAGAGTGAATAACTTTATCAGATCTTGAGAAATAATAAATCGATTGTTTATTAAAAGAAGATTTGTAACTGTAACCATGTTTGGTGAAGGTTCTGTGCAAATGTTGGGGAAGAATGTAGCGGCACTTAGGGCCTGAAAAGGCGGCAGTAAGACTAGTCGAAGCCGTGTGAACTTTCCCGTTTGGAATTAAGAGTAAAATAAGATCGTCTGCCACATCCATGGCTTTTCTTCAAGTTATATTGTGTTAGCGCTACTTGGCTTTGGTGATCGGACGAGAACTGCGTTTTTAGGTTAGTATGACTAGTGGCTTCCTTACCTGTGAATATCTCCCAATATCTGATAAAAGCTATCAAAATTCGTAGAAAAAAATGGCAATGTAGAAGGGATTAGATAAAGGCTTCAAACATCCTAACTCATTATCCCATTAATCTTGTAATAAAACATTGTGGATACTAATAGAATATACTTCGTTCCTGAAAATTGAGTTGCATGATTTCCGCTATTGAAATTTGAAGGTAAAATTTCAAATTTCATTTTCAGTAGCTTCAAAAAGAAAAAAAAGAAAATATGTATAAACGTCAATGCCCATCTGTACAATGATGATTGAATGACTTTCTGAAGTAATTGTGATCAGATTATTAAATATTTTTATAAATTGAAGTAAAAAAGGGAAAAAAAAAAACATAAAATTATTTACTTCACTTAGAAAGAAATTGAAGAGGAAAGAAAAATTACATTCTAATGTTTTATAAAACTCTAAAATCATATCAGTTTTCATAAAAATATAAGATGGTTACCAAATGCTATGCTAATCTAACGTGTATCTCTACAACTCCATTCATCATTAAGCAAACAATTGGCAAAACCCCTAATTAAACCATTTTTACGTATTTTTGCAGATAAAATTTACCAGAATTGTTAAAGTAATCAGTTGTGATTACTTATCTACGTTTCATAATTAATATAACAAATACAGGAATGTAAAATTTCTTCCATGGAAACGGAACGTCGAGCAAAAGGCTGTGGCTTCAGGAAATTTAAAAGGTGCGAACGTTTTTAAATGTAGCAGAATTAACGATTGAGTCATTGGTTTTCAAGCTTAAAATAATATCGTATTCCATGTAATAAAATATCCACAAATTAAGACAAAAAGTAAAAGGTTTTATTCTATACTACTACTACTTATTATCATTGTAACAAAGCCAAAGAAATATAGTTGTATAATTTAGTTTTCAAAATGAAAAAGGCACTGAGTTGGAAATTCTTCGTCGTTCATATCGAAAAGGGTAACTTACTCTCAGAACAGCATTTCGAAACTTTTCCTTCTGAGGATCGGAAAAGTTAATTTTTTTCTGAGACCAAGGGAAATACAGCTTACATTTTACTTTTTTTTTTGGGGGGGAAGGGGAAAACTTTTTTATATACTGCTCGGTAACAAAAAAAAAAGTTTTCAAATTTCATATACTTATATTTTCATGGAGGGGAAGTGAAAGGAGTTTTACCAGGAAATGTTTGGTTCGGTAGAACTTCACTTGTTTGTTTGTTTGTTTTTTTGATTAGAAGGATTAAGGCTGTACATCACTCATTTCCAATCCTACGACACCTATTGTACAGACTAAATAGTATATTGGTTGTTCAGACAGACAAGAAGGAGACACGTTGTAGAAAGAAAAGACTAATTCCTGCCATCTCTCGAATTTGAATCCAGATTCGAGTTTTATCAGTCAAATTGTTATGCCTTAATCTAAACTTGGCTAACTCTAAGCAGCCATGAATTCTAGTCTGAACATCCAATCAAAAGAACATGGTTCTGCACTTGAAAATTGCAAAATTATCCTTCGGCAATCCTATGTCTTGTTTATCTATTTTTATAATGAAGAATAAACAGAAATCTAAAATATCTAAAATATATATATATATATATATGTATATTTTGTACTTGTAACGACAGTTCTCTCAATTTTAAAACTGAAACCACTTCAGTACTAACCTTTATTCCAAAATTCATTCAGTTCAATTTTTGAACTAGTCCAAATTTTAATGATCTTTAACTTTTTTTTTATGAATTAGTCAAAAAATCGATGATTTTTAGAAGCTCCAAAAGCTTTTTCTACTTTTGCAATACCAATAAAATACCAAAAACTGAAAAAGCTTTGATTCGTTATGAGACCTGCAATGTTCATTCTTACTACTCTCAACTGATGATCGCCTAATAAGCGGGAAACAGGCTTGTCTTGAGATGTCAGTTTGAACATTGGTTTCAAATTTTAAATGTTTAAACATTTTTTAGGCGCTTTTTCTTTATTTAGATGCGCATAAGAATTTCATTGAGGCTGGCAGAGCCTAACACATGAATTTTCTTTTTTCTTTTTCTTTATTTTTAATGTGTTTTTATGTTTTTAGTTTATGTTCATGGAGGTTTCATTCTTTTTCCTACTTAACTTCAAATTCACCTCCGTTATGAGACCTGCAATGTTCATTCTGACTACTCTCAACTGATGATCGCCTAATAGCGTGAAACAGGCTTGTCTTGAGATGTCAGTTTGAACATAGGTCTCAAATTTTAATGTGTTTGATTTTTAAGTGTAGGATCTACTTTTGTGATCTTGAAGTGATGTGTTTTTCTAGGATTTTAAATGTAAGCAAAGTGGTTCATGACTTAAAAGAGAGCAACTTATTTAATAATTTCGTCCATTATAGGGAAAGTCTTTCATTTATTTGTCGCGAATATATTTAGCACTTACTGGGGAATAGTTTGTAACAAAGTGTTCACTGGTGATTACAAAAAAATTCATTAGGCCTATACCTTTTTTCTTTTGAGTTAAGGAGAGCGGTTCAAAAACAAAAGTATCGTAATCATATTTTTTCGTTGCTCCAAAAGTAAGAAATGTGCCAAGAATTAAGAAAATCGGTGTAGCCGTATGAGCGTGATGCTCGTACAAAGATATAGATTTTCAATAGACATGAATCTCAAAGTTGAATAATAAAGATTTCGCATGCTCTGTCAAAAACCTTGAGGAATGGTTGAAAACAGAATGGAACATTCTACACTCTTAGTTAAACTTAACTTAATGAGGAATTGATTCTTCTATTTGAAGTTGACTTCTTTATCTTCAGTATTCAGAACATTGCTGATGAAACAACATCACATTCTTCCTTTTATGTAATAGAACTTTTTATCTTCTGAGATCTGCGTTCTAAGAACAAAATTAGAATCTCAATCCGTCGAATCAAATCTTCAAATCTCTTGAAGCCGAACAAATCCGCAACAAATTAAAAATCATTGAACGGTCCATTTGCCTTTGAACTTTTTCTACTTTCATTTCCATTCTGTTTTTCTTCTGTCCTTTCCTTTATTTTTCTGTTCGGGTAAACTGATGCTTCACTTCTCGAATCGATTTCCTTTTTTCATCGGCGGAACAGAGAAACCCGAACGAATTCTAGAAGAGGAGGAGAAAGAAAAAAAATCTAAGGAGGAGAATTTGCTGAAAACGCATCGAAAATCATTCACTTGTTCGCATTCTGATTTGTATTTCATACGGAGTCCATTCCAAGGCGACTTCATTCCAGTAGCGCATGAAAGCCAAGTGTGCTGCCACCCTCCTCCAAAGCTCCACCATTAGCCCCTTCAGAAATCGGCCATGCGTTGATCGAATCGAAGGGAAGGGGGGGCTGTGATGTGCCATCGTTCAGGAACCGAAGGGGTCTTAGCCGTGATGGTATGCTGCTCCGTCCACCAAGACAGATCGAGTTTTTATGAATGGTGCTTATTCAGTGGAAGAAAAACAGTTTCATGTACCCAAGAACTTATCGGGCTTTTGTGGTTCAGTGTTTCTGACTTTTCAACAATTTATGATTTGGCGATTGCAAAAAAAAAAAAAAAATCACTATCTTTATCGAATCAAAAGAGTCGAATAAGAAAAATGTTGCGCATATGATAACGACACAAGTCAGACTGCTGAACACGGTGCTAAGTTTTATCAAGATCTTTCTGAAAAGTCTTACAGCAAAATTGCAAATAAGCTTTTTTTCCTCTTATTAGATGTTCTTTTCAGTTATTCTGATTAAAACTTTCCTTCGTGATTTAAAGGTTATCGTCGAAATTCAAAAATCAAGCCACAAAAATAAAATAAATAAAACTTTCTCAATTATCATAACATACAACTTGTATAAAGGTGGGAAAATTTGTGATTGACTGTTTTGGTTGGGTTTATTTACTGATTGTTTAACAGACTCATGTAACTTTTTATTCACAATCATTCTTTTATTGTTAATGAAAGTAAAAATGGATGGAGTTATGCAACATTTGACCAAGCACTAAAATATATTTTTTCTTAGATTACTGCCCCATCTAAAGTGTAAACGCTTTATAAAAAGTTGTTCCTGCTTGTTATCTCAACATAATCCTGCAGAAAATTAATTTTGAGTAACCGTCAATCGACTAATCGTAATGAATAAGATTTGCATCATGTGACTAACGACCTTTGAAGGATATTATTAATTTTGATAGTGATCAGAATTGCCCGGTGAAAGTATCTTTATTTTGATTTAATACACTCTTCATTCCATAAAAAAATGTGATGTAATGTGAAGTAATACATAAGTTTTTGCATTTTTGCGAATATCTCAAAATCGAATTTTGGCGCTTGGTCAAATGATGCATAACACCATCCAAATGTGTCCACCTAAAGAAGGAAATACGAAAGTATTTTTTTTTTCATTTATAATAAATATGTCAGATAATTTGTTTAAGCATAATTTTTTTCCTCAAAATGCTTAAAAAAAGGAAAAGAAAACTTTTTAAACTTTTGGAAATGTAACTTAACTTTAGCTAAATAAATACTTATGTATTGCTTATGTTTTTAATTTAAGTATAATGCCTTCTTGTTTAGAATGTAAGCTCTGAGATTTCGATTATTATCGCTCATAAGTTGTACTTCACAGTTAACAACTGCAACCCTTATTATTTACCTCACAAAAACGAACAATACAGAAGTAATTCTATCGAATTCTGCATAAACTCATTAACAAAGCATTTGTCGATGCCGAATACAAATTTAATTGTAGATTAGAAAGTGAATCACTACTGTCAGCTGAATTTGTAGTTTTTGGACTCTCTTCAGACAAAGTAGATTATACATATTAATGAAGTATATTATGCTTTCAAATAAGATATTATTAAATATACTAGTGTGGCGGAGGAACCTTAACACACAAAAGAATGGGATGTACTGAAAAAAGGCTTTTATTTTTCAAATAGCACAGTCACAAATCTTTGCGGTATTGTTTCATATATTGTATGAAAGAATCGAAAGTTTTCATTTTTTTTTACTTCCAGAAGAAATCCTGCAATCAAACAATCATCACTTTAAAAAATTTACGAATTTTATTTTATTAATCATGTCTTTTTCAAGTAAGTTTTAATTAATAAGTTTCTAAACATGAATGCGAAGTTAGATGTTTAATTTCTATATAGACACATCGTAATTTCAAACATCACAAAGATATTGATTTTGTCATTTCGCTTTATTTTAAGAAACAATGGTTATTGGACCATCAATGTTTCACATCTTCAATTTTGAAACTTTTCCTTTCTCTTAATCGTGCCTGTGCTTCTATAATTATTGGCTTTAAACAATGGGTTATTGTTTGATCATCCCTCCTTTCATTGGGATTCTCAATCAAACCTTACAAAGATCACATGAATGACTTTAATCAGTGTTTGTCTCATACCTTTCATAACTTGTGAACGAGTCTTACTAGAAGGAATTTGGTAATTTTTAAAATTACAAAATCTGGAATGACTCAAAATTCGTTTCAATCCACACAACCGAACATCGAATATTTTCCTTTGTGTTTTATTATTTAATTTTCAATATCTCAAAATTGTCTAGAATGTCTAGAAGGAAAATCATTGAATTCCTTTTCCATTTGTGTAAAGCAACTGTATATAGTTATTTTAGTACAACTGTACTTAGCTTCTTACACTGCTGTTATCTCTATCGTATTTCGTAATGTTATCGGTTACTAAAGACGAGGATGTGGTATAATTCCCATTTGTCTTCCAAAAGAATAAGAAGGAATAAGAATAAAAGATATTAAAACTCAGGGAAAGGCGGGATGAGACTTCTCACATTCCCGCCTGTCTTTCCTTAGATTTGATCACACCACTGCAAGATTACTACTTATACAGAATAAGAAAAGAAAGAAATAAGCTAAAGCGAGTAAGTAAGGAGTCAAAATAGTTCTTGTCTGGAACTAATATTTATCAATTGGGTAATTAAAAATTGCTTAGTTCTGCTTTATGATATCACGAAATCAAAAGTTTTTTTTAATTGGGTAAATCAATAATAACATCAGAAAAATCTTAGTATACGTTTTTCTAGAAACCATGAGATTACTTAAATGTTAACAGCGCAGGATTGACATAATTATCAGCTTTAGTTTTTTCTTCACTTTTGCAAAATCTATAGATTTCAGACAGCTGAGATTCCAATTAAGATGTTAGTACATACGTCTCATACTCTACTTAATATTCAAATAAGTTGATATCACGTTAGATATTCAATATAACAGAATAGAATATAATTTAATATAATACATATGATATTAGAATTTAATATTTAACGTTAGAATCTCAACATTATAGGACACAATAGCTATTAAAAAAAAAATGTGACAAAAATAGTCCGGACATTTTCGATCAATCAGATTAACCATCATCAGCAGTTATCAAAAGTTCTTTTAGCTGTTCTTCCTGCTGATTTTGGTGAAGATCTTTTGATCGAAAATATACAGCTATTTTGAAAGCAACTTGTATTTCTTTTAATAATTACTTTTTAATTAAATTTCCTCTGTAATGTTATGATTTTAAAATTATGATATCAAATATGTAAATAGTTTTTACAACTAAGACACATAATATATTCGATTATATTAATTTCCAACAAACACATATCATATATATTCCTACTAGTATTCAATTTTTTTCTTTCATTTCTGACCTAAACAGAAAAAGTAAATATAATCTTATCAACAAAAATTTTTTAAAAAGTGATAATGCTGAACTTCCATTTTTTTCATTCGAAGGACGATCTCCATCTGTCTGTCTATATTTTTCTGTCTCCCCATAGATAACACTTCTTCAACGAATTATACTTTTTTTTCCTTCCCTTCCTGAAAGAAAAAAAAAATTGCTTTTTTTTTATTCCTCTCACCTTTCTTTATATCTACGCCCTGTCGTTCACAGATGCATAAGTGTAGCTTTTTTAGATGAGGAATTCTTGTGCTTGGAACGAGATCTTATGAGTTATTTGGCTTGCTATTGGGAAATAACAGAATAAGAATGAATTTGGCGCCTGTTTCTAGCCTTGATGCCAACTCAGCAATTTGCAAGCCATAGCTTCCTACTTCTGAAAGAAATTTAAGAACATTGCCATCCTAAGCCCAATATGTTATCGTTATTCTTGCAAAGAAAAGATCGGCAGGAATACAAATGTGTAATGGAAAATTTGCATCTATAGAATCTATATTTAAGTAAGACCTATAACAATAGCAATTATAAAACGTAAACAGTTTCCTTCTATGTTAATATATAACTGTCTCTTTTTTAAAGAAAACATCTTTTTATTAATTTACCATATCAATGAATTTCTGTTATCGCTTTTATAGTAAGTTAATAGAAAGAGAGTATGCAACAATTATCCACAGTTAGCCATCTAACAATTATCCACAGTTAGCCATCTAACAATTATCCACAGTTAGCCATCTCACAATTATCCACAGTTAACCATCTAACAATTATCCACTGTTAGCCATCTCACAATTATCCACAGTTAACCATCTAACAATTATCCACAGAAATCTGACAGAAAAGATGTCCTGTATGTCCTCAACTGAAGCAAACAGATAAAAATCATGGCATTCCCTTTAAAATTTCCAGTGAAATGATTCCGCGTGTGACTGTATTGATGATGGGACAAAAACAATTAGAAACCTTTATAATTTTAAATTACACTTCGGAATTAACTTTTCTCATCAGTTCTTGTCTTTTAGATAATTGCATCAGAATTGCTCTTCCCTTTTTAATTAGAGGAACTTCTGTTTTGTCTTTGCACCAACGCCTTTCTCCAATTTTCCCATTTCCCATCTGTTTAATTCTAATCGTCACGCCATCACTATTAAAAGTTAAGGATACTCTAAAATAAACTTTTACTCAAAAAATAAAAGAAATTTAATACGTAAAAATTATTTATTTAATCTTTATCTGATAATGTTTGATAAAAGCGTGAGCTCGAAGAAAATTAAGATGTACTGTACTTCAATTTCCCATGTTTGTTATAATATTCTTTTATGTTTTTCTATTAAGTATAAATTAAAAGAAGTTTCTGAAAGAACTTAAAGCCTTTTTTAATTAAAATCTTGCATTTTTTTATTGTTCTTGTTTTGCAAATGAAAATTTAAAATTTAAGAAAAACCTCTGTATTTGTAAATCGTAATACATAACGAATTTAACCTCTTTTTCATTTTCTAATTACCGAAAATTAACTTAAATAAATAGACGTTGCTTAAATCTTACTACTCTAAATGTCTAAAAACGAAGACAGCATTGTACAAGTTACAGAATTGTAGTTCGGTTTGCCATCTCGCATAACGAAAGAGTCCGTAACTAAACACAATAAATTTTATCACATTTTAGATGACTTATGCTATGAATTGGATATTAAAATGACATCTATGACATCATCATATATTCATATCATTTACATAATCGTCTTATTTATAATGAATTTAAGATGAAGAATGAATTCAATAAGTGATTCATCAAGGTTGCGGTCTGTCGTGCTCAATCGTCTGGGCAAAGATTTTGCTTTACATAGCCATTCAAAAAAAAATGTGTTGAATGTATATTGCAAATTTCGAAAAGATAATCATTCAGTATGTGCCGTGTCGAACTGCATGATTTCATAAGAATGAAGTCATCAATAGTTTTCGGTTTAGCCTACCGGCCGAAGCCTAAAGCTGCGGGGATTCGTTCTCCGATTCACGGCCGAACCATGACAGGCTCACAGCGATCAAGATTGCAAAAGTTTGATAGTTTTCATCTGTCTTGCATCCGGCGAAAGATACATGAATTTTATTCTAAAAATGAAATCCGATTCCAATAGTAGTGATTCAGAAGAAGGACTCAGTGGAATTGAGAAGATGGAGTAAAATTGTGTTTGAAAAAACAGACAAATAGCCCTTGTCAAGGAGAATAAATAATGAGAAAGAGTAATCGTTCTTCATATAGGATTTATGATAATAAAATTATTTTAAAAAATCATTGAACAAAAAAAATTAGCACTTCTTTTTTTTCATCCCTCTCTCTAAATTAATAATAATAAAAAGCAATTATAAAATATTTAAAACTAAATTTACGTCAACCTTTATTCGCATCAAAATTTATTCACTTTGTATTTATCAGTTAATAATAAAAATGACCAAATTAAACTAAAAAAAAAAAGAAGCGGAAAAAAACACACATACACATAAAAACTTCAATATTTAATTATATGTTGATTAAACCTTGAAGTTGATTTAAAATTAAATTCAACATAGTTTGTATATATTTACAAAGTTGTGATGAAGTATTTTAACAATGAAAACAAAATTAAAAAGTTGATTGTAGGCCGATTGTGAAGTTACAAATATCACAATAATCTCGTTTTTCATTCTTAATCCGCTGTATGGAATAAATCATTAGTTGGCTCAAGTATACAATCTCGTCTCATTCGAGTAGCATTAGAAAGTAGTTCCCCTAATAGATCCAATGCTACTTTCCTAGGGTGTCCAGGACTGTAAATCATATTTAATTATTATTAATATGAATTTTTACACATCGAATAATGTACCACAACAAATTGAAAAAAATAGTCTGTGCAAAATTGGTGAGTAAATGATAATTTATGTTATTACCAATTAAAAAAGATTTCTTATGTAGTAGTGCCCTACAAAAATACAACAAGTTCGATTCCGAATTCTCGCCGAAACATAACCTTGTTTCACTTTCAAAAGTATATAAAAATTTGAAAACATGTTTATGTTATCATATATTTAATGTGCAATACAGACAGTGTAGAAAGAATGGAGTCAACCAAAATAAAAATATGTAAAAGTTAAAAAATTAAAAATATACTGACATATTATATTATCATATTAATTGAGAAACAGAGCTAGTCCTGAGAACAATGATAACAAAACTGAAATGACTATGTAGCACATATGTTGTTTGTGTAAAATATTTTTGTCCTTAGCTTGTAGTTTTATCCTAACATAATACACTCACTGGTCAAAAGAGAAAAAACAAGTATTAACAGTGATTCGTAATTTTTTAACCAATATATGTAATAAACTGACATTCAAGTACCTCTGTGACCTAACTGTTGAGCGTGTCCTGCCGCCGAACTGTAGAAATTAAGAGGACAAGCCTAAGAAACACGAGCAGAACCGCAGCTGACAAACAAGGCGCACTTATACAAAAAATTTAATTTTATTTGCTAATATTTTTATTGAGAAACAGAACAGTAGTTATGACTAGACGAAAAGGTTGGAATAAATATCATTATTTTATTACCTATTTGGAATAGAAAGTTAATTTTTAAAACTAAGTTTGGAGCCCTGGAGTTCTGACGCCATTGTACACTGAACAATTTGCGTACTTGCTTGCGGCAGCCTTGAACATGAATACAATCGAGGAACGCCAAAAAGCGGGATACCGAGTCAGCTCCACTCTAAGAAGTTTTTAATATACCAGTTAAATTTCTTCTTTAACATCTGAATACTAATAATTTAATATTTTTATTTTGGAAAAATTGATTTAAATGACTCTATGAGGAGATGAATAGCGCCCAACAATCTACGATTCTTGTCCTGAAACGTTGCTACATTGCCATCGATTTTGAGAGGGATGTTATTGTCAGATGTCATATCGCTGGTCTGTCAATTTTGCAACGGTTCGCAGACATGAATTGGACAGAGTTAAAAAAAAAAAGACGACAAAAGAAAAAAGCGAGAAGAGGATTTAAGATGTTTCGAACAGAATTGAGATAAACATTGATTGCAGATCTGATCAAGTTGTTTCTTAATGATATTTAGATTAGTTATGCAGTTTCTACGGATCAATGACTTATATAACTTATTTAATTAACTTATATAATTTCTACGCATCAATAAGTTATAAGCTGCAGTTTCTCGTTCTAGAGACAACTGTATGTGTCATTGGGAAATTTCAACAGTGTAATTACCCAGAGAGTAACTATTATCCGATTTAGGATATTTTTTTGGAAGATTGTTAATCAACAGATAGGAAGAGTAATATAAGTTGATTGGAAACTTAGTAAATAAAGGAAAAATTGCATATTTTCAAACCTATGTTAACAATTAACTGTTTCAAAAAAATTAAGTTCAAGTCTTAACAACTTTACATAATTTCAGAATTTGAGCGTAAAACATGAATAAGTAAATAGAAAAAAAATTACATTTTCTCAGTAATGATTTGCTGCCAATTTGTTGCCCGTTTCCATTTGGACAGCTGTTTCGTCCATATAAACCAGATTTACTCTGTTGATGAATATAGCACTTTAAATCCTCTTATTTTAGTGAAATTATTCCAAATACTGAAACATTTTTGTTTTTTGCAAAGTTATTTGAATTAAAAACAAAATTTCAAACTAATGCCAAGTTGAGTAAGTTTTTAGAATTCTTCTGAAACTTCAATCCTAACGTTTTTGATCTCATGTGAGAATACATTAAAAGGTTCAGAAGAAAGAGTTGGCGTGAGATGGTTTGTATGTTTTAGCAAATCCATGTCTGTGAGAAAAACGCCCTTAAACGTATCGTGGCAATATACTGGCATTTGGCCAGATTCCCTTATTCGAGTCATTGATCTTTTTCATGTGTTTAACGATGGTGAAAATGAAAGTGAAAATGAAAGTCTCTCATTAATTGAATTCTGCAATATTGAAGATTTAAAGCTACAGAATCAAAGTAACCATCGGAAATTTCTTATTAATGAATTCGAAATAGCTGATAAGAGAAAAGAGTTAAACGAATAGGAGAAAGGTAAATTTGTAATCAGACCATCAATTTTCAAATTCCTAATAGTTTATCTTATCAACAGTTGTGATATACAAGTTTAAAGAATTGATGATTCGGTTTTCAAAAAAAAATTGAATAATGTGAAAAGAGAAAGAAAAAAAGAAAGAAAGAAAGATAGAAATGAGTGAAATCTTAATCCATTAAAAAGAGACGAAGTAACTATATTTGGCGAAATTTTATTTAAATGTTATAATTAATATGCAAATTTTTCAAGGAAACTTATAAAGTCAAGTTTGACAAACGAGCAGCCATGCTTATTAAAAAAAAATAGTTGGAATATTTGGGAGTCGTGAAATATATAACCATGAAGCTCCAATGCCTTCCCCCGAAATTAATTACAGCTGACATTTTTCTTAGGTCAAAATGTATATCATCTACAAAAAAAATTAATGAATAAATAAATTATCTGTAAAAGAATTTATTTATAATCTGTAAAAGTAACCGATGATTTTCTTTTTATAAATTTCTTGATTTTCAAATAAAGAATGTTCTTATAAAATGAAAAAAAATAATGTTTTCTTGCATTAACTATAACTTAAAACTGATTAGAATATTGAAAAATCTGGTTTCATAAGCCAATTGCTTGAAAGCCATTTTAAGCAATTTCTTTCGTAGTTTATTATTTTTAAAAAATAATTGATTCTTCTCCAAGTCAATTTTTAAATCTCAAAATAACGAAACGAATAAATAAAATATAAATAAACAGGTGAATAAAAACTATTTGAAAACTAAAAAAAAAAAACATTATCTATTAATGAGAGATTTGTTCTTTTTGTTTCATTTTAACAAAAACTTGATAGCAATGCCCACTTTAATGCTTACTTTTAGTGCTTCAGGTAGATTTTTAAGTCTTTTACTAGAGCTCCCACTTAAATTCTCTCTTTTTTCCGCACAATTTCCACATTATTTGCTGCGCTCCTCAGAATTGCAAAGCTGTTAGCGAATCTTTCATAGATCCTTTTGCTGTTGTGGACATTCGATGCATAATTCATCGTCTTCTCTGAGATTCGGGGCACTTCTTTCAAAGCCAGAGTTCTCGGTTAGAGAAGACGACGATTCGTATATAAACCAACGGGCATTTTTGTTTTTTATGCGAAATTGATTAATCATCATGAATTAGTTTGAAGTGACAGGAAAGTTACTATTAAGAAACAAAATATTTTTTTTAAAAAAATTACCAAATTTGAATCTCGAAATCTTGAAATATCTTCCAACACTATATTAATATACATATTTATATGTAATAAATTTCGGTTAATAAGCCTGCTTTAAAGCAATCTACTTTGTAATAAAAATGGTTTCTTTGTTTTTGCCTATTTTTATAAGAAACACTCATAAAAAAATCAGTCTTCCTGTATATGTCTGCCTATTTTTATAGTCCCCAAATAACTTCTGAACCAATGAATGGATTTTCCTGAAATGGACAAAAGAAAACTTGTCTTTGAATAGTTTTCGTGTGGCTATCTGTGAAGAAATTCCCCGTGAACGAAATAAAAAGTCTCATAAAACAAAGGCGTCAGTTGAGAAACGATCAATATCTACTGATGTATATCAATGCATAGCAATCCATTTAGTAATCAACTATTGTCTGCGCATGGTTTGATAGGATTAAATTAAGTTGAAGTCAGGTAACTTAAGTAAATACTTGATATAAAAATTAGTTAATAAAAAAATTTGAAGATTATGAGATAACTTAAATGAACTTATAAACAAAAACTTAAATGAACTTATAAACAAAAACTTAAATAAGAGTAACTTCATTTAATCATTTATATAGACCTTAACAAAGCGTTTGATATCTAAGAACTATATAAAGGAATACGAAGTCGAATTCATATTTTACTAAAAATCTACTTAAAAAAAACAAAATTTAAGTTAAAACTAGAATTATCTACTTATATGCCAAATTTGAAGTCATATAGTTACGGAAATAAGGCAATTTTAAATGCGAAAATATAAATCCTCTTTATTCCTTATCCCGTGGGAATTTCGAAAAATCCGGCCGTATTACTTGTCTCCGTCATAAAGGAAATCTCTAGACTTTGAGGACTCCCGCCACTTTTAGAAACTCTTGAACAACGTAGCTTACTGCATATTAATCTTAAAATAAAAGTAAGAAACCCTTGCCTTTTTTTCTTATCAATAAAGACTTTTCACTCAATTTTCAAGATTCCAGTACCGTAAATTTTCGTTACTTTGTTCAAGAAAATTTTACTCAATTCAAAATGACAAGTAATTTGAAAAGATTCGGTTAAAGCTGACATTTTTAAAATATCTAATTCTTGTTTATGCTTGTTTTGCAGTTTTCAATAGCAAATCTTCTCTACCAAGGACGATCGTAAATATTTAGTTTTCATCCTAGGGCCAACAGAAGATGCGAATTATGTTATCTGTAATGTAAATTCGTATCATATTTTACTTTGATTTTCAACTTTAGTTATCATTATTATCTTGTAAATTTCTTTATTCACTTTCCAAGCCAAAGTATCGAAGTTTTCACTTAAATCACGATAACTGACGTTTCAATTCAGCTTATATTCTTTAGTTCTGTGAGGAATTGTTATTTTATCAGAAATTCCTTTTATTTATTATTGGTCAAACTGTTGGAATTTACCCGCAAAACTTTTAAATGAAATTTTGATTTTCAGATATTCGTTTAGATTCTATTATTGTTAATTTAATTGTTACCTTTTTGATTTGATTTGGGTTACCTAATCATTACCAAAACTTGTGATTATTGATGCAATCAGACTCTTTGTACATACCCTTTAAATTCTTGTGTTGATCAGACATAAAGTTGTTCTCAGTTTTACGCTATAAGTCTACTGCCCTTATTACTGTCTTCTGATCATAACATATTTTAGAATTTCTGCAATTTCACAGGTTGGTTTCATGGAAATCCAGTAAATTGTCTTAAGTACTTTAAAAAAAAAAAAAAAAAACAACTTTACAAACTTTAGAAGATATTATATTTATTTAAGGGTGTTTCAGTCAGTTATAAAGTTTTATTCCTAAGCCCTATTAATTTGTAGCAGGAAAAAATACAAGAAGATAAGATTCATCTAATTAGTATGTCTGGCAAACAATGACATTATCTGTAATGAATATTTGATGATACACTTTGAAAACTCGCTTTGAATTTAATTCAATTATCCTTCTGATTCTTTTTCAGGTTCCACCGAATGAAAGTTGGACGTCTTTTGAATTCATCTACTTGTTCTCGAGGGTATTTGCAAATCATTGATGGTAACGATAGCACAGTTATTTCCAACCGACGAAACCCAGGCTTCTTCTGTGGAGAAATTGATGAGCCCCAGACATACATATCCGAATCCAGTTTTGTAAAAATCGTATTCTTCTCAGATAGTTTTTCCGGTAAGTTAATTTTAACAGCATTTTAGCAATAATATCTTTAATTCCTAATCTTTAAATTGAAACAATTGTTAGTGTACTTAAATTTTGTATAGAGTAATTATAGTTACAATTATGTATAGTACTATAGTTTTTCGGTGAATGTTCAAGAAGCATATTTTTTTTTCAGTTTTATTATATAGGAAGTTGACTGATAATTGATTGAAAGGAAAGCAATCGTTTAAGTCATAAACAACCGTTTTTCTCTTCGGTTTCTATACACAAGCCTTTTCCTGTTCGCCATTAATCTTAAATATCTCTGTCGCGCATCTACCACATTAAGTGTATTTCCCAAAGATCAATCACCTTTGTGAATGGTATTTGTTAATAATATTATAAAAATAAAGTTTGATATTCAGTCATACAAAGTCAAGGTTAGTTTAAGCTGAAAAGCCCAAAATTTATGGAAGTTATCCATGAAACAACTTTGAGATCCCACTTCTAAGCTCCGCCCCTAAAAACCCGTGAACAGATGTCGACTTTGTTATTATTTATTTGTATTACATCAATGCCGTAAAAGCTGTAAAAAGTTACAGCAAAATCTACAAAAATAACATCAAGATAAGGGTCTGAAGATAGGAAAAACGTCAAAAAGTTGAAATTTCTATCGGTCGTCATTTTGGAAAGGTTAATCCAATATGGCTGAAATACAACACCAACCGAGTCCTTAAAGGTATCTAGCACCTATAAAAGTTTTAGCTCAAAAGCTCAAAATTTACGGCAGTTATCCACATCACAACTTGAGGTCATGCTCCATTTCAAAGGCCCGGCCCCTAAAAACCCGTGAACAGATTTCGAATTTTTTTATACTTATTTGTAGTTTAAGTAATGCCCTAAAAGCTCTGAAAAGTTTGTGGCGAAAGCTCTAAAAATAGTAAAAAATCGCCAAAAACTGGAAATAAAATATACCGTATATACGAGTGGGAAGAAGAATAATAGAGTGGGAAGAAGAATTTGAATGGCATATATACTCGTGATGTATGACCCTGATCGGCATTTGCCACAAGGCTCCAGGATCATCTGTTCAGAGGATAATTGTGGATAGATTTGCAAAAATATGTCATAATAGCAGTCGATATTATGTCAAAAGGAAAGACATTTCACAGGAAAAAGAAAAAAAAGACAAAAAAGTTCCATCAAACTTCGGAATTGAAGCTGTATTAGCAGCTTCACCAGAGCAATATCTTGACCATTGATCTATACCGATAATGCCCATAACCAAGCATGTGATCAGGTCAGCGATAAGGTCAATAGAATCATTCTTTGATTAAATACGAATTATTGAAAGACCTGCGTCAGGAAGTACTTGCTAATCAAACTATTTTAGATGAAGAATAATCCTGAATGAACATTGAGGACCTAATGAGATTTCAGTATGATTTAAAGCGTGGGATCTTTAATTTCTTAAGAATTAAAAAAAATAGGATTAATTGGAGACTTAATTCTTAACTATCCAATTACTCTAAATTTTTATTATGTATTTTATTATGTATTTTTTATTTGTATTTTTATATTATGATTTTTTGTTTTATATTATTTGATTGAATGTTGTGATATTCAGTTTCACTATTAAAGACCCATTAAATGCTAAAAAGAGGAGGGGAATATTGATTTATTGTAGGATTTTCTTTATAGAAGATTTCAATTTACAACTCATCAATTAAAAGCTTCGACATAAGATGAACACTTTTGAATTTGAGAAGCTAAGACATAGATTTTTATATTATAAGTAAACAAAATCAATTTGTGTAAACCGAAATATAATACCGAAATTTAATTCATCTGTTCTTCAAAGCACTTAAAAAGTATTAAAAATTCAATAGCGAGTCATAAGTAAAAAGCAATTTGTTTGGCAACAGAACTACGAAGTATATGAAGATAAAACATGGAACCTGTTTTTACAGTTTCACTTAGTTTCTACACAGACTTGATATGAAGTGCTCTAAGCAGGTATATGCAAAAGAAAGGAACGTTAGAAGATTGTAACTTATTAAGAACTTATTAAGGTTGAGAGAAAACGTGCCCTACGGTATTAAAGCAAAAAAAAATCAAAATGTTGCATTAACGGAAATCGAACAGATTTCAGCTTCATTTAGCTTTTGCAAATGATTTTTTAATAGTTCAAAAAAAAGGGAAGATAAGCTTCAGAAATCAATATTTAAGGTAAGTCAATTATGGATACAGCATGAAAGTATCAATAAAGGGAAACCCACAACCTACTATGCCGAACATTCAGTTCCAATAAAAGTAGTGAGATGCCTCACTGGAATTATCCCATAGAATACTTGTGGATCCCTAATGATTATCTATCACTGATACCATGGGTTTTTAAATAAATATGATAATATTAGAGGGAGGCTAACAAAAGTCATTACTGAAATGTTATTTATTATGTTACCATTGTATCGCATCTAATGTACATTACTAGTAATGTGGGAAATATAGAAACTAGTGTCACAAATTCAAATTTAAATGACATGTAAAGGTACTATCTCCAAGAAGATCGACAAAAACCTCTGACTTCACTGGAGATGATCGTTTTTCTATAAGCTTTGCAGTTATTCACCAGAGGTCTCTGTTTCGCCGAACTTCGAATCCGTCGCTCGCTGCCACATCAGTCGAGACTGTGCAGTTGCCTGTTTTGCATTACTTAAGATTGTTGTTTTTCTAGTGAAACGAAAAATGATTCGAAGATTGGGTGATCAACCCTGTTACAGTAGTGAGATTGGTTGAGGTCATATTGCGATGAAAAGTGTGCCATTAAGATGATATAGGTCTGGAAGTCATTCGCATGTTATCTTTGATCTTATTGCTTTGGTCGTTTTATTGGAAGTACTCATATGCATTATCCATAGAACACTTGCACAACTTCCACGATCTAACAAAACCTGACCATTGGTAGCGAAGTCAGAGATGTCACACTGTTAGAAGAACAGATTTGCATGCAGATCCGATTCTTTAAGCTTTAGTTAAGAGTCCTCGTGCTCAAAGGTCCTAGCGAACGAGAGGAAAACGAATACCAGAGGTCAGAAAATAATCATCCTCTGAACTTTGGATCATATTTATTTGCTCAACCCAAAGGCCTCCATCTTAGAAGAAAACAGGAACTAAGTACTCAAAAATGCAAGAAGAGTAACATTCAAAATTCTGATAATATCTAAAAACAAGAAAAAACGTCCATTGAAGGATAGATGAAACCAGAGAACACGTAACTTAATCAAAAAAATTGAAAAACCAAAAAAACAAAAAAATACTAGCAGTGTTTCGAGTTTTATTTTTGTAATAAGATGCCTTCTAATTATAAATTTCTTGATACCGAGGATTACTTTTGTATCAATTATTTTGTTTTCAGTAAGGCATCATTAATCTCATTAGTCATCTAATCTAATCGAATCAATCTAATTAGAAATCTGATAGGGATAACTTTACATTGGCTAGTGTTGACAATTCGAATCACTACGATGCTAACAATAAAATTTTAATAATGTTATTTTGTACTGATAATGAAAAATTCAAAGGCCTTTTAAGATCAAGATTTTAACCCAAAAGACCCAAAACAAAATTTTTCCTTGCATGCATTTTATTCCTATTAAAACTTTTCAAGATGCTTTGACTAAACTGTTTTGATTCGAAAGGTAAGAATTTCAGTTCTGAAGACGTTTTATTCTCTGTTAAACGTATTCACAACAGTTCGCGTGATGGAAACTTCAAAAAGACAAAAATTTACCTTCTGTAAGAATATTTTTCGAGAAATTTGGGAAGAAGACATATCCCTCTTTGCAATTTGTCAAATTGCTTTGAATGCGAATCAGATGTCATCTTTAAAAAGCAGTGACGACCTTTGATCTTGTATATTGAATCTGCTCCAGTTCAAACACATCCTCCTCCGGCATATTTTCCATTACTGGTCGCCAGCTTTCGCAGTCATCTGCATACGGTGAATTCATATGTCAACGTTTATGTAGATGATAGAGAACGTCTAAGCAGAGGATTTAATATCCAGTATCTTCGAAATGAAAATCTATATCTTTATATGTATATCTCAGCTATTCTTGTCATCAAGTTAGCCTGTAGGATATTGTTTATTTTGTGAAAATTATTCGTATCAGTATTAGGGTGTTAATTAATGGCATCTGTTCATTTTTAGCCTTCTTGGAAAGTGAAGCTGATAAAATTAGTTGATGTTTGGTCTCCCTGTAATAATTTTTGAGATGGATCTTTTCAAAAATTGATATGCATTTTTAGGGACTACAGACGATCTAATTTTATGTTTAATTTTTTTCCAAATGGATCCTCATCAAGAAATTAGAGGACAATCAGCCAAAAATTCCTGTCGAAAAACTTTAGAACCCAAACGATGAATTTCTGAGTCTTAAATATTAATCCTTTTGGGTAATCCATACATTGTACATAGTTTTGTGTGATTATATTAATCCAATTCAGATTTCGATGTAGATAATGAAAATTTTCTTACTTTTTTTCCCAAGCAAATGTAATTTACAATTACAATGTCATTTCAAAATCTACTGTAAAAATTAATATTATTCGTTTCATATAATAGTAAATGTAATTTAAATTATGTGCCAAATCATGTTTTAGGAACTCTCTCTCAATGGATAGAAGGTCTAGAGAAACAGAATCAGATAATAATAGATTTCTATGCGTGATAAATAAAATTGGCCGTATTCAGAACAGTTCAGCTGATAAATAAACTAGTCTTACAGAACAATTTACACAATTATTCGCATTGGGAAAATGGCAAATTAGTAAACCTTTAAAATGGTAAAGGTTTATCAGAAAATTAATAAAGTGAATATTTAAGATTTTATGGATTTAATAGATAAATATATTATAAATAAATTTTTGTAATATTTACACAAAAGCACACTTTTTGTAATATTTTTACAATATATAAGCACAATATTTAATGTGTTTTGAATATTCTGTTTCCAACATTAACTGTTCTTCACCAGACTGGTTAAATGTTTACTTTTAAAAGTAAACTTTTAACCAGTCTTATGAAGAGCAATCAATGTTCGAAACAGTCACAAATATATATATTGTTAATATTACAAAAAGTTTGATGTTTGGTTTGTAATGTAGATAATTATCACACAATAAATGCAGATCTTATTATTATTATCTTTAATAGATAATAATAATAAGAAACTACATAGTTTAGTACAGCATATCTTTTTTTTTTTTTTTTTCATTACAGCATACAAGCATATCCTTTTTATTTTAAAATTAGGTATTACATCTGCATTATTTTAATTTTCATGTAACGTCATTATTAAACATTAAAGTAAATAATATTCAGTACAACAGCGACTTCATAAGAAAGTCTAAAAAAATCCATAATAAATTTCGTTAAGCCCGTGGTAAAATATTTCCAAATATAGTTTCTGATTCTGGCTTGATATGTAAAAAGAAGGCAAAAGAGAAGAGAAAAAAAAAAAATCCAAGTTATTGACGAAATTCTCAGCATGTACAAACAAACTTAAACATTTTATAAGAAACTACCTAAAACTTTAATGCTTCAATTATAAACTACAAAGGAAACATAAAATATCTTTCAGTTTCAATATAATGCCTTTATCTTGAAGGCGAACGATCAGATGCTAAACAGCATTACTTTATTTATTTTTACTTTGTTTTTGTTTTTCGGTTGTTATTTATCAGAAGAAATTTAACTTTCAATTAAAAGCATTTAGTAGCAAGACAATAAATAAAAGTAGGAAAAAGAACCATTGATACTTAGCTTTACTTTTTTTAAATTTCTATAACATTTCTGAAATAACAACAGAATTAACTTTAAAGGATAATTATATTCGATTTCTAATTTTAATTTTTTTTTATCGATTTCCATTAGTATTCCTTTGGTAATACTACTTTATAATAGTATTAATAATAGTATACTACTATTACTTATAATAGTAATAATACTTTCATTGGTAATAATCAAAATAACTTTTACCTGTAGATCAATCCCGCAGTCCTTCGATGACAAATTCGGTGACGTTATCGTCTGATATAAAATCCGTCGAATTATTACCCTGTCAATGTTGATCGCCATGTTTATTTATTTACATAGTAATAGTAAATATACATAAGTTATTGTTACAGCAGAGATTAATATTCATTATTAGAAGCGGTTGTAATGTAATCGAGGCAGTAGATCAGCATGGAAAATAGAAATTCTTTTAAAAGAGTTTTTTGCGAAATTGCGGGCCCTGAACATGTTAATAATTCGGCCTTGGTATGACATCATCCAATCAAAACAAATACTAACAACTTAGCCCGCGACACTAGGATGACACTAGGTCTAGGTTGCCTTGTATAAAATTACCTCTTACTCGGAAAATGCAATCCTTATTAATCCTGGATAAATATAGATTTGTGTTTTTGTTATTTATTTCTATTCGCCTATTAGTCGTAGGGAATATTTCTGATACTGCCTCTCGGCTTTTCGGAAATTTTGTTTATTGCCTTTTCGCCTTTGGGAGGCCACAGTCAGGTTGGCTGTTGATTTTACCATAGGTTGCGCCTTTCTGATTCCATTTATCGAGGGAGGCGGGTTAGGGCTGATGATCCCGTAGAAAGGTGAAACAGCTGTTCCCTAATCCTCCCGTAAAATGAATCAAAAAAGGCAATTATGTTTGTGGTTATTCTGTGCTGGGCTTTACGGACATTTTCAATAAATATAGATTTGTTAAGTGCAAATGACTCCATTAGTTTATCATAATTTAATTTCTGACATCTTTAGTTTCGTATCTTTTTAACTTTTTAATATTGAAAACTCAACTTGAAAAACCTCTTTGCTTCTGAATCCAAATGGATTATATTTAAAGGTCCGCTTTGAATTTTGAATTCTGTGAAATTGGCCATCCAACGCTTTCGCTTCGCCTTTTCCTACAACATTCAAAAGTTTTCTTTCTTCTCATTCCTAGGACGTTTACCCATTTCGGTTCGTACATTTGGTATCGGAGATGAAATAAGTCAGTCTCTCGCTTCTGGCAGCCCCGCGAAAATTTTCGAAACAGTCCGTTGGTGCAGCTCCAGTAATGGGAAAGTTTCCAAAGAAAGAAGGTTAAAGAAAAAGAGAACGAGACGAACAGAAATTGGAAAATGTTTCTTTCTCTCGGTTTTGCCTCCATCCACCCATCAGTGAAAGTGTTCTGCCCTTTGAATTGGACTCCATTTCCGGTTCGCGGACGCCTGGAAAAACAACGCCCGGGATAATGCATTCTAAGGCAGGTATTCGTAAAGCCACAAACCGAGAATTTCTGCAATAGAAATTATGAAAATGGGATTGTATAAACTGTTTCTTTAGATCCGTTCCTCGGATCATTGTTTTTTTATACCAGGAGCTTATTTTAAGAAAAAGATACTAAACTATTTTTAGCAGCATATTTGGAATTCAGACGATGCAAATGCATTACTGATATTTTTTTACATGAAAAAATATTAACAGAAAAAAAAATTGCTGTGTCATTGAAGCCACAACTCAATGTACTTACCACCATATAGCTACGAACACGAGCAGAATAAAACCACTCAAAATGTCTGTAAGGTGTCGAAAATACTGTTTTTTAAGTATTATCACGAGATCGGAACAGGAACTCGCATTTTTCCTCACTTCTACAAGTTATAAGGATACCTCATGTCTCTCCCATTTATAATTTAGGTGTAGAGTTGCTACACACTCGTTTATCCGAATTGCGTTTATCGGAACGATTTTCAGCATACCGGTATTTTAAAAATACACAAACGTATTTTTTCGTCGGTATAATCAATATTTAAAAGCGTACACAAGGATTATGTAATTGTAACTGTAACTGTATTTATTATTATTATTATTATTGGAATCCGCTGACATAGGTCACCACTGTGACCCCTTGAACAGCTTAATATGTTCAGTTCAGTTCACTGATGATCACACAGTCCATTGAAGCACACCCGACATCCTTAAAAATCTGGGTAAAGTGGAGAGCTTCAGCTCTCTTATAGTGGCATGGTTTGGGAATGCTTCCCCAAAACATTGTAGTCTGACTCTCCACAAAGCTGGGCATGATGATAAAATGTGGTCTGCAGTCTCAGGGGCGGTTGCACACAGTCTACATGAAATGTTTTCAATGGCCAGAAGATGTGCCATATGTGCACGGAAAGGTCCGTGGCCTGTCAGAACAGAGCAGATTAGCCTTATCATAGCCCTATTTTCCTGCAAGAGATGCACTCCATAGGTAGGTGATGGATCTCTGATGTATTTCTTTGAGTGCTTCAATTCCTGTGTGTTCCTCCAATGTTTTATGAAGTCTCGCTGAAGCTGGACTTGAAGGGTTTGCCTAATAGTCCCGGGGCCTAGAGGTAAAAATGGCTCATTGCCTATGGGAATTTGTGAAGAGCCTAGTCTAGCGAGCCTGTCTGCTTCCTCATTACCTCTGTGACCTCTATGTCCCGGCACCCACACCAATGTAACCTCTACATTACTTAGGGAATTTAGCACCTCTCTGCATTCCAAAATCAGGGCAGACGTTATTGTTGAGCTACATAGTGCCTTTACCGCAGCTTGACTATCAGAACATATGAAGACTCGGCATCTACTTGGTAATTGCTGACAGATATCCAGGGCACATCGTATGGCGTAAACCTCCGTTTGGAAGACAGAGGCAAAAACACCTAGGGGCATAGATATTTCTGTTAGTGGATGTAAACAGTAAACGCCAGCTCCAGCCTGGCCTTCTCTTAGAGAGCCATCTGTGTATATTATAGTATCTGTCTCCCTAATAAAAGTGGGCATTCCTCCCTCCCAATCTCCTCGGAGAGGTATTCTATAATTAAAACAATTGCCTGGATTGGTTATCGGAATGATCTTGTCTTGAGGCATTTCGCCGAGTTTCCCGAAAGTCCAATCAAGTGGGCCAAGCCATGCATTAGTGTTTTTTAATCTCCAGCAAGCTAACTGTGCTTGATTTTGAATGTATAAATGTAACGGAGGTAAGTGAAGTAGTACTTCCAATGCAACCGTGGGTGTACTTCTCAGCGCACCAGTGGCTCCAACGCAGATAAGTCTTTGCAGCTTCTGCAGATGTTTTTGCTCTGTTATAAGTTGTGTGCGCCTCCACCACACAACACAACCATACGTTAAAACAGGACGCACAACCGCAATATACAACCATCTCGCAACTCTTGTTTGTAATCCCCAAGTAGAACTAAACAGTCGCCGCATCACAAACATAATATTAAATGCTTTTTGTGTTATTTTTTGCAGATGAGATTTCCATGTAAGCTTGGTATCCAATGTTATTCCGAGATATTTTAATGAATCTGATAGAGGTACAATGTGACCGTCCAAAGTAAGGGGAGGGATAGACCCAACTGTAACTGTAACTATTTAATTGTAATTCTATTAATAACATTATTTAGTACAGTGTATCAATATTGAAAAGGGTTCAAGACTTTTATATCTTGACAACAGTACTGTAACAACACTCTAACTGCAGTATTGGTTTACCGCCCACTTTACAGTCACTGTAATTTTTTAATGTACAATACATGTTTAATACAATATACTCCTGATTAGCCGAAACGGACGCGGTCCCATCAAATTCGGATAAACGAGTTTTTAGTGTCGACGGACATTTCGTATTGGAGATGAAATAGTCAGTCTCTCGCTTCCGAACGTAATGAACGTAAGAGCTCCTTTCAATTTATACTTAACGGGGAACCAGTTAAAAATAGATATAGATTGAAAATTAAAATAAATGACGAATTACGCTTGAATCCGCAATACGTATATAACATTTGTAAGTTTTCAATCATTGTCAAATGCAAATACTGTAAACACGACACAAATTTTCCAAAGGAATAACCAGAGGAATAAATTTTCCAGAAAAAAAAAAAACTATCAAGAAAACAGACTTTTCGTTCTTTCAAAATCTGTTTTCTTTATAGTTAGTTTTTTTTTTTTAATCTTCCTCTGGTTTATACAGTCGTGAAAACCAATATAAAGGAAACGATTTAATTCCTAAATTATTTTATCTGCTGATTATTCAACTGAACAGAATAGTCAAATTTACCTTTCCTGAAAATTAATGAAAAATCCTTGGGTACTTGACTTCATTGCAATTTACTTAAACCAACCCTTAGTTCATGCAGGTGACTGCCGATTAATAAAAGGATTAAAAAGGATTGAAAAGGATTAAAAGGATTAAAAATCTTCAGAAAGCCAGATTTTGCTTCCCTTCTAAAAACGAAGTTTTATATAAGGATTCTATTTTATGAGAAACTTGCCATCTTCAAGGGCCAATTTTTCAACAGGTGGTCACGTGGGACAATTCCAAAATACAAAACGATAGATTATTTACTGACTATAAATACGACTTCTAAGACCTTGCACAACGATATACTTTTGGCTTTGAAAGTTAGTATGTGTAAATCATTACCAAGTGACATTTGAAAGTGACACAAGGTCCTATAGAAAAAGCAACACAAGAGAAACAACAGAATTCTATGGCTGTCTTAGCAATGAAAATTAATCCTCTTTCACGCATGATCATGATTAACATTAAATCGATTTAGATAACTTCAGTAAATCGAGCAGATATTAATACTTTTTTTTCCAGAAAATATACAAATCCGTATTAGGTTGATAATATAATTTAAAAGTAAACGAATATACTCCGTTTTGTATTGTTTCCGCGACTTTAAAAAACTTTTATGAACGAACATAAAATACACTTTCCCTTTAATGTTATTCCTTTAAATTGTTTTTCTTTATTTTTAAAGTCATTAAACAAATCAGCGAAAAATCTCTTTTATTTTTAACGACACAACATTCCATACCTATTAGGATTCCTGTGCTTGAATATGGGGGTGTGTGCATGTAAAAGCGCCCAAAGCTAAAACTGGGGATGGACCCCCTTGAGTAAAACTTCGTTCTCCCCCTCCCCCACCCCCACCCGGCCTGAAGGTTTGATGAAAATCCAACTTCCGATTCAGGCCACTTCCGATTTTAGGCGACAGGTTCAGGGAAATAGTGGTAATTACTTATAAGGCAAAATTGGGATCTATGTGTAGTAAACGACTACGCTGAGAACTAATATTGTATCCTCGATCAAATTTAGCCACTTCGGTTTCACGACAGTCACTGACCACTTATTCAGTCGCCCGAATGATGCCAAATGGAAGACTTACTAAATGAACTCCAAACGGGCATCGTTCGGAATTGTACTTTACTCTTGAATTACAAAGACATGAATAAATGTGTTTTGTGCGCCAGTCACTTTCAACAATGCAAAAGTTTGATACATTGCAATTGCACGGAGTTGCTTAGAAAGCTACTAGAAAACTGTGAATTGACTTGTTAAATTATAACCTCCTTTGAGTATCAATAATGGAAACTTTTCGATTTCTGAAAATATAAAAAAAATCAATTCTTAGTAATTAATGTAAATCCGATTAGCTTAAATCACACCAAAGCTCGCATAAATTAATTGTTAAAATTAACGGATTAGCATCATTTTTTCAAGCATTTTTAAATAAAATTGTTTTATTTTTAATGGTCATTTTTCACCTATAAGAACCCATCAAAATTAAAATCCAGATTTAAACGTTGGTTCTTTTCTTCCTTAAATATAAAGTTTCAAGAAAATCCAGTCAGTGGTTCAAAAGTTATTAGGGACACACACACAGACTGACTGATTTAATCAACCACTATTTCTTAGCAATGTAGAATTCAAGTTCCATCAGGAAATTCAATTTTTTAGTTTTTGGTTTTGTATTTTTTTTTTTCATTGTTGTCTCTTAATGGAAGTTAATTTTTTTTAAAACACTGCTGTTCAATTATAATAAATGTAACATCAATTGATTAAACATAATTCATAAATTCGCCTCAACTTTGGATACAGGGAACAGACATCAATTGTCAGTGCATCGTCGATGCAGAAATGACTCATGAGAAGCTCGAACGGTAAGATCGATAGAGATTTCATCCTCCGGTAGTGTTAGATTAGATTACATCCGTGAATTGTAACTTTCTATCATATTTTTAATGTAAATTTATGTTCAAACTTTCGTTCATGTTCAAAATTGTCAACGTGTTCCTAAATTATTGTATTGAAACATGTTTATGTTATTTTACATTTAACACATGTGAATTACTCGTTAGTTATGCTTTTCCCTCCAAAAAAAAAATTACAAACGTTTACGAATTATTAGCCGTGCTGGCGTGGTCGTGCGGTCTCGGCGGCGGCCAGCCGTGGTGTCCAATGCGCCAGTTCCTGGGTTCGAATCCCGGCTGGGGCATGGCTGTTTCAATTTCCTTTCCTGTGTTGTCCAGCCTCTTCTTCACTTTCTCTCCGGTCTGACGTCATTCCTTAATGGCGTCCTGGGGGAAGGCAACGGGAAACCACCCCCAGTATCTGTTCCCTAGTATATCTACGGCTTCTCCTAGGGGTTCGCCCTTCGGGGGTCACTAGGTTCCGTAGACCGCGTAACTTCGTCTATACGAAGATCGCACATCATGATGATGATGACAAATTATTAAATACAAAAAAGTAAAAGAAAAATAATTACATTAAAAGGTTAAGACATATGTTTACAAGTGACATCCCAAAAAAACATGTTTCTCGCTTAATTGGCGATCATCAGTTGAGTATAGTCACTATAAACAACCAAGGTCTCAAAGCAGAGGTGAATATAAATGGAAACAGGAATAAGTACGGCACCTCTAGAAAATTAAACCAAAAACAAAATAAACATTAAAAACAAAATAAAGGAAATTCTTGCGCTGTCCTCCGACAGCCTCAATGTAGGTTCTGAACGTATAAATGCATTAAAAGGTTGAGACCTAGAAAAATAGTTAATTATCAAAAAAATTAAGCACTTTAGATCACCATAACTTTAAAAAATACCTAATCTTAAATGAGATCAATATTAGAATTCAGTTGATAAAATGAGACAATTTGATTTAGGATAATCTTCCGAAATCTTAATTAAAATGGATTAACAATAATAATGTGAAGTTAATAAAACGAGAAGATGACTTAAAGGCGGAAACTTCCTGTAACACGGTTTTCATTTTTATATCAAATATATTTTTCACAATATCTTCTTTTTTTTTTAATATCGCGAAGCAGCGTCTTTCTGTTTTAATATGGAGGATAAAATGGAACTACAAGAGTTTTCATTAAACTTCCGGAGTAGAAACCATGTTATTCAGGAGATATAGAACGTCATGGATAGATGAACGAATGGATGAAGGAAGATGAAGAATGCAAATTAAAATAGTTTTCCTGGGGCCTGTGAGTTGGTAATAATGGAAAAAAATCAACTAATCTAACATACTTGAAGTGAATGAAAAACTAATAAAAGTGAAAAACAATAAAAAAAAACCGTAAGAAATAAAAATTAATTAACTGACCTTTTAACTATAATCAATTTAATATTCGTATTGCATTATCTAGATGTATTGTTAATTAACAAAAATAACTCAATTTCTTATGAATTCTATCAGAAAGAATTCCAGAGTAACTATGTTCTAAATTATGATTCCAATCATAAGATTTCTACAAAGAAAGAAATTATTTTTAATAATTTAAGAAGGATAACTTCCTATAGTGAGGATAAAAAGTTATGGAAGTATAAAATAAATGATTTTAGTAATAAACTGAGAATGAATGGCTATCCGCAAAATTTTATAAATGTCAACAACAATAGATTCTTTAAGAGAAGAAATGTAACAAAGGCTAATGTCATTCCAAATTAAATTAGTAATTATAAATATGTTAAATTTCCAGTTGGATTTACAATAGAGAAGAATGTAAGAGAGGTATTTGCAGAAAATAATATGAAAATCATTTATTACAAGGGTAACAGTTTGTTTAAAAAAAAGGAAAGAGAAAGAAGTAAATATTCTTTATTGTATGGAGTTGTATATAAATTAGAATGTCGAACTTGTCATGAATTCTACATAGGAAATACAGGAAGAGCGTAGATGAACGCCTGAAGGAACATATTAGAGCGTTCCAAAATAATCAGCCAGGGTTATCGGATTGGGCTAATCATGTTATAAGTTTATCACATAATCCAGATCCGATAGTGGAAATTATTTGTAATGCTAAAGAGGAAAATGAAAGATATATGATAGAATCGGGACTAATCAATATAGCAAATTGTTTCAATAGAGATAAATCATTAAGAATGAATACTATTTCATTTGATTTATTTAAGAAAATTATAAAAAGAAATAAACACATTAAATCTGTATTAAATTTAACTTAATTTTAATAATATATATGATTGTAGTCAAAAAAAGTTTTAATAATATATATGATATTGTTTCCTTCATAGATAGCTACAGTGTATTGATACGAGGAGATGCTGTAGTGTTTTTATTTCTTTAATTTATTTATTTATATTGTAACTTTGTTGTAATATATTTCTTTAATTTGAATTTTTATACTTCACTTCTGTTCTTTAAAATGGAAGAAAAATTGTATTTTATTTTTTCTCCTGAAGAAAATACCCGTTCAGGGTGTAGAAATATTGAGAAACCATAAAGATGTTTAATACTATAAGCATGGGCGGATTTACGGGGGTGCTAGGGGGGGCGCCGCACCCCCAGATTTTTGGGATGATAATTTTTTTTTACAGATCAATAAAAATGTTTTCTGTTATAAAAATTTTATTAATTATTAATTTAGGCCTAAAAACGGAACATTTTAATTGGGTTTTGGTGTTTGAATTTGGTATACAAATACCTCATACCTTCCGGTGAGCTCGCACCCCCAGATATCAAGACCTAAATCCGCCCATGACTGTAAGGGATGTTTTTCTTTTAATTTAATATTATTTATTTTGTATTTTCATTAATTAAAATTAGATAGATTTTTGATTATTCTGGAGTAAGTAATAACTCTATCACGATACAACTTTAAAAAGTTTTTGGTAAGTCATAAAGTTCTAATAAAAGCACGAGAGATCAGTGAAATATAATTGAAAAGAAAGATATTTTATTCATCATGTTTTTTGCTTTTTATTTAGAACAGCTTTACCTAGTTCCCTTTCTCTTTGTCTAATGCTGATAACAGCTTGTAATTAATTCATGATTTAATTAATTGTAGTTAATTAATTCTAAAATGAACTGTCATGGCCTAAAATGCTAAAGCTGTCTTTTAAAAAAATGTAAAAAACTGTTCACTCCTATCGTCTTTTAGTTTCGATAAGTGTTTATTTCCTTGTATAACCACAAGGACTTCTTTAGAGACGTGGCAATCAATAAGCGATTAATCATTCCAGATATCTCGAAAGACATCAACTGTTGAAAAACTGAGCTGCTGTAAAATATTCGTGAATGAATCTGAAAATAACGCGATTTTGTTTATTATTATGCTTGCTTGCATTTCAGCGGTTTGTCTCCCATGTACTTGGTGTCTGTTGCTAGGACAATCTCCGAGATCAATTTTGATTCTGGCTCTTTTTACGGCCGGTTATCCTTCTCGGCGCCATTGGTAAAACTTATTGGGTACGGACCATCCCATATTCTAAGCCAGAAGGAAATACAAGAATCATCCATGTCAGCCCAGGAATTCGAACCTAGCCTCTTTGCAAGTCAATCCCTTCAAACAAGGCAGTACCTGAACGGCATTTTATTATTGTAATTCTTTATAATTTAGTATTTTTAAATTCAAATATCAATTTAATTTTTTAAAGTATTTTTTTCATTTTTTTTATTCATATATCGAATAACAGTTAACAGGGAAAGTCATTAGGAGTTATATCCACTTCCTTATAAGAGAAACTTTCTTTGCTGGCGGCAACTGTAACAGTAAAACAAAATATTTTCAAAATTATTAATGAGATATTGTAATGGGTATTGACATTCTTAAATAAAGTAAAAAAATTAATTAATTGTAATTGTCATCCTAAACAACGAGTGTCTGTAACGAAGTAGAAAAATACCAAGTAGAAAACAGTTTCAAAAGGAACACCTTTGGCCCAAGGTTGTTAAATACCGGAACCAGCAAATAGGGTTTTTGCAAGATCAAAATTAACTGTACCACTACTTCTAGCAAAAAGAAAGTTCATTAAATCCAACAAAAGACTGACTAAATTGTTAATCATTTTTTGAGCTGACCTCATTCACGTCTCTAATGGAGATATTTAACGTTTGTTGTTTTTATTTTTTTTTTTCTATTTCAGAAGAAACGTATGTGGCATTTGATTCGAGAGCAGAGCAGCAGTTTGAGTTGTACGCTCGCTACGGTCCCAACCCTCAGCTTTATCCTGATCGACGGGGAAAACTTATTCAAGGCACATTCTGCGACCGCGTGTTCGATGACTGTCGTCTAGGAACCTGTTATGTGCAGTCACCAGGCTTTCCGGGAGTTTACCCACGAAATCTGCGCTGCAAATACTTCCTCCGAACCAGTTCCCTCTACATTCGGCCTTTTTTGGAAAACGAAGAAGTAGGTAGAGAGAAAAAAATAAAAACAAGGTTACGCTAGAACAGAAAAGAAGTAAATTAATTTTTTCTCAAAACATTTAATTTTGAAGAGGATTCTATTGAAACAATAATTACAAATTTTAATAAGAAAATAATTAGATAAACTGATAATTATTATCATAATTAAGAAAAAGAATTCATAATCTCATCAATAACCTAATTCAAAATTATTAATCAAAAGAAATAAGTGAAAACTAAAATTATGTTAATGAGGTCGTAATTAGTAATAATGATTTTATCAATAAGAATATTAATAACAGATCTTTTTTGTAATATAAAAAATGTAATATTTTTTGTAAAATAACAATAACAGATCTTTTTTGTGTTATTTTCAATCAATGTTTTCATAATATTTTCATTCTTGACTTAAAACTTTAAAAACAAAAAATCCCTTTTACCCGTACTTCCTTCATTTTAACGTTACGCATCACAAAAAGACAAGCCACGGAGTTTCAAATATTTTGATACTACTGTACACAAATATTACTACTGTATATTATTAGATCTTTTGATATATATAATATTTTTATAAGAACTGTTAGTCACAGTGTTATAAATGAATATTATTATTATTATTATTATTATTATTATTATTATATCCAAACATTTTGGCGCACACACACTCTTGTCTGCACAATAAAAATGTTAAATGTGATAATTGTACGAAAATAAAATTGGTTAATCATTTTAAATATTTTGGTATTACGATAAATGACACATATACATGGGATACGCATATCCAAAATCTATATCAAAAATTAAGCAGTTTAGCTTATATTTTTTATCATACTAAAAATATTTTACCAGTTAAATATAAATTATTAATCTACTCAGCTTTTTTTGATTCCTATATAAACTACGGTAATAGTATTTGGTCAAATACCAAGAACATTAATCAGGTCAATATCAATAAGTTACAAAAAAAAATTATTAAAAATATTTTTCAAACTAATTTTAGCAAAAAGAAAATTACAATTGAAGATTTAATTAAATACAAAATTTTCACACCTGAACAAAAATTTCTATACAATCTTATTCTGATAAATTATTATAAATACATCTATCTGTATAATCGAGATGGTAAATTGTATAATTTTAGGAATGACTTAAATTTTAGACTTGATTATCCGCAAATATGTAATAGGTATGGAGAATGTAACATGAAAAAAAATTTTGCAGGACATAATTAATAAAATAGGCATAAAAAACATAAATAAAATTGAAAAAATATCTTCATTAAAACGATTTCTTAAGATTTGGTTAATAACTAATGTTAATCCTATGGTTTAATAGGATAAAAAAAAAAAAACTGTCTCTTCAAAAAAATGATAATTTATGTTTTGTTTTATTTTATCTATAACTCTTTGTATATTCTAATTTTTGTATGTTATTCTTTTTTTTGTTTAACCTAATGTATTCGAACCTGTTGATGGGATTGCTTTAGTTCAATCCTAACAGAACAAAAATGAATTTAATGAAAGTAAATAAAAAAATAAAAAATAATAAAAAAAAATTATTATTATAGTTAAGTAGTATCCATTGGAATTTTTAAAATCTTAAAAAGAGTTTACATTTAACAAAACTGATTATATGTTCTACAGAATAATGATGGCAGATATTCAAAAAATCTAAATCTCACTTGGTATCTTAAATATTCCTTATCAATAGGAATAAGTATATCTGAATAAATTAAGTTATTTGATTATTTATTATTTATAAATTTTCAACATTAATTTTAATGTATATTTAGTTGGATTTGTAATTCTCAGAATTTCTAGTTGTTGGTTTGTAACTACTCGTACTATTCAAATTAAAATATTCAGATTCCCTCAATTTCCACAATCACCAGCTTTGTACTGTAAACAATGATGTTGTTTGGACAAAATTTCATTAAATTCTCGTTTCCTCCGAATAGCGCAAATATTTACATACTAAAAGTTCCTTTAATACAAAAACAAAATAAAAAAAAGCGAAAAACGAAGTGCTATATTAGTACTATATTAAAACATTCAAATAAAACAGAATGAATAATTCACTGGACATCAAAATTTTCCTCTTTAGAAAAGATATCCATGTTAAAGTTGTGTTCAGTGAAATTTTAATTTACTATTCATTATAATTGTTAAAATACTGAAAATTGTATATAAAAGACTAAATTGATAATTTTTCGGTAATTTCAGATCAAGATTGATGGAAGACGTTGTGCTGATATGATAGTATGTCCAATGAATACTATCAGTACTAGATGTCCTAGTGACTACCTCCGAATACACGACGGACCCTCAGAATCCAGTCCAGTGATAGGCAAGTTCTGTGGAGCCGGTAAATTCCCCTACGCCTTGACGGGCACTGGAAAAGATCTACTTGTAGTGTTTGTGTCATCGGCCGCAGGACCTCTACTGAATGTAGGTTTCCATTTCAACGTGGGGCCTAATCCTATGTGGGTAGGTCCCGGAGCGTCCAAGCGCAACAATAGCTGTAGCCACGTGTTCCGCAGCGAAGACAATTTAGACGCCGATAAGCGCCGTTTCTATTCGCTGTCTACCTGGTATACCCCTAACACCACGTGCAACTTTCTCATCGTCGGCAAAAACAACGAAATTGTCCGGTTGTACTTCAAGACCTTCCGCGTCCAACGGCCGAAGCACGCCATCATTCAGCCACCTAGAGACTGTGCCGAGTCGCTGGCCGTGTACGACTCACAGCAGCCGGACGAGGCTCGGGTGGTGGCCATTTTCTGCGATACCTGGGCAGCTCCTGTTCACGAGACCAAGGACTTCGTGTCCAGCAGTCCTGTGATGTTAGTACAATTCAAAAGCCTCACGGGATCCTATGCAGGATCCTCTCTAACTTTCTGGGGTCAATTCGATTTCTTTAACGCCTACAAGCATGGACAGGCAGTGCCTCACACCTTCTGTGATGAGGTTTATTCTAGTTCCGTGTCTTCTACGGGAATCTTCAGTTCTCCGCTCAATAGACTTGTTTTTAAACGTAAAGACTCGCTTGAGTGCGTTTACTACTTTGAAGGAGGAATGGCTCCATTCCAGAGAGTATTTTTGACGCTGTTCTCTGTCAAATTTGGCTATAGTCAACGGCCATGTCATAACTGCCTTTTAGATCCTGTGGACAAAATAATCATTAGGGAAATATCAGACAATACCACAGAGACTGTTTGTATATGTAATGGCTCTTCAAAAGCAGGCAATGGCCAGTTAAGTCGTCTAACTTTTATCTCCTTAGGACCAAAATTGGAACTTCGCCAGTACTACGATGGAGAGTACGTAGAATATAACTATTTCCATAATAAAATTCAAGTAAGTGTAAAATTTCATTACTACTTTCAGAATTTTATTATTATTACCAATTACCAATTTTACCCGTATTTGTTTCACATAAACCTTTCACATAATTCATGAACACTAGTTTGGAGCTAAATTTAAAATTTTATATTAAACAGGAAATAAATATTAAGATCAATAATAGCTCTTTCTAATATATTGGGTATGATGAGGCATTCTGCCAGGACCGCAGCGATTGTTTGAGATAATAATTTATTTATTCTAATTCGTGCAAATAAATAGTTGGTCAAGCAAATATGTACGAAAAATCTAGAAAAAAAAAGCCTGGCTATGAAAATAACAGCGTTTTATGTGAAGACAGTTTTTATGTTTTATTTTGTGCTCCTCAATAAATATTGAAGTTTATATAAAAAGTAAAAAAAAAAAGTATTTCTAATAATGTACATAATGTTGTGATTACAAATACTTGCAAACTTAGTTGATGTAATCTTACAAAAGCCAGCATTATATTTGATGTGAGATTAAACCAGAACGCATACTTGTGTAACAGAGTGGACT
>JAFIDM010000004.1:32352557-32372858 GCA_023159025.1 Thereuonema tuberculata | reverse complement strand
AGAAATAAATTTCACAGGGGTTTTAAATAATACTATATCACCAACAATATTCAGTTACTGCCTCAACCATGGAACTGAAAGGAATTCTTGTCTTCTAAGACTTTGGTGGAATTTTGTTTTAAAAAATTTTTAAGATATGATAAAGTTAGTAATAAGTTTCTACCAACTTTTTTAAATCTGGGGACACGGCAGTGCCCCCGTCAAGACGAGCCGAAGGCAGGAAGGGCACTACGTACCTTTACTGGAAGTGTTTCGTCGTATTTTCGAACCCTCATAGCTTCGGCCTGGATAATACTAGAGAGCTCAAATTTTCAGGATAAGATGCAGTAAGCAGACTAATGAAATACGCTAAGTTTCATTTATTTAGCTTTTATACTTTGGATTTTATTAATACCTAAAATACGTCGATTTCGTCACTGACTCACTCACTCATGATCATCAAAACCTCTAGGGTACTTCCTGAAGTCCTAGAAAGCTGAAATTTGGTATGCAGGCTAGGATTAGCACACAAACAACAAAAAAATTAAGAAATCCGTAACTTTCACCTTCCAACCCCTCAAAAGGGGTGGGTCTGGTTATGTATTATCGAACCCTCATAGCTTCGGCCTGGATAATACTAGAGAGCTCAAATTTTCAGGATAAGATGCAGTTACCATACTAATGAAATACGCTAAGTTTCATTTATCTAGCTTTTATACTTTGGATTTTATTAAGATCTGAAATGCGTCGTACCCTCAATGCTTCGGCCTAAATAATACTGTGTAATAATGTGATTTATTACAAAAGTGCAAACAGCTTGTATATACAAGTTGACCAATAGAAAAACAGAAAAGTAGGGTATTGGAAAAAAATCCATTTTTTAAATAATCTTAAAACTAAATTTATTTGTAATAGATAATCCCACCCAAAACATTTCATGTAAAATAAGTTGCTAAGACTCACATGCTCATAACGCTTTCACTGTTAAAAAGTTATCAGATCTCATCTTACAAAAAGAAATGAAATCCCACCCAAAACATTTCATGTAAAATAAGGGTTGCCAAGACTCGCATGCTCATAACGCTTTCACTGTTAAAAAGTTATCAGATCTCATCCTACAAAAAGAAATGAAATCCCACCCAAAACACTTCGTGTAAAATAAGTTGCCAAGACTCACATGCTCATAATGCTTTCACTGTTAAAAAGATATGAGATCTCATGTAGAGCCAAGCCCCTAACTCTACGAGGCCTAACTCTACAAGCCCTAACTCTAAAAACCTTATATCTTGGTCAAAAAGTATGGCTTGGCCGTTTCATGGAACTATTTCATCTCAACCAAAACATTTCATGTAAAATACGTTGCCAAGATGCTCATAACGCTTTCACTGTTAAAAAGTTATCAGATTTCATATAGTGCCAAGCCCCTCACTATACATGCCTAACTCTAAAAACCCTAATATCTTGGTCAAAAAGTGTGCCTTGGCATACTCCATATCCTTTACATAACTCCATGGGATTGTCTGTGCGACAGCCACGAAACGGCCAAGCCATACTTTTTGACCAAGATATAAGGTTTTTAAAGTTAGGGCTTGTAGAGTTAGGCCTCGTAGAGTTAGGGGCTTGGCTCTACATGAGATCTCATATCTTTTTAACAGTGAAAGCATTATGAGCATGTGAGTCTTGGCAACTTATTTTACACGAAGTGTTTTGGGTGGGATTCAGTTACTGCCTCAACCATGGAACTGAAAGGAATTCTTGTCTTCTAAGACTTTGGTGGAATTTTGTTTTAAAAAATTTTTAAGATATGATAAAGTTAGTAATAAGTTTCTACCAAACTTATTTAAAACAAATGATTAATTCTTTTCTGCTTCCTTTGCAGCAATTACAAGCTGATTTCAAGTTAACATAATGTTATTCATTCCACGTACAATTCAATAACAAAATGTAATGAATTGACAATATACAAACAATTGAATATGCTTTGAAAGGTGACTTCGTAAAAATCGTCATGTTTCTCCCATTGAATTTAAGTTATAATTCAACAAATAAGCTTAATAATGAAATAATAAAATAATGTTAGCAATTTAAGAAACAGTGGTTAGAAGAAACTTAGAAGATTTCAAAATTTGATTGTTTCATGCGTTGTTTTAAATGTCAGATTATTCAGTTCAAAAAGAAAAGGTTTGAATTTTTCAAGTTTCATTCAGTAATTAGCGAAAACTATTTTTACTTTTATTATTATCTAAATATATATTGAAAAATTCAAACATTTTCTTTATAATGATAATATATTATTATTATCTCGAAAAAGTTTCAAACCATGGGTTTCCCCAGCTAAGACAATATGGCGGGTCAAGATCCAAAGCACATATTGCCAAGTGTAAAAAAATTATTATTATTATTATACAGGACACTACAAAACAATGTGTATCACAGCTGCCAGTTCTTTAGCTGGTATTGGCCTTCAAACGCATCGAATTCTTCCCAAGAATCTAGGATGTCGTAATGTATCAACGTAAAATATGTGCTGATCCAAGCAGTGCGGCTTTTTGGAGTTGACCGATGGAGATTTTGTCAATATTTAGATCTTGTAAGTGCTTACCAAGGTTTTTTGGTATAGCACCCAGTGTGCCGATAACCACTGGAACCATCACTGCCGGCTTGTGCCATAATCGTTGAACCTCGATTTTTAGGTCTTGATACCGTGTGATTTTTTCCAGTTCTTTTTCTTCCACTCTACTATCACCAGGTATGGCTATATCAATTAGCCATATCTGTTTCTTTTCTATCACTGTCAAATCTGGCGTATTGTGTGCTAAGATCTTATCCGTTTGAATTCTGAAATCCCACAGTATTTTCACGATATCATTATTATTATTATTATTTTATCGAAAAAGTTTCAAACCATGGGATTCCCCAGCTAAGACAATATGGCGGGTCAAGGACCAAAGCACATATTGCCAAGTGAAAAAAAAAAAAAAAAAAAGTTTGGAAGAATAGTTAGGGATGTGTGCTTGTGTCCAGAAATTTCCGAACTATGCGTGTTGTGTTGAGTACCACAGCCTTCTGGAGTTGTGCATAAGTGTTTTTATGAAGTCCAAGTATGCTGAGGCTGTGATGCAATGTGTGAGGCACCAGACCAGTAGCGGACAGGATGATGGGTACAACACGTACTCGGTCCTGCCTCCACTGCTTCTGGAGCTCGTGTGCTAGGTCTGTGTATTTACTAATCTTGTCAGCGTGAGTTTTCTGCATGTTCTTGCTGATGGGAACTGCAATATCAATGAGATAGGTCTGTTTGTTGACCTTATCAACAAATGTAATGTCAGGTCTGTTGTGATGCATAGTTTTGTCTGTGTGAATGGTACGGTCCCAGTACAGCTTATGTGAGGGTGACTCTAGTATGCTTTGTGGTGTGTACTTGTAGTATGGGACCGTGTTCTTAATAAGTGAGTGTTTGTGTGCTAGCTGTTGATGAACGATCGATGCTACCTGATTGTGTCGGTGGAGGTAGTCTGTTTGGGACAGAAGGGGACAGCCTGATATTATGTGGTCGATCGTCTCATGTGTAGTGTGGCATTTCCTGCATCTGTCGTCGTGTGTGTTTGCGTCGTGTAGAATGTGTTTCTTGTAGTTGCGTGTGGAGATGATTTGGTCCTGTATTGCGATCATGAACCCTTCGGTCTCCCCAAACAGCTCACCAATCGTCAGCCATCTGTTCGACGCTTCCATGTCGACATGAGGTTGGCTGAGTTCGTGGAGATGTCTGCCATGGAGTTCCTTACGAGCCCATGAATCACGCAGCTGCTGTGTGTGGGTGTCGGGAGTGGTGAGTGTTAGAGAAGGTTTTGCGAGGTCCAGGGGTGTGAAGTGTGTGTCAGCCTTGACAATGGCTGAGTGGAGTGAGGAGTGTTGTGCTCTTTGGTGGAAGTGTTCCCTAAGTGTGTGTACTTGTTTTTCGTGTAGGGTGATGAGATTGATGAGTCCTCGGCCTCCCTCCTTGCGGGGAAAAGTCATCCTTTCCGAAGCGCACTTGGGGTGGTGCATGTTGTGTTTCGTGAATGTAGTGCGTGTTGTGCGTTGTAGTGCTTCGAGTTCAGTGTTTGTCCATGAAATTATGCCGAACGAATATGTTAGTGTGGGGACGGCAAAAGTGTTAATGGCTTTAATTTTATTTCTGGCATTGAGTTGTGTTTTGAGGATGTTGTGGTCGCGAGCACGATATGTTTTCTTGAGTGCGTTTCTGATGTTTGCGTTGTCAATAACGCGCGCTTGCTGGAAGCCCAGGTACTTGTAGGTCTCTCCCTCTTCCATGGATTGGATGGCCAACCCATGGTCCAGTTCCAAACTCTCCAAATTCGTAGTCTTCCCGCGTGTTATATGTAGCTTGCGGCATTTGTCGATTCCAAATTCCATCCCAATGTCTTTGGTGAACTGGGTTGTGACTTGTAGTAAATTAGTAAGTTGTGCGTTGTTTGTGGCGTAGAGTTTAATATCATCCATGTAGAGTAAGTGTGTGATTTTGTATGGTGTCAGAGTGCCTGAGGTAAGCCTATAACCGTGTTTTGTGTTGTCTAGCTTGTGGCTTAATGGATTCAAGGCGAGGCAGAACCAAAGAGGACTCAAGGAATCTCCCTGGAAAATACCTCTGCTTATGGGAATGGGGACTGTAGTGATGGAGGTGTTGGAGGTGCGTAGGTGTAGTGTTGTGTTCCAACTCTTCATCGTGGCATCCAAGAATGCCGTGATCTTGGGATGTACTTTGTAGAGTTGAAGAGTGTGCAAAAGCCAGGAATGGGGGACTGAGTCAAATGCCTTCTTGTAGTCGATGTACGCGATGTGTAGGTTCCTCTTCTTCGCGCGCGCCTGGCGCAGGATTACAGAGTCAATAAGGAGTTGCTCCTTACAACCCTGGGAATTCCTGCGACAACCCTTCCGCTGTTCGGAAAGAATGTTATGTGTCTCGATGTGTGTGTAAATTTTGTCTGTAAGGCAGGAGGTGAGGAGTTTGTAAAGTGTGGGGAGGCAAGTGATTGGACGGTAATTTGCAGGGTGTGCTGTTTCAGTGTTCTTGCTCTGTAGGTAAGTGACACCCTGTGTGAGGAAAAGAGGCATATGTTCTGGGTGTTGGATTATGTCAGTGAGTGCAACAGCTAGCTTCCCATGCAGGGACGTGAACCTCTTGGTCCAGAAGTTCTGAACGCCGTCTGCACCAGGAGCCTTCCAATTGTGTGCATGTTTTAGTGCTGTCTGTATGTCTGCGAGAGTAATATCATGGAAGGGCATGAAGGGTAAGTGTTCAGCGAGTTGTTCTTCATCTGTGATCCATGGTGCTTTGTCATTGTGGGGGATGAGGTTGGACCACAGAGACGACCAGTATTCATGTAATGCCTCGCTGGTGGGTATGTTTGTGTTGGGTGCAGTGGAGGGAGATGAGAGGGATCTGTAGAGTTTTTTCTCATTGTATTGGAAAGTATTGTTCTGTTGTTTGCGTAGAGTGCACTGTTTGTATCTTTGTAATCTTTTTGCAAGTGCACTGAGTTTTTGTTTTAGTGTGTCGAGATGTTCCTGAACCTGGTTATGATGGTTTGAGTGTGAAGGGCGAGTTTTTATGTGCTTGAATATCTTCCTGACCTGGGACATAAGTTTCTTTGTTTTGTTTCCTGCACAGTATTGTGTGAGGCTGGCTATGTCTCCTCTAAGGTCGCTGATGCGGCCTTCAAGGCGACGTCTCCAAGAGGGGATGTATTCTTGTGACCGTGCAGTTGTAGGTATGTTGTGTTGTTTGATTCCAAGTGCCCGAATGGTTCCCTGTGCCGCGCAGTAGAGTGTTGTATGTATGTCTTCTAATGTTTGGATATTGTCAATGTGTTGTGGGATAGTGTGTGTGTTGAGATGGTATATGACTGTGGCGAGTTGTTTTGATGTGTGTACTTTGGGGAGTGGAGGTCTGAGTGTGGGGTCTGTGCCTGTATACTGTGCTAGTGCGGTGTAGAAATTATCATGTGCTGCTTGTTTTATTTCATTAGTTGTATTGTTGGGGAATGTGAACTGATGGGTAGAGGCTTCTGAGGCTTCTGTGTTTGCCATAAAGGTAATGTCTTCTGGTGGGGTGGGGTGTGGTGTCCTGTGGTTGGATTCAGCGACCTCTTCCCTAATTTGTGTAAGTATGCATGGAGGAATAAGATTGTTTACTACTATAGAACGTCGCTGATCCGCTACCCGCTGTTCGCTAAGCCCTAACGATGGATAACGTGTGGTGAATGCATGTCTGTATCCTGTGAGTTGAGTCCCTAACTGTGTAACAATGTAGAAGTCGCGCATAAGATCCTGGTTCATCTGTGATGACCATCGGATGCGCTGGCGTGGTTTTCCAGTCTTGATGGTCGCCTGCTCTGACACAGACGAAACACTTCCGACTGCTCGGGCTGGATGGTGATGCCCGGGCATTGTGGTAGCCATACTACAGGATGGGGTGCTACTTTCTCCACTACCACCTGCGGGAGACTGTAGTATATTTTTCGAACGAAGGCCTCTGCCTAACTCCCGAACGCGGGTGACTTTATCCTGCGCCACACCCGATGCAGCATGATCTATATTACTTCTCATCATGGATGGTTGGACCCTTTAGCCTACCCTAAAGCTAGTGTATTTCCCGCCCCCACCGCGAGGAGGTAGGGTCCATGGGGGCTTATTATTATGTATACTACAAAACAATGTGTATCACAGCTGCCAGTTCTTTAGCTGGTGTTGGCCTTCAAACGCATCGAATTCTTCCCAAGAATCTAGGATGTCGTAATGTATCGGCGCAAAATATGTGCTGATCCAAGCAGTGCGGCTTTTTGGAGTTGACCGATGGAGTACGACTTTTATTATTATTATTATTATATTATTTACGACTTTTATGCAAATTTTCGAGTGAAATAGTAATTCTCATTTTCATAAATCACTTTTTGATACTTTATTTTGTTCTAACTAGTAAGATCCTATTTAGAATTAATATTAACACCCCCCCCCTCCCCATGGCCGCGCGGTTGGCGTTGTCGCTATGACATCGGCCTCTCACCTCTGAGTACAGGGGTTCGGTTCTCATGTGGGTTTCGTGATGGTGGATGATCCGCGCTGGGCAGGTTTTCTCGGGGTTCTCCAATTTCTCCTGCACTTTTCCCACCATACATTCTCAGTCTTTCTCTCCATCTGTCCAAATTTCCGTGGGATAGTACAATAGACCTCTGATCGCTGTCCTTCTCTGCCACCCACATTCACTACATAACATAACAACCCCCCCCCCCCCCGTTTACACCCCTTAGGACATATCGCAAATTATTCGAATTATTCGAATTATTCGCAAATTATTCGAAAAAATTGATTTTTTTTTTTATTTTTAACAAAGAACACTCAAGTCAAATTTCGTGTTTGTAGCTCAAACAGTTTGGGAGATATGCATAACCTTTCAAGAAATAGCTTATTACAACTTTCCAAACCAAAAATAACAATTTTCTGAATATTTAAAGAAGATTTTTATATTTCATAAAACAGAAACTGTTAATGTTTATTTAGAGATACTGTAAAGAAATTATTTAAATAAATATCTTAAATATTTGCTTAAGGAATTAAGCAAATGTTTGATGTTGAAAGCATTACTTAAAATTTTATTTCTCCAGTTTAATAGTTTTTCTTCTAATAAATTTATTTCCAATACTAAACATAAATTGAAAATATAATTAATTAATTACCTCATGATTAAATTAAAGTTTACATAAGATGTATGTGTAACATTATTAGTTATATTGTCCCTATATTTGTAATCAATCTAAATTTAAATCAAAACTAAATGTTTGATACATTTCAAATAAAATTCACAGAATTTATACTTAGCTTTTATATCAGAGTTTCAGTAAAATATCAGGATTCTAATGAGAAAGAGTTAGTAATTAATAGTATACTAGTTGCGACCCGTAAAATATTCACGGAAGTAAAACAAATTCCACATTTTTAAAAAACACAAGATTGAAAAATATGTTCTAAGCTAATTTTTTTAGAAGCCATGACTTCATAACAGCCCACATGTAATTTGAATATCGGCTTATTTGTGAAAATATTATTATAATATTGTTAAAATAAAAATAAAATAAAAAATTGATTTACCACTTTCGTAGTAGCCAGCGCTGGAGTTTCTCATTGTGAAACATAATGGCAAGCTGTTGTCCTAAAAGAATAGGCTCATCGAAATTGAGGCAATATTAACGGAAGTAAAACAAATGCCACATTTTTGAAATGCCCTGAAATTTTCGAAAAACACAAGATTGAAACAGATGTTCTAAGCTCGACAATAACAATAACGAATGTCCAACAGCCAATACCAATAATCCTGTCTGGGCAACAATGATGGCGCATGCTTTGTCATTGTCCCCTACTTCGTTGAGTAGTGAGCGAGCAGCTATACAGCCGGAATTATGTAAAAACCGAGGTTTTTACAAAGTCTCTGATAAATTTTGACGCATGAACTTCATGCATTTCAGTGTAAACTTCATTTATGTGGGAAAGAAAATCTCAATAAGCTGATAATAACTGTGTAATGGCGCTCCTTATCGGTGAAGTGGGACGAATATTAGAGACGCCATGTTTAAACATGGGCATGACATCATGCCTGACGTGTTCCAACTTTGCACTGTGATTGGTTATTTCTCTGCTTACAAATTTACAAAGATCCGTACAATTTTTGCCTATTAATTGGATGATATGCCCCGTCAACAATGACGGGATAACAATGTAACGGCTTTTAGTTGAGATATGTAGTTGCCCGTCATTTGTAATTTCTTCATTCATGTCGAGAAACGACTCTTCAGTTCGTCGCTGAGGGCGAGCTTCTGCGTTTAATGCTGTTCTGGCCTGCGCCTGTAATAGGCTAAAAAAAAATTATCATTGAAATTTAAATTCTAATCTAGTATGCTAAATAGGCTAAGAGTAATGATTTTTTTCCATGGCTCTTCTCTCATTGCGTCACACACACAGAGGGAGTGATAAGAGATATTTAAAAATAATTTAAATGTAGTCTCCTTAGCCTAATAGATAAGACTTTGCCTTTAGTTCAGAAGGTTGCAGGTTCGATTCCCGTCGAGGATGTTCCGTTGTTAAAATTATTTCTATTTTCACAGAAGTGCATTATCTGGCCCGCTCTTGCAGTAGGCTAGAAAAATGAATATTGAAATATAAATTTTAATCTAGTAGGCTAAACTTAAGAAATAATTTTTTCCTGGCTCTTCTGTCATTGTGTCATACACAGAGAGGACTGATAAGAGACATTTAACAGCAATTAAAATGTAGTCCCCGTGACTACGGTCAAGACGTCTGACTTCACATCTTAAGGTTGCAGATTCTACTGCCGTCGTTTCATTGAAACTAGACTAAATTATTTCTAGTTTCATAGGAAATTAAAGTTATTTTTCAAGCATAGAGAAAGTACGTTAAGGAAGTGTGTAGCGCACAGATCTAGAAAACTATAAGAGGTATTGTAATGAACTGTTATTCTTTTGAAAAAATTCAAATCAACTGTTTCAATTTATCCTTAAAGTTTTAAATCAAATTTCAGCCGATGGATATTCCTTTTGATTTGATTCGAATTACGTATCATGTGATCGTTCATTTACCAATCATAATTTTTGTAAATACTTCTTGAATTCTTGTGTTTATCAGAACAAAACAGTTACTGGTTAGATTCCTTCCTGCATTGCCCTTCCTTTCAGCAAGTAATTTCTGTACCTCCCAACATATTTTTAAAAAAGTGCCATTATTTTAATAATTAATTTCTTAATATAACTTTAAAGCCTAATTTTTTTCTTAATGGATTATTATCAAGCAATTAGTTATCTTAAATTTGTGATTGTAATAATTTTATTTTCTTCCAATTTCAGATTTTTCAAGGTTCTTATGAATTTTTCCATGGACCTCTGTGTGGACCTGCAGTGCTGCAAATACAAAACCAAGGTGAGCTTGTCTATCCATATCCTAATGAGGAAAATGGCGATTATCGTCCGAGCAGTCCAGTTCGTTGTATCTGGGTGATTCATGTAACCCCTCATAAAGATGTTTTCTTGTGGTTTGATTACCTTCAGCTGCCTGGCAACTGCAGTACGGACCGTATAGAAATACGGCTTCCTGGAGCCGGAAGCAATTACGCCGACGATGCTGTCATAGTCATCTGCGGCGACGACCACATGGTGGAGCTGCCTATCATCAATTCGACCAACATGGCCGCTAACAAGATGCTGGTGGAGCTTCGGGTCTCTCCGTCCCCCGAATCCCGCTTCCGTCTCATGTGGACAGAAGTGATGCAGCGAGAGAAGCAGAGCGAGTACTTCTTGAAACTGGGCATGGAAGACTGTCCTTTTCTGTGCCACGGTTCAAATGTGTGTATTCCGGCCGATCTAGTGTGCAATGGCGTCAGGAACTGTCCGAAGCCACAACTGGATTCGGACGTGGACCTGGCGCTGGATGAAGCTGATGACCTTTGTGGATCTCACGGTGTCCGGATGAACTGGCTGGCACTAGGATTGGGAATTGGCGGGGGCTTCTTCTTTGCTCTATGCGTTCTGTGTTCCATTAAAAAATGTCCCATTTGCTGCCGGAGAAAGAGACGATCAACACCCGAATGACAGCGTGCATCCTGGGACCTAATCATATTTCAACACAATTCAATTTGATCTCCTATCCAGAGACACCTTCAGTCTGAAAGATAAAGCAAATCCAAGGCTCTTGAATCCTATACAGCAGGAAAACCATTGTTTTTGCTGTAAAACGTTTGGTATCATATCCAATACTGAAAATTGTAATTTTAAGTCGAATTCAGTGCATTTATAATTTCAATCAAATACCATTTTCTAATAAACAAACTGCACCATCGAACACAATGAATTTAAAAGTCAGATTTCAGCTTAAAATCAAACAACTAGACTTATTGCTTCAACTGCAAAGGAATTAAATTTTTCACTTAGTGTCTTTTGAATTTAGTAAATAACTGATTTCAGGTCAGTGTGTTATCCCCGGAAAACTTATACTTTTATTATTCGAATGAGTGTGGTCTTTCTTTTAGAGTGACAACTCAAACAATTAAATTTCCATCCCAGAAAATTAGTTTGGAATTTTAGATGCTATTTCCAGCCACTTACTGAAGTAAACAAATAGTCCTATTTTATATGGTTTGCATCAGTTAACTATTTTATAGACAAATACCCCATTCATGAAATGAAGACTACCCAAGCTATAGTTCAAAATGACTACAACTGATTTAATAAATCAATATAATATCATCACATATAAAATTAAATGTGTTTTCAATAGACAATGCTATTCATGTGCTATCAAAACTTTTGTTAAGAATTCTTTTATGTGGAAATTCTTTTTTAACTAATGAAATTCCAGAATTTTGATCTTCACATGTCTATAATAAACGTACTTCTCAATATTTAATGGTGTTGACAGAATTAACATCTAAAATCTATGTTATTTTGATCTTTTGTTTTCTTTTTATAAGATGGTTTATATTTGGTATATTGATGTAAGAATTTAACTAAATCTAAGTTAAAATATTGTTTTAAAACTATTTAGTATGTGGAAGATATTTTTGTTTCTTTATATAATTGTATTTCTACACCAAATTTTGCTTCTATATCTAAATATCGCAATTTAATAAAAGTTTGGGACCAACTCAAAGTTTTACGCTCTTTCTAATATAACTACAAAGAGCTGCTTCAAAATAATTTCAAGTTTTAGAATTACAAAATATTTGTTAGTTCAGTTTCCATGTAAATTTTATTTCTAAAATGAAATGCACTCTTGGAGTTCATGATTCATCGTTTAAATTAATTGAATGAATAAAACGTAAAGAAAAACGTAGAAAGAATAACTTTTTTTTTTCTTTCCCCTCAGAAATCCAGCATTTATAAAAAATACTACTCCCACCTATGTCATTTAAATCAATGGAAACACAAGTTTAGCACTGAATTTTCATTTAAAACTTCATATTGGAAATGAGAAATCAATGGGAGGAAAACGCAATATTAATATAATTAAAATTTTATAAGAAACTCTAATGGCTGAGTAATGCCGCTCAGTGAGACGGTCGAAAGTGCTTTGGTATGAATATATTTAAAACATTTATCTGGCTTATACATTTTTTATTATATTAAAATTTGTGTTTGTCTATAACATTCACATTAAGTATGAACTTAACAGTTAAAATTTCTCCTTTTCTAAAGTAAGAGTTAAACATACTTGAAATTACTAATGTTCCTTTTTTTTATATTTCGTGATTAATTTTTTTCGTAATTAATTTTTTCTGTTTTAAGAAGTCTAGTTTGAGACACTAATTTGAAATTTTACTTTGATTGCACTTGATTTCAATCAAAATTTCCGCAATCTTGATATTATAGAATGACTTAAATTGTCGCAGTGACTTTAATTTTTATTTTTCGTTCAAAATTACTTGTAATGCATATTTAAAATATTTCTAATACTTTCATTAATATTATAATGAAAATTACTTTTTTATAATTTTACAATTAATTCTAAAAAATAACTCTAATATTACAATGGTTTAAAACTTCAAAATGTCAACCATAATACTTAAACAACTGATTTCGAAATTCTACAGCTGAAAAAAATTCTTCAGGTTTTCTCAAACTTATTCATTCTGCAAATCAAACCACTCAATAAATAAAGATTTCAAATAAAGACGGGTTTTTCAAATTGTGCTGTTAATAACAATATTTCTAGTCCGTTCTGTGCAATGTAATTAATCAATAACTGCATTTCTGTTAGAAAAATAGTGTTTAATACTACAAAATAATATTTGTTTATTTATTTTTATTCATTTGTTTGAAGTTTTTTTTCCTCGACAGTTATCAACAAAGGATAGTGACTGCATGTGATAGATAGCAAAATTTCATTCTGCGCGAGCATGAAAGAACGTGCGCTGAGTAATTAAAAAATCGGCATTGTGTTGTGTTGTGTCGATCGCTGTGATATCCAGAAAAAAAGAATTTGGCTAAAAGTGATAAAAATAAGTCTCATCATATTGGAATAAAGATGCAGCGTAACTATATATCCAGAATAGTGCAGAAACTCAATTGGAGAATCAATTAAGAATCAGCCTGTGGATGAAAATGATAGTGATATCAGGATTTATTTTTAAAAGTGATATTTTCTTTTGGACTATATCACTTCCAGTGTTACCACAGTAAGTAAAAATTACAACTCACAAAAGTGAAGACACCGAACATTTTTAAAATAAACGGAACTTTTAATCGGCAATTGTAAATTATGTTGTAAAATATAGATCTGTGGTATGCAGGAAGAAATTCGGATTTATAAGCTATATATATTCTTCAAAATACAGCTATTCTTCCTTCTTTTAAAAAACTTGAAATGAACTTCAAATTCAACTTCAAATTCTTGAAATGAACTAAATACTTACAATCTATCAATTACTTCTCTTAAAGAAGAAAAGTATTTTAAATCTATTGAATCAGCATTGGCAATTTCTAAGTTTAATCCAGTAAAATCTTAAAAGTTTTGAATAGAAACAACCTATTTCAGAGAAAATGGAAAGTGGCAAACAGTTACGGAATTATGCATTTAGGGTTTCCAGATCACTTTGTAAGTTAAGAATTAATTGACTTATCTCATGATTGACTTAATATAATAAGTCAATTAATTAAAAAATGATGACTAAATTCAAATTAATTAACTAAGGATCGGATTAATGCTAATTTCCTAATTTCCGCATTTCCTAATTGCTGGAAATCTGATGTCTCACAGAGATAATCACTTTTCTTAAGGAATTTATGTTACATATCTATGTTACTGTTCTGTGGAATATTATAGAAAGTAAAGGCTGCGTTGACTCTTCTGAAATTCATTGTTAAGAAGTGAAAATATTATCCACTTGATATTATTCATCACAATACTTTTAAATGTTTTACCAAGTGTTACAAACGGGTTTTGTGAGACTCGAGATAAAAAATTTATTCATGAAGGCTTAGACTTTAACCAAGTTTTAAAAGTTGTGTATTTTACAAGCAGATCAATCACATATAAATATAACTGTTTCTATACCACATATAAAGATCGCTGAAGAAAAGAAGGTATCAGCTAACAAGAAAGTATCAGAACAATGGGAAAGGAAGAGAAGAATACAAAATATAAATTCTGCTTGCAGTCCCTGAAGATCTGAAGAATGGATTCTACAAGATCCATATATATATATTTTTCAATTCTTTGAAGTTTCTTCTTGAATCTTTACGTTTGAGAAGCTTTCTTGTTGTTAAACATATTTGTATTGATTTTCAGCAAAATACATTTATCAACTGTTTGTGTTTTTGTATTTCTTAGTTTGGTTCAAAATGCAATAACTGAAAGAATAAAGGAAAATGGTGTTTAAGAAAACAAAGACGAGTGGAACGAAACTTGAAACAATTTCGAAAACAATATAAGGAGAATTCTATTGATCTTTTGATAAGGAGAATTTTGCGTGAAGGACTGAAAACTTTTACTTTCTTAATTGTAAAAAGAAACTGATATTTTATAAAAAGTTAAACTAATTCAGCAATAGCCAACTCAAATACGAAATATCATTATATTGCTTAATAATAAGAAAAAAGTAAATACAAACATAACATGAAATGAAATTTACAAATAATATAAATTTTTTGACAAAACATTAGTTACATGTCCTTAAAAAATAACCCACTAACATGAAAATTTATAGCTTAGAAATTTTAATAAGATCTCCTAACCTGGGCTCCATAACAAGCAGTAGTGATTCGTTTTCTATACTATGAAGTTTTAATGATTCCGAATAGTTGTTGCTAGCGCCTTCGGCAACCATATTGACTACCTGAGTTTGAGACGGATCGCAAAGTTCGTACTTATGTCACTGAGTGGACATCTACATTTTTGCTTAATTGGCTTCTTTTAGCTTTATGCCTATGTATCTGCTATAATTGCTATTATTATACACTATGCTTATAATCTGTGCTTGTTGAATTGGCAAAGGATGTTACTGGAGTTAGCTCATCAATAGTTTTAGGCTACTAAACATAGTAAAAAAATGGCGACCTCCGATATGATGCTGGTTCACATCGGTCAAGGCATCAAGACTATGATATTTTTTTTCTATTTTGCATTCGACGGAAGATACATGAGTTTTATACCAAAATTGAAATTCTACTGCTTCTAAAGCCCCTCAAATAATGAATAATGTCAATGATTTACCAAATTTATAAATGGTCACCCGCCAGGGACACAGGGACACCATATTCATATGGACTGTCGTAGGATAAAGACTGAATTGAGAATGTGGAGTAGGAAGTTATTTGAAAATAGTTCTTATCATAACTAAAAAATTAAAAGAAAGAATAATCAATTCGTTCTTCAATACGGTGAAATTATATTTAATTATTGAACCGTTTTTTCTAGAAAGATTTAAAAAAAAAAATATACATACTGTCGCAAAAAAAAAGACGCACCAGGAAGAAAGTGTTTCTTCCTGAAAGTGTTGTAATGTTCTGAAACGTTGCACAGTCAATGACACACAGTCAAGTAAAGATAAAGAAATGATTATATTTTCATTGGAAAAGAACATTTTATTACAGAGAAGTGGTAGCATAACGGCCATGCGTTATTATGTAGTAAATCATCTTCGGTCCAATGTGTTCTGTGGCAGGGTGTGGCAGATGTTCTGCGATTAATGGCTAGTCGGTCACATTCCGTGATGGCTGCAACTGCGTTCGCAATTCGATTGACATGAAGTGAAAGGGCTTTCCTAACTATGGGAGTATACGAACCTAGTGGAAGGCATTGTTGGCACTCTTGCCAACAGTGAGAGCAGCCAATTATGAGAGCAGACAAATAGATTGTGTAAAGTGTCTTAATAAAATTGGCTACAGAAGGTTGTCAACTACAGATAGGCTGTCAAAAGTACCTTGAAGGTAAACTAGGGGAGATAAGCAATAATGTAGGAGATTCCTGCATCTCAAGATTACAATCCCAGAATGTCATTGATCGTGTGTGGCTTGATCACTTCAGTCGAATTGGAGTGATGACGACCTCCTCCATACAGAGGTACTGCGGTCATCTGCAGTAAGAGAGAAGCGGGATTCAAATTACTGAACACAATGCCACTCAACTGACACGATTCAGGATTTCCGGGCTCAACACTACACCTGACGATGCTGCCAATGTTGAGTAAACAGTGGTATATGTCTTAAGGGACGCCGGCAATTAAGTCCCGCTTCCGCCAGTCGTCGCCGATTAGTGTCTCCTGTTACTAGACACGTAGAGGGCATTATGTAATTTTATTTTTGTTTTAAGTTCATATTTCCTCCTAATCTCCTCTCTTCTTTTCGTCACATTATTATTAAAAGAGCAACATCTTCACATCAGTAAAATATATTCAATAAACTACATTTATAGAAAATATTTAATAATAGCAAATTTTCGGAAAGTGCATTCCGTCTTTCCTTTCCAAGCTTATTCAAGATTTAAACAATTTCCGGGGTAATAAACCATGTCCTTTCAGAAAATTTGCTGTTATTAAATATATTAAATAAAAATATTTTATTCAATATATTTTCTGATGTAAACACTTTTCTTTATTATTGTAAAAAAACTAAAAATAACCAAACCTCTGAAATTATTCAAAGAAAATTAATGATTGATGTCATTGACAAATCTGGAACTCATGTAATTTAGTAGCCTTGGCACTGCTAAGATATTCTAAAGTTCTTATCAAAGTCATTACATATAAGTCGATACTGTAATTCTGTATGTAGTACCGAATGAAACACATTGAAGTAAATGTTTTCCTCATACATTAAATCTTTGAAGAGAAACTATCTAGTTTATAGAAGCTAAAATTTTTCTAAAACATTATCAGAACCCAGATCCTAAAGTCTCCCTAAATACAGATACTAAATTCAATTTTCAAATTCTGTTGATGTTGGAATTGCAACTCCAGAAATCAAATTCTTATTCAAATTTAATTCCGAAAATTCCATGTTTTGTTGTTGACTAATTAGTTCTAATAATTACAGAGCTGACCTAAAGTCAAATTTCCACGAATATTATGTAACTTTCATTTCTTTTAATCTTCTTTGCCAAAGGCTTAAAGGAAATGAATCCTCTGATAAAATTCAATAAAGAAGTCACACGTGAACATCAGGATCAAAAAAATCAGGCAGTAGTTACATAGAAAGCAGAGATAACTATAAAAAATTCATGAATACTTTGATGATTTAATATACATAAGAGTGAAGATAAGAGGTAAAGGTGCAGGTCCTTGGATGAGCTGGAGGTTTTATCTCCAACAGGACTGGTTGAGGATCCTGAATTCCGAAGTCCGGCCGCCTTTACAACACCATGTAAGAAACCCGGTACCTATTTGACAGAAAGCTGGGTGAACGCTAGGGTCCGTCTGGAGAAGTAACAACCTCGGAAATAAATCGCTACCATGGCTAGGAATTGAACTCGTCTCCTCCAATCCTAGATATGAGCATACGAGTTAAATCAAATTAATTCATAATTTCAAAAGCGATGTTATACTAATGTCTTAGAAGAATCAGAATATTCAACAAAATTGTACAAGAATATAATACAAACATTACTACATAGATGCATTTTCTGTAACATTTTTTTCAAGTTTTTATTTTTTGGATAGGATACCGTTACTGAACAACTAAAAAAAATACCACTGAAAAGTTTATTTATATTATCTAGTGACATTTTGTATGAATATTGGCAGACAATCAAGAATAACAGCAATTACATTGCTATAATTTCAATTCTTTCGTACCCTTAATAATTAGTAGGATTTATCTTATCGAGTTTTAAAAATAATCCAATACCACAATGAATAGAAGAGAAAGGAACTCAAAAATTATGAGATGAAACATGATATATAAAATAATATATCGCTTAAAATTTAAAAGCAGTGAAAACTTATAGTAAACAATGCGCAAAAAGTGAAGCTTTAGTAAAATTGTAATTCTATGAAATTACAGCAAAACCTCGTTAAGTCGTCACTCAAGGGACCGAACATTTTTGACGACTTAAGCGCAGTGGGCATTTTTGAAAAAAAAAAAAAAAGAAAACACTGAAATACAATATTTTTATGAATTGCTGTAGGATTCGGTGAGAAAAACAAGATTTTCAGAAATCAATACATGCAAATGAATGAGTGGAAAATAAAAAAAAACAAAAAACACACAAAAAAACACACTTTATACTTACCACATTTTATTTTCTTTTACTGGCATTAAAATAATCCAACAGTGTTGATTGATGAATGTGCTGATTACTGGTAATAATTCGAAACACTTAGTAATGAAATGGAACTCCAACTTTTGTGTACATAGTTAATCGTATCTAAAACCGAAACTTCTAGCTTTTCGTTCCTATCCAAGGCTTTTATCATGTCCTTTACAAGCATTTTTTTGTACTTTCGTTTAAAGTCAAGAATTATCCATTGATCTAAAGGCTGAAGAAGTGCAGTTACCTTTGGAGGAAAAAAAACAATTTCGATCGCTTTTAAATTTTCGGGGCTTACTCGCTATGAAATAAAATCACAATCAGTAGCGGTCAAGAAAAACGACTGCCCTTGACAAGAGTCGCAGCGAGAAGTGTGTAATTTCCCAACTGAATTTCCCACGTGAAAATTTCCCGTAAAGGCTAGGCTTTCTTTGAGTGAAGGGGCGGGGCTGAAAAGATAGCAGGCAAAATTGAGAATAAAGATGCTTTTCCCCATTTTTGATGGTGACGAGTTATCCGGAGTAGAATTAAATTTGGTGACGAGTAAAAGAGGGTTATTTTACATTATTGTCTATGAGACCTTGTCGGGACCAAAGGAAACGACGACTTAAGCGGAGTGACGACTTATCCGGGTGACGACTTAACGAGGTTTTACTGTAGTAACTACAGTCTTTCCTCAGCTGGTCTGCCATTGCAAAATTCGTGATAGATTGTTCTTTTGATTTTACGTTTTTATTACACGAGTACTTTAATTTCTGTTTTGCTTATTTGTCATGCAGCTTTGAATTTCTAATTTTTAGTATAAAATATTACGAATACCTAAATAAAACAAAGTGTTATTCATTTCTTGCTGTTTAGTGCATTCCTATCTTGATATAAGGTACCGAAAGATATTTGTTAATTACACGTAAAAGCACATTTATTACACAGACATTGTTTCAAGTAATGTGATTCATTACTTACAAATACTTAAAAAAAACACAAAGTTTCAGTATCACTATTTTAACAAAAATATATCGTTATTTTTGTTAAAATAGTGATATTGAAACTTTGTGTTTTTTAAATATTTATTAGGATGCTATATCAATTGCATTGGATTCATTAATTATGTTTCAAGTCATCTTTAAAATAAAATATATCAGTTATAAACAATTAGTTATATAACATATAAACACTAGCAATCCTTATATAACCTAGCCAGTATTAAATTCTTTAATATATTTTTAAATAAATATTCTCACATACCGAATATCATAAAGACAATAAATTATCTAAATGTCAACTTGTGGTGCATAAGCATTATTAAATACTATAGCCTGTAACATATAGAAGACAAATGGGGACCACTACCTACAGAGCAGATTTCGGGTCCCCAGCGGACACAACACACAGAAGAAGACGAAAGAAACAACCATGCCACGACCGGGATTCGAACCCAGGTACTGGCGCATTGGACGCCACGGCTGGCCGCCGCCGAGACCGCACAACCACGCCAGCACGGCCATTATTAAATACTATTACTTATTATAGTCTGACATTTAATTTGTTTACAAGAAATTATTTTTAACAAAAAAAAAAAATTATTTTCCCAACTAATATATCTTGTTGTTTGAATTAGCATAAATAATATGAAATATGATTCAAAATATAATTCAATGTGATGTTTAAGATATTTTATATCAAAAAATGTTTATATAGTTGTAATTGTCTAAGAATGCAGGTGAAATAAAATTTTTGACTACAATTATTTTCCTTCCCTTCAAATGTGGCACTGAGAAAAATAATTCAAACATTAGTTGGTAAATGAATCAGTATAAAAAGACAATCGTTTTTTGTTATTTTATTTTGTCATAATATAAGTCAAATAGCCAATAGAAAAAGCGTTTTACTTTAACGAAACCGAAACAGCAGCTCAAGTTCCATTATTCTGTTTTATTTAAGGAAAACAGAATCGAAATAAAGAAAAAGAAAATCAACATTAACGTGCGTAAATTATATTTGGAAAGTTAAAATTAC
>JAFIDM010000004.1:32321672-32345638 GCA_023159025.1 Thereuonema tuberculata | reverse complement strand
TAGTGCTAAGTGAAAAAGGAAATAGATCGTCATTTCAACAAAGCTAATGTGAAACAAAGCTGTTGATTTGTATTCTCAACATGATTGAGCTTTTTTGTAAATAGCAAATTGAAATACATTCGTATTAACGATTAAAGTCTATGTTTTGATTTCTTAGATAATAAGTGATTATCATCTCTTGCGAGATGTTTCCTTTTAAAGCCTTATTTATAGATGTTTAGTATTGAAGCCCAGCTCTGCTAGTGGAAGTTAAATGAAAGTATTTAACATTGCTCTTGAACATTTCTTTTTGTTGGTAATTAGATGGTCGACAAGAAATACGTCCGATAATATCAGCTAATTGCCAGAGAGTGTCTCAAATAGGGAACTTTTGCCATGAGATGAGTCTGAGCAATGTTTCTATATCGGGAACTTGTTTAGTGAGTTCTCCAATTTTCCAGCTGACGATATTATAACTAGGCGACAATGGAATTCGTAACCATTGGTTCCGCTGCATTCTCTGTCATCGTCTGTTCAATGTCATAGGTTTAAAATCAGAGTTTTGAAAATAATAAAACCCGGTGCCAAACTTAATAAAACCAGGTGAATACACAAGAAACTTCTTAATAGACGAGTATTTCACTCATTCGCATTTTTCAGGATGGTCATCTACTAAACTATAATTACACAAGTAAAAGAAAGAGAGGAACCACATACCTAAAAGAAAAGAGTTTTTAAAAGAGTAATTCAGGAATTATAAGTCCAAAGACAAGTACAAAAAAAACCTAGTGAGTTTTAAAACTACACACATTTCATTTATTACTTGGAATTTTATTCCATTTTCAAAGTAGATAGCTTTAAGTGCTCCACGCTTTATAAATGCAGCAGTAACAAAAAAAAATATTTTATTTCGGGGAAAAAGAAAGAAACCTGAATAAGATTTGCTGTAAATTATGTTAAGCCCGAAAGCTTTCTAGAACTTAAATCTTCATTATAAGGATTTATGTCTAGCTTGTAGTTGAATGTACGACTTTAACGATTGCCTGCAAAGACCTAGAGAGATGCTCTATCTTAAAAATTTAAAGAATGCCTTCAATTCGTCGACATGTTGGACTTCTTTACAAAGCAAAGCTGATTCTTTCTCCTCTCTTTCGCCACTAAGCCAGATGGCATACCTTAGAGAATACCTGAACCTTCTTCAGTGCAAATCTCCGCTCGACAAGCCATTTCCACTTTTTCCTCTTTTTTTGCGAGAGTGTTCGACGTCTTACAGAATGACCCTTCTTCTCCTGTAATCTTGAGTCGGGCACTTACCGAACGCTACGAACAAGAGCTCTTGTAAAACTCAACTATTTCGGTGGTTTGTGTTTTTTTTTACTCCACTCTCTGTCTGTTCCATAAGGTAGCTTCTCGTTATTGCTTTCAGAAATGAAATAGAGTTCGTCGGAGTAAATGAAGAATTCCTTTCGGATTCCCTATTTTAAGATTATTCGGATTCCGGACTGTATCTCGGAGAATTATCATTTTTTGGGTTAAATAAATAGACAATAGTTGCTATTTGTAATTGTAAGAATTCGAGGAAATTCCTTATAGTGAAATAGATATGTTGAAACATACATACTAGCATCTTAATAGAATTTTTCGTTCTTAAATTACGATTTGATTTTACTATTCTAACTTTGCTTTCTTATACAAAAGTAACACAAAATAATGAGCAACATCGTGGGTTTTTTTTTCACTTGTCAGTAAAAACCTGTAAGTGTTGGAAATTGAAATATTATACGATTTTTTTTTTAAAACCTCCGTTAGGCGAAAAGGGAGAACATTTCTACTGTTAAATAAATTCATTTCAGAATTAAATTCAAATTCCTGTAAATGAATTACAATTTTGATAGAATAAAATTCCTTCTTAGAAATTATTTAAATGGTGACTTATTTCTCTCTAAATTTCCACCAACAAATTCTTACAATTTAGTTCCTTATTTCCTTCATTTATTTCTTTCTTCGTTATTCAGTACTCATTTACTTATTTCTTGATTTATTCTAAATATTTAGCAATATTAGTAAAATGTAAGTGTATCTATTTATTTTTACTTAACATTTGATAGATAATCTCTATTCATAATGGTAGGTTTTCGTTTGTTTGTATTATTTTGGTATGAGAGACAAAAATAGATTGTTATTTAAAATTTTTAAACAATTAGACTTAGAAGTTTTTCAAATTAATACTTATAAACATTTAAAAAGGGAAATTATAAGTAGCGTAATAAGTAAAAAAATAATTTGGCAACCTTAAATACCTATTGTAATAAATTATATTTATAAATTGTGCTTGCTTCAATTTTTTTTTTTTTTTTTTGGAATTAGTATATGTATGTTAATTTTCACACTACTAAAATAATTATCTTTGACTTACTAATTTTGTATATATATATATGTATATATAATTGTTAATATTTGTATTTTCAGCACCTGCACCACAGGATTTCTTAGAAAACCTAGCAGGACTGTATTGTTTAAAAATTTAGAAATAAAAAAATAAAAAAATTCTTTTTGTGCCAAATCATTAAATAACTTATCTGTCATCACCAAGCCTAACCTATTATTTTCAAGATTAATAGCTAAATTTTGAATTTCATCTAAGTCACCATCCTGCTTTTATAATAAGTGCTTGTTTTTACATACCAAGAGCACTTAACTACATCAAATTTTCTCAAAATAAACAGAAACCTAAAGGCAGAAACCTATACATTAAAATTTAGTTTTCCAGAATAAATAGGCTTTGAATTATAAGAGTCATGTGTAGAAGAATGGATGGATAGAATATACTTAATATTGGTGAAAAGTTTCTTTTGTTTTGTTCTGAGGGAGAGTTGTCCAACACTAAGCTAGGATTCACATTTTTCATGCATTTTGTAAAACCTTGTAAATTCCAATACCAAGTAAATAACAAATCTAATTTAAGGAAATAATCAATAAAACAATTGTTTATGATGTAAAATAGAAAATAATTTTTAGGAAAGAATTGAAAGGGCCATAGCTTTTTTTTTAAATCGATTCTAAAGACAATCCACTGCAATACTGGAACCATACATTGTCTCAATAATCAGTGGGCTTAGCTTGAAGTCACGTAGTCCAATATTGGTTTTAATATTCAGAAATGGATTGAAAAATAGACTGCAAGAGATAAATGGAACAGATTACAGTACCAACTAAAACAATTTTTTTTTCAAGTTATTTATTATTTTAATTATTTTTTTTCGATACTACATTATTCAAAATTACTTTATGAATTACGTTATAACTTTTTTTTGTTTTGAAAATTGTTTTATTGTATTCGACTTAAACAATTAATTCATGAATTATTGAATTAATACATCTTGAATAAAAACATATCCTTAGATTGTGTTTCTTTTGCTCTCTTAAAAATTCTCATAAAATTCATTCTTTTCAAAACATTGAAAACTCCAAACAATTACAAAATCCTTCACTAAATTTACTGAAAACTCAACATCAAAAGTCGAAAAACTTTTATTGTCTACTCAAAGGAAAAATGAGTGAAAAAAAAAAACAACTGCAAGTCTATTTCATAATTATTTGCTAAAATATTTATTCCAAATCCGTCTCTCTTAAGAACCTACTTTTCTATTAATTATAATATTTAAGTTATAAAAAGCATTATTGTAAGCAATAATGAAGCCGGTACATCTGAATAAATGTTTAAGGATTTAATTAAACAATTAAGCAAACTTTTTGACAAGTTCAAGGTTTCAGTGAATAAACTGAAAGCTGTTATTAAAAGCATCAGTTTTAATATTTAATTATCATTCAATTTCTAAACACGAAACTATTCCTTTTTTAGTAAATTAGTAATTATGATCACTGACTTGTGTTGTTGTTGATCACTGATTAGTAATAAATCAAAATAGGATTTATTACTAGAATTATTTAGTGTAGAAAATATTCGTTTGTCGGAGACAAGGCAGTTAACGATAGTTATTATTTGATCAGTAGTGATTTCTAATTTTAATATTAAATCTACAGTTGTATGGGACAATTATCGTAGGCTTTTTTCCTTCTTTCCTTAACAAAGTAAAAACTAAAAATTATTGTCTTCTTTTCTTAAAGTAAAGTTATTTTCTGTACTTAAAACTTTTATTTGTATTTTTTATGAAGATTGTATTATCTCAACATTATCTTTTTTTATCAGAATACACTACTTATTTATTCAAAATCTTATTTATTCAAAACTTACCACAGCCGAATTTCATGACACAATTTAGTAAGTAGTAGAATTTTCTAAACCACCGCATGTTTAATTCGAAACATTTTATTAATTCTCCTCGCAATTCCGTTAAGTTTTGGCCGCTTAATCATTACATGTGGCATCAAAAAGAACATCTTTGCATTTCTCCATCAAAAGAACAGATGGCATAAATAGGATCTCTGTTCATATATATCAATGAAAAGCAAGGCTCGATCGATCAATTTGCTCCGCAACTGGTTTTATGGATGACTTCAAATTGCTTTTCTTGCCAATAGAAGAGATGCAAACTTACAAAAGAGAATCTGAACTTCACAAATACTCAGAACATTTCAATTATGTACATGTTTCAACATCTATGTTTCTTAGTAACATATACATATCAAAAAGCAATGTATATGCTTCTTTGAACATTTACTAAGCAGAAAAATCATAAAATTAAAATGTTTTTTAGCCAGTGCTCCTAAGGAGCAAGAGGCGCTTGAAATCAGCATATCTTATTTGTTTTGGGATTTGTTTCTTTCTAATAATTTTTGAACCAATGATTGAATTTTTCTGAAAACTTGCCCTGAATCTTTACGGATAGCAAAGGGTGTAAAACTTTGGATTTGAAATTTTTTGTGAGAGGAACGCTACCGAAAAATTTGCTCTTAAAGTTAACAGAAATCACGATTACAAACCATTTAATGCACGATGAATTTTTTTCGATGTCTAAGAAAATATTTTAATCCGTTTAGTAATCCACGAGTGCTCGCTTTGGTATAATTACGATTAAGTATGGTTAAGATGTGATTCAACTTTTACAACTTCTGAAATACAAATTCTGTTGCTTGTGTTCGATGGCTTATTACAGTTTAAAAACTGTGTAAAGGAGTGTTTCTCGTGTATTGTTTTCCTCGAGTATTTTCTTTGTATTGCTTCTACAATTTTTAAAAAAACAGGACGATAAAGAAAGACAACATTTTAAGGAAGTAGGCTTTCAGTTCCTTCAGTAACTTCTTTTTAGTTTTGGAGATGACTATGCAGTATCTTACAATATTAACTAAAAGTTAAGTTAATTAGCTTTTTTTTGCAAAACTATTTCACAGCTGAATTGTTTGATTAGATTGTTAACCTTCTTCATTAGGTTCCAAGAAACATTATCATTCTAAAATTAAAATCATATCAAATACATAACAATAATGTTTTTTCTTAAAGAAATCATGTGTAGTTCTGATTTAAGAAAATATAGGCCTATTGAAGAAATTTTCAATTGCTGTTATTAAAAAAAATAAATAAAACCAACAACGAAAAAAGAGAATAAAATTGATGTACATGATAACAAGGCATGTTTGGGAAAAGTGCACCTTAATTTCAAGCAAAATCGAGTGCACTATAAACCACGCATGCGTAAAATTTCATAATTAGATTCTGGGTATAACAGAGGCAGAAGTATGGAGATGGACTGCCATTGCTTGCCGTTCCGAGGTTAGAGCATGAATTTCGTTGGAGGGAAAACTTTTAGCATCAAATAAAGAGCATCTGTGCTGGAATGACCCTGATTTATTGCTGCAAGAAGAACGGTTGAGCGAATATGTTCTTGAAAAATGGTCTGGAATGAAACTTTTACTTTATGATTGCAGTTTAAATCGGATATTTAAAAGACTGATAGATCCACCAAGTTTCTTCAACCAAGCAAGTTTGTTGTTGTGCTTCTCAAGTAAATACTGTATACAAGACAGCTTGTGATATATCCACATAATTCTAATAGACCAATATCCTGCTAATTGTTTCCAGATTTTACTAACTCGGTCGCTGATTGGATTTTCAGAGCTAAATAAAAACTATTTTTTCAAAACTTTATGATAATATATTTTACGGTTGGTTTTGCAAGAGGCTTAATACATAATTATGAATTATGAAGTGAGATCTGCAGTAAACTCAAATATTGTTCGCCATTCGGATTTTTGTTTAAACATAGGCTATCAAAGATTTATGGCACACATTCAAGTTGCAAAAAAAAAAGAAAAAGACTACATTTGTAAAATTACAGATAATTCGTCGGTTTTAATGTTTCCAGAACTGTTTTCAGCTAATTTGTTCTGATTAGTTGTTTGCTAATTGTTCATAGCCTGAATCCGACTAATTAAACATGGGTGAAATGGAAATTGGAAATAATTTTATAAATTGCAAAATGTCAAACAATAAATAAATAAAACTATTCCAATATTAAACATACTATGAGATTAACTTTGTGGTAAACACAAATTTAATAAAGAGTTACTAGTTTCAATGATTTCAATTACATTGATAATAAAAAGTTCCTGAAAATTTCAAGCAGATCATTAAGATCAATATTGATCAAGTAGCCTAGATCATCATTTGATCTTATTGTAATTAAGATCATTTAATTACAATATATCATCACTTAAGGTTATCTGTTGATTGACTGCTCAGAAAGAATCAGTCTATATATAATAGGAAGAGACTGTAAGCCCTTTTTCTCTGTAACCACATAAGGTACAGGAGTAAATGTGGTGTCAAATTAAAGTCCTGATCATGTTGATTTCTGTTAAAAGTAATTTTAATAAAAAATAATCATAAAAATTCACTCTTCCTGGATCCTGGATCTCCTACGACTAAAACATGGTTGAATCCGTTCGCATCGAAGTAATAAATGTAATTAATCGCTGTGTTTTCAATTAAATATGATTAAAATATCTTATTTAATCTGAATTGTCATATTTGCAACCGTGGAATTTCTATGGGTTTTACTTTTAATTGTATATTTCTTTCTGTGCATTCGATTTCTATTATATAAAACTTTTACTGAGCATGCGAGATCTCACTTTACCATTTGAATATTTTTTCGCCCTCAATTTCTCCATTTGTCTGTTAGTACGCTCATCACGTTAAAACGGCTGGACGAACTTCCATCAAGTTTGATAAGTAGCTTATTTACTGTCTAATTTTAAACAGGTCATTTGTTTCCACTCTTCCATCCCGAAATCTCTTTCTTAAATGCCAAACGGAATTATTTAAAATTTGATAAGATGCTTATTTTTATGAAATTGTTATATTTCATTGTATTTTATAAACTACATAAAAACGGATATTCGCTAAATTTAAAGTTATTAGCTTTAAATTGTATGTTGTAAAGTAAATATATATTTATCAATAATCAGTCGAAACTGACTGCGATGTTTCGCTTTTTACTTAACAAACCAAGAGTTTATCAAAAAAAAGCAAGCTTTGCTTTTTAAATATACGTTTAAATGCACATTTCTCTCATTCTTTATCTTACTTAATCTAATGTTGTCTTTACACTTTCAAATACTTTATTCTTCAGTCAAACTTAAACTATGAACTTCATTCTTTTGGTCTCCAACACCACCAAAGTCATGGAAATGGGCTCCAAGCACTGCCCGCCCAGTTGCACTACGCTCTGGAAAGTTGAGCGTATGCCTAAATATCCAAATGATGAAATACAATTTCGTTTTTGTTTTGTCTTGTTGTGATTAACTTCTAGTCCTTTGAGAAGTTATAAATAAATGATTATTACAAATTATATTATTTTAATACTATTTCAATTTCCTACTTCAATTTCGTGTTGTAATTAATTTCAATATTTTAATAATAATTCTTATATTTTTTTGTAAATATTCGTTTACCATGCTGCATTACATAAAAATTAATATATCTATTGAATAATACTGATTTTCGAAGTAAAATGCATAAACTAATAACTTCCAGTCCATTTAAATGAAATATGAATGCTAATTCTTGATGTTTTCTTTTGAAACTCTCTGTTAATAACTATCTGTTAAAAAAAGCTTCTTATTTGCTGTATTTACAATCATTATTTCTTTACAACAGAGCTTTATTAAACATAATGATTTTTCTAAAGCTATTCTCCAACAAAACAGTAATGCTTTCAATTTATACATAACAAACTAAACTCCTTTTAAAGTTAATACACTCATGGTCAAAAATTAAGGATAATTGAGAATCACAGGTAAATGCTCCACCACTTAAAGTGAAAACTAGTCATTCATCTGCCAGAATGACCAAAGGCAATTTATTCCCCAACAGAAATACAGGTGCGCCGTCAGTACTACAAACGTCACTCAGAACTATACGGGTCATAATGAGACATGGTAGAATATTAGGACAAAGCACGTGTAGTAGTGTTCTTTGATGAGACCGCACTTTTTATCACATGAATGTGTCTCACCGAACTCGTATTGATGATGTGATATAGTACAGAATCATAGGGCGAATCAAGACTGGTCATACCCAAATACTAATGAGCCCAAGGAGCTGCATGTCAAAGGAAAGAAGACCGTAATTTGTTATTATCTATCAGACGACGCAGGGTGAAAACAGCAGGAACCTTTCAGCAGTGTCAAGAAGGACTGTTTCGAGGCATACCGTGTACAGACGACTGCGTCAGCACTAGCTTTAAATCCCTAGGCCTACAAAATACATCCGGTTGCCAGCAGTTCATAGAAGAGCCCATTTAACCAAAACCTTGGATAGCGGACCAGTGGGGCTTGAACGAGTCCACGGTGAGACTACAGAGGCATATCTTTGTGGTAAATTTTCAGAAATTTTGAATTGCGTTAAATATATTTTTTTTTAGTCAATTCCTACTGTGAAAACAATATGTTTTTTTATTATACTCCGTTCATTATATCTGCGAAAACATGTGATCACACTTAACCAAGCATTTTTATTATCTTTCTTCAGTAGAGTTATTGCTTGGTCACGTCTGAAATGTCGTTGTTAAGCTACTTCCGGTGTTCACATCATATTCGTCCTCGCCCTACAATGTTTTGTTTTTATTATTTTTTTCGGTTTTCAATATTAAGAATATTTATTTATTTATTTATTTATTTTCGATTAAAAAAAAAGCTTGTTTTTAAGCATGTGAAATTGCATTTCTGATAACATTCATTTTAGATTTTGTGTTAACCATTTCTTTTATCGATTCCGGCTGATGTCTTTTCTTGTCCGGCGTTTCAAACAATGGGCTAGCTTTAGTGGTAAGCGAGACTTCGTCTTCTTAACAATATTGACACTGAAAGAGATGATACATCTGTGCTTCAGCCGTTTTCCGATAGAGATCCTCTTTGGTCAAACGATGAGACTTGAAATAACAAAAAACATTCCGAATGATTCCTCTCGATCTAACGGAAACAATCGAATGTAAACAATTAAGATCTAATGTAAACAATTAACTGATGTAATATTATGTGCAGACAACACACGTGGGAATGTATCTAATTTCGTGAAGATCGGCGATGGCAGAAAACGATGGTAGAGATACGCAGTTGTTGTCGACTGCATTGTCACTTGTACCACATCATAATGTGTTTATCTAGTATTAAATCCAAGAAAATAAATATCATCATAAGTAGCAATATTTATAGAATTTACAAAATTTTCAAGAATCATGAGAGCAAACAAGTTCGATCTAAGCATCGAGCACTGCCATCCTGGACATAATAAGACAGAAAGTAATTTAAAGCCACTATTACAGGATGATATTAACGTCTAGAAGACAAAAAGATGAACTGTATAAGAAATAATGAATGGTAGATTTTCCTTAGTATACGGATTATCAAACTTGAATATCAATCAAAGCAGAAAAAGTGCTGAATGGGCCATCATATAGCAAATGAAAACTTTCTACACTATCAACCAGATAGCTGCAGGGAGCTCTTTCTGTTTATTCTGACCAAAATTTTTGAGCCACATTTTTTTATATTTTTAGTTATCGTTTTATTCTACATGGTACAATTTGTACAATTCTACAATTTGATTGCAGTCTTATAGCTAACAGGGTCACAAATAACATTATCCTTAAATTTTGAGCACCGAGTGTAGGCTTATCCTAAGAAAATTTCGTAGGGCGATCTGATGCTACTGATAGAGAAGGTAGGAATATGAGATACCTATTATGCTTTTGGAACTAGGAATCTCAGAGTAGACATAGATAAGAAAATAAAATCAAATGTGGGCATAAACATAAATTTTGTGGACCTTACAAAATTTTGAATTTTTAAATTTTTCTTAAAATATCTGACAGAATATAATTCAGCATATTGACCTATGCTGAAAAATTTTCAAATACAATCATATCTCGCTTTCCGAGAATTCGCTTTCGATGCTTCGCTCATACAACAATCTTCAATTGTCAATTCTCCGAATTCAACCAATACAACAATTTTGTGACAAGACTCTACCGCTTTGTCAAGATACCGCTAGTTTCCTTACAAACTTGGTACTCGCTTTAGCTTTTCACGTTATACTCTGCGATTAAGGGAATATTAAAAAATTATAACTTTCATTTTTCTTTGTTATTATCTTCTCTTCAAAATAAGTTGAAGATTACGCTGAAGTATGGTGAAACTGCAAGATTTATTTTTAGGTTTATTTTCAAGTAAAGGGTTTATTTTTGTTATAAATATTGTATTTATGTTCGTATATGATGTTTGCAGTGCTGTACATGAATTAAAAAACAAACAAACAAACAAACAAAAAAAAAAACAAAAAAAAACCACCAATGCTTTGCAATCCGATTGTTTTCGTTTTGCAAGAACATTCTGGGACTTAACATGTCGTAAAACTAACTAACTTTTAACCATACTCAAGAAGTTCCTTTCTTTGCTTCCAGCATTGATAGAGTAAATAATGACATACACACATACTGACTGATTTTAATATCCTCACTTTCCTGCGAGTGTTGGTTCAAAATAAATGCAACATTATCCTTTAAGAAATTGGATATGACTGAAAATTACCCTTTTCTGTTATTATTATCATTATTTGTATGATTTTGCAGTAATAAAGTATTATGCTACATATCAGATTTAAAAATCATTTCAGTTGTTACAACGTTATTGAACATTAAAATGCAAATGTTCATTTTGTTAACTGTATTCTCAATTTAGTTCGTAGAAATATCAATGTGAAATATCGCTTGTAAAAGTATTAAATTTTATGAGGAAAATCAACAAAAGTCGCGGCATCGCCGATCGACCGATTTTATATTAGCGAAAATCAGAACAGTCGTCTATAAATGATAATTCCTCGTGACTTCAAATTTTTATTAAGCTCTGATAACTCAAATTTTCCCTGAATTTGATGAATAGTTTCCATTAAAATTGCTGTAGGAATTTGCGGTAAAAGACTTTTGCAGTGAAAGAATATGACATATTATGAATGATGGTAATTTCTTCTAAATAGTACGAAACTAAATGTATTATAAAGTTATTTCAATATAACAGTATTATATTAGTTTTTACCTTGCGCTGTAGAATAAAATTTACAACATAATAATTGATTTATACTAGTTTCCATCTGACATATTCATTTGAAGAGAACAGCTTGAATCACAGACTTTTGCCAAACAATTACAATTTGCTTATATTTTTATCCATTATTTTTACTACAATGAACAACTGAATTGTTGACTTGATGGATGGGAAGGGAGGGGGTGGAATTGCTAGAGTTAAAACAGGATGAAATCTAGCATTTTGGAGTTTTTTTTTGATTATCCATCATTTTATTTGTTTTATTTATTTATCTTTTTGGTTGAAAGGGGAGAAAACCATCAGAGTCCATTCCTTTATTTCCAAATTAATGTCAATATAACAAAAGCTATGAAAAAAGAGAAATAACAAAAGTTAATGGCAATGGTTGCAATTTGTTGAAAGCAGGGATTGTTATGGTCGAAATGAAAACTTACATTCTCATGAAAGTGATTGCTGCATATTGATTGCATACACAGCAATTTATGATGGCTTCAGATAATATTCTTAATTTAAAGAGTTTAAAAAAATTTCCGTAAAGAGAACAGAAGAACAACATAAAAGAAATTAAGGTAATGAACATTAGAATCAGTGACATAACTAATGGGATAGCAGTTTAGTAAAAAGTCATAATTGTAAGTATATATTATTCATTAACTCTACAAAAATATAATACAGTTTAACTCTACAAAAAAGTTCAAACACCTTAAGATATAGAAATTGATTGATTTTTAAAGAATCATTTTAAGTTCGTATGTTTACTGAACTTTTTAATTAATTACTGCTATTGTAACTAATTGCCAAACCAGACCAAAGAATAGAGAAACAATGCTTCTTTATCTCGGATTTGTCTTTTGCTTATAATATTTTATTCTTTATAATCCTTAATAATAATATGCATCGACAGTATTCCAAAATAAGTACTAAGAGATTTTAAACAATCTTTTCAGTGTTGTATACTCGTATTGGAGATATGCAGAAAATTTTCAGATCATATTGTAAATAGATAACGTGTCAACAATAGTCTATTTCACAATTCTATAAGAGAATGTTAGCTGGATAACAACAACACTGACATACCTCCATTCTACTACATCATTATAGCAATACTTTTAATTAGTATTTCATATTTGACAAAATATAAAATATCATTCTCATCTACTTAATACTGACCCACAGAAATGTGAATCAAAAATAAACAGATAATTGAAGCCGTTCGATTGCATATTTTAATTAAAGTAATATTTTTGAGCGATAATCATCTGATCAAAATAACTGAAAACTAATTCCCTAGAAATTACTTAGAATGACTTTACACTATCGAACATGATTATAGAAAAATGTGAGTCATAAATAAAGAGATAAGGCAAAAACTAAAAAAAAAAAACAAAAAAAAAAAAACAGAAAGAACCACCAGTATTACTTTTGATGGAACTTTAAAGTACAGTACTGTTTATACGAGGAATCATCCAAGAAACTTGTCCGAAGTTTTGCAATTGAACTTTCAATTTTAGGCAACCAGTCGAGTTCACTCTTATTTCAAGTTGAATGATTACGTGTAGAAAAAAATGTGTACTGATTCCGAATCTGATTGTAAGACTGTTTAACATTTTTTTTTATTGGAACCTTCTCCATCATCAGCCAAAAGAAAACCAAGTTTGTCTGTAATTTAATCTAAACCTCATTACAGAAATTTAACTGCGAAGCCTCTGGACACTTTCGAACAATCAGACGAGAAAAGTTGAATTACACTGAAGTGGAAACTCGAAAACTGAGCTCTTCCCAATTATCTTACACTCACTACAATCCAGTTCATTTCCTCTCTATACTCTGTTTCATTTTCTCTCAACTAAAAAGAAATCTATATTTAAATCAGTGAATATTTTACAAATTGCCCTTCTAGTCAAAAAAATTTTGTTCAAGTCCAACTAAGAAATAATAGAGGTTATTTTAGTTCTTTTATTACTACAACTTTTTTCTTCTTTCTAAATCATTTTCGTAACGATTTTATGAAGTACCGGTTTTTATGATTTATTCTCTATAAAAACATCAATTACGAAGATCATGATCTGTCATTACGAGAGTTACTGTCGATAAAGTTAAACGAATACCTGTCTATAAAAGAACGTCATTTTTTAAGTGACGTCCATACCTTCAATTTTTCTTTTCAATTCTGACAATTTTTCTTTTATCCTTAAGGAAAAATAAGTTCAATATTTTGCGTTTTAATCTTTATATATATTTATATGATAAAACACTAGTCTAATACTAATATTTTTTGAAAACTGCTAAATTGGAAAAAAAATTGGAATTGATTCTTATAAAATGTAGATAAAGTATTTTCATTTTTATCCAATCGTTCTAAACAACTAAAAAATTCAGTGAGTATAAAAACAAGTTGAAAAGAATTTTATGCTTTTTATAATTACACCCATGAATTTATCACACAGGTTCAAATCCAAATAAGAGGATTATTTTTTTTATAAATATTCAATTGCATTAAATTGCTTTGTTTTTTAATAGTTATTGTAATATTTTCTTAACAAAAACTGTTTCTTTGTAACCCAAAAATAAATTTAAGACAGATGTTTAGGAAAAAGCAAAAAATTATTCTAAAATAATATTAATATCTTCAAATACTTTTGCTGGAGGTAAAGAAAATAATTTATCATGAATGTAATTTTAAACGGAATCTTTATTATGAAATTCTGCTCAGAAATTTTGATAAGTGATAATTTTATAATTTTTCCAAAATATAAAAGGAATTGAGCGAAGGAACTGTAACTATCAACTATTTGAGCTTAACCACTATATCGAAGACGATAGTGCCATTTGACTTTAAATTTACTATCAAATAAAATTAATAATGGAAGAGAAAGGACATTGCTCTTAAATAGTGGAGAGAAATTAAAAAAGTACAGCAAATGATTTATTCACCAGTTCTTTCAATAAACAAAATTTTAAATGAAAAAATAAGGAACAGAAATGTCAATTGCTAGAATCTGACTTCCTTTTCTATAATGTTATAGTGCGTTAGTGAACTTGTTGAAATATGGGAACTGTAATGATGGAAAACAGTAACTTATTTTAAATTTTTTTAACTGATTTTTTTTTTTTAGTTAAATAGCGTGAATGGACAAAAATAGAACAAACATGTTCTGTACCTCGAAAATTTCAGTTTACAATTGTGATTAGATTTCAACTAAGTAGAAATCTCTATTTTTAATTCCTCACTTAACAGTTTTTTTTTTCAATTAGCTATTAAGAAGAAAAATAGTGTATACCCTTACATTAAATTTTTGTCAATGGGAGAGATGCAAATAATCGTCCACAAAGCAGTTGTTCAAAGCATCATGTATGAGTTCATAAACATTACTGTTTTACAAATTAGTTAAAAAAAATACCTCTTCATTCCTTTCAATTTAAATTTAACTCTACTTTCCAAAATGAAAGTGAGGCTCATTTAATCAGTCATATATGACAGTCAGACAATCAGTCTATATTTACCGTCCCCAATAATTTTTGAATAGCTGAACGGTCTTCTTGAAACTGTTATACTAAGCCAAGCGGTGATCCACTTTTTATAGTTGAGTTCTTGTCGAGAAATAAGAGTTTAAAAATGACACAAATTCTCTTAGAAAATATTAGAAACCAAATATTGGATTTCTCTCGATATCGTACAGAATTTACATTAATACCTTTTAATCATTTTAATAGCTACGTGAACTTTAATATACCATATTGTCCGGCGTATAAGACGACTTTTTAAACTAGGAAAATCTTCTCAAAAGTCGGGGGTCGTCTTATACGCCGGGTGCTGAAACTTCCGAGCTGGACTGGAGAATCTGCGGTCGCCGCATACGGTGGGGGGAGCTCAAAAACGGCCGCGGCCGCATCCCCGCCGTATGCGCCAACCGTATGAAAGCAGCAAGGACGGCGCTGTACAAGTACGGTAGAAGAAAATCCTTTCACCAGGATTCGTGGAAAGAAGTGACTTAACGCGGTCCCGATGACGAGGTGAGGGGCCGCCTCACCGGGAAGGTGTAAGTGAAGGACGGAGCAAGCTGCAGGCGTCCGGGACGCCCGGGGTATGGAAAAAAGAGATAGAGCGGGGACAGAATAAAGAAGGCTACAGTTAAGAAATACTATGATTTTAAAGAAATTCTAAAAAAGTGTAGCATTAAAATAATGCACTAGAATAAACAAAGCTACAGTTACTTGGAGATAGGGAGAGCTGACCAATCCAAGCAGGCGTTGTATACAGCAACCAGCCAATCGCCGGTAACCTACATCGCTTTGAAAGGAAAAGTTTAATCCACTTGCACTGTTTTATGTTTACATGTTTGATGACAAACAGCGTTATGTTTATAAGTGACAGTTTTCCTGCTAAGTATCTGCATGTTATAAGCATTTGAATTAAAATTACCCCATATTGAAATCAAATCTGATGTTTTTTTATTTTTATTTGGTGTGCATTGGAAGAGGGTAGTCTTATACGGCGAGTATATCCCAAACTCTATATTTTAACTGGAAAAATTGGGGGTCGTCTTATACGCCCAGTCGTCTTATACGCCGGACAATACGGTAATTAAATCTGACTTAAACAGTCTAAGTAAATATTGTAGATTTAATTTTTTCTTCAGAATATGAAATATTTTTACTGTATGTGTTTAGCAAATATTATCACTTTTACAAAAAAACGAAAACTTATCGTTTGTATTATTTTCATAATTAAAAATCAAATAAAGAAAAATAACAAAAGGGTAAGATTAAAGGTATTAAGTTCTTAAAGAACTTATGAAATATTCATTCGTCTTTCATAAACAGTCTCAAAAATCCATAACTTCAAAACCCATATACGATATTTTCATAAACAGTCTCAAAAATCCATAACTTCAATCGTATATGGGTTTTAAAGTTTTATGGAATTTATAACGATAATTAAGTATTTTTTGAATTCATTCGTCCTATTTCTGTTACGATGACAAATTCAAAATAATGAAATCAGTCAGTAAACTTTGATGATAATTATAATACTAAAAAGGAGGAGGCTAAATTGGGTTAAAAAAATCCTAATTAGAAAAGTAATCTTGGAAAGTAGTGGCTCTCACTTTCAGTTAGGCAGAAGAAAGCCAGTGCATTTGCTACATCCTATGCATATCAGGGAATTTTTCCGCTGTCCCGGTTCAGTTCAAACAGGAGGTAAGTGTGCAGAGTGTCACAGATAACGCATATAAATAAGAAATAACAGTTAGAACTCTTGTGAACTATGAATGGTGGTAATTCAGTATGAAATAAATCACTTTTGTCTGTATTTAAGTTGATCTTATAACTTATTTCTAGATAACCATAAGAAGCCCAATATTCAATCTGATTTTCTTTTCAAATATTGAAATTATTTGTGTGACTCTTTGTTTCTTGAAATTTATCTTATAAGTCTGTTTCTTATCTTATACGACAAAAGTGAAGTGCGACAAGAGAAAACTAGTGTTGGAAGATTAGTGAAGGTTTGCGAAGGACGATTCTTCGTGACTTATCTGCGTTGCACCTAAATAAAATATTTGGATTTAATTGGCTAACTCTGTTGTTTATTTAAGTAACACTACTCTGTCATATTTTATTCATTTGGTTACGCTGAATAGCTTCTGGACCTAAAGCTTAATATCCTGTTGCTCTTTTCAGATTTATCATCATAGGGAAAAATACACTATATTTAGCAATAATATACGATGTAATGTACTTTAATTTTCTATTAACAGGGAGTAGAATAACTTTATATTTACACTAAGGCTAGTTTTCAAGAAGCTCATAAGAAAGCAGATTGTTAGAGACAGTTGGATAGTTTTCAATTTGCTTATGTAAGTACCATTCAAATTAAAGTAAATAATTCTACTTTGTTAACATATATATTCAGGTACACATTATCCTTTGTATTTAATCGAAATTTTAAGTCGTGACGCTAAAGAATTTTTTTTTTATTTCTGTAATTTTTAGAAGGTTGAAATTTTTTTGTTTTTTGTAATTTTTAGAAGATCGAAATTTAATCTAAATAAGTATGTTAAAGCTTTCCAATTTCTGGTTGATAAACAAAACATTTACTTACTTTACTTCTTGTTTTTACTGGCAGTCGAGTTGCTTTGGCTGCTGTTAAATCAACGTTTCCAATCGAATAAATGTAGCTTCTTGTAGAATAGATTGTTTGAAGGATTTAAGTACGTAAATAAATATTCTATTTTGCTAAGTTAAACGATACAGCATAACAAAAAAAAAAATTCAACTTCCGTTATGAGTTCTGTCGGATGCTTTCTTCCAAATCTTTAACAATTTAAAAAATTAATTTTCACTGTCTAAAAAGATTACGTAAAATTTTTAAGCAGGTAAATTCACGCCTAAGGAAGAGGAAAGTCACAGTTGTAGCTATGTCTGTCTTCTTCATATGAAGGAATTTATCTGCTGCCGCTGTCAAATAATAGTAGCTACTATACAAATAGTCAGAAATAAAAGTCAATTTTTGTATTAAGATATTTACCCAGATAATGCTTTGTTAATGAATCCTTCGTTGTTGACAGTAATCCTTCAATAATTAAAATAAAAAAGATAAGACAATATTATAATTGAACTGTCTACGAAGGTTTATCAATCACTTGTTGTGTTTTTACGAGACCATTTAATTTTACACTGGAATAAGAATAAATTATAAAACTGCTTACGAGTAATTTATAAATAATAATATGGAAAAATGTAATCTTTAGCAACAGAATACAAAGGTTTGATGTCGTATTTATTCTAATCCTATTCTCAGAATGATCAGCCTATTGAAAGAGGGAATTCATCAAAAAAAGCCAGAGGATGAAGAAATGGACAATTCCAAATACTTGATTATTTTTTTTTGGTAAGTCATGTGCCTAGTTTTGTTTTTACTGAAATTTTGGAAATTATGAACCGATTATCATAATCGAGAAATTAGGATTTAAAATTAGGAATCATGTAGTTTGGTTCTGAAGGAGAAGTGAGAATTAGGAATCATTAAATTAATTTTCGTTATTTTAAACGAATCAAAACGAAGTGTACAATGAAATTGTAAAATACCGAATTCGTTTAAAAATCTTGGAAAGTGTGGCTGATTAAATGAGTGAATGGTGTCAACTCAAAATAAATTTATTCGTATTGTTTGTAAAGTTGTTATTATTATTATTATTATTTCTAAAATTTATTCTTTATTTAGAACTATTATTTCTAAAATTTATTAATAATTAAAATGAATTAATCAATTCTTAATATTAACACTTATTCTTTTTAATAACTAATATCTTAATTAAAGAAAACGTTAGAAATAAAAAAAAATACTTCATATTAAGATAAGCTATAAATATGCTACATTAGAATCAACTCTCTCGGCTGTAGCATAATACCTTTATGTTAAAGAAACACACACGAAAAAAGCTCTTTTATATTTTAAAATCCAGTGTTATTTGATTACTGTGCAATGCAATTATGGCAAAGTTCAGCTTTACCTGACAGAAATAATCCAGTCATTTCTGGGGGGGCTAACTCGGAATTTGTAGAAGCAGTAGAGTGGCTTTCCTCGGTTGCTAGGGGTTACGGCAGGTGTAGTGATGCCTTCGTAGATATCCACCGTCTTATTACACCGGTCACGCATGCGATCTATGGAGAGAACGAATAAAAAAGAAAAACACAGTTTAGTCCATAATGAGCAGCGGAATAAGATTATTCATGAATCTAAAACAAGAAGTAGAGAAAAAAAGTCATTGGACGCCAACACCGTGTAAGTGGCTATATTTTGAAAGAAGCATTTCAATGACTCTTCCAAATAAGATTATGTTATATAAAAGCACGTTCTGTTCAAGATGGGTTCTGTCTAAATCTGCACTTAAATTAATTAATCTCCTCCAAGATGCAAATTTCAATAATTAATGCAATTTACTGACTTCTTGAATAAAAAAGTATTTGCTTATGCATCTTACAAAATATAAAACTTTAAAGTAGCATGAATTAAATATGTTATGAAGTTGTAGAACGAATTGTTGCATGTAGTTATATGTTATGTATGAACTAAAAATAAAAAGAATCAAAATATTCTGTTAAAATATTTTCAAATAAAGAATTTGATTATTATATTTACTTAAATCAATTATGATGTCAAAATATTAACAAATGTTAAGAAAAATGAAGTCGATTAATCTCGTTAATCTTAGAAATTAAAAATAATCTCCAAGAAATTTAGTTCTTTTTAAATGCTATTTTTTTTCTCTCTTTTTCCCCCTTTAATGTATTGATATAAATAAATAAATAATGTATTAGAATAAATAGATGAGATTATTTTTACTTCAATTATAAAAGTTATTTGAAATATTTAAATGTAGAATTTCATATAATTACTCTTCGATTCCCGGTTTTGGCGGAGGCAGGGATTTTCCACATTCCATTCTCCTTATAACAGGTCCTAGGGTCTATCCAGACCTCTGAAGAATGGGTACCAGTTTTCTTTCTCGGAGGAAGAGGCGGGCGAGAGCCGGACTGACCATACGACCTTTTCTCAGTCCCGTTGGTCAAAGAAACGTTGGAGCCTTATGGGCTGTGAGCCTTGGGACAAACCTAACATAACTCTTCTTCTGTTATTTACAATACAGTAGAACCTCATTATAACGGACCCTATTATAACGGACGTCGCTTATAATGGACACTTTAAAAAAAAATTGTCAGCTTACAATTAAGGTGAGCGAAGTGAAAGACCATTTAAATTTTGTTATTCAATATGTTGAACAATTGGCAAATGAAAATGTGTTTGCATATTACGAACACCTCCGTCAGTTATTAACTGAAGAAATAAGCAGCAAACAAACCTAGCAGAAAATAAATTATTTTTTCAAACCAATGAATGTAAGCAATCAACATGATCCAGAACCTTCTTGTTCTAAAGATTAATGCAGTGTATACCTACACATCTTTTCAAATCAATCTACTACGTTGAAGGCTGTTTTTTATTTGATATATAATAAACACTTTTTATAGCTAACAATTGTATTTTCATTGATGTAAACCTTGCTGCATTACATCGCTATAAGAACTATTTGTTATAAATCGGACTTTCATTAAAACGGACAACCTTCAGTCCCTATTAGTCCGTTATAATGAGGTTCTAATGTATTTCGATCAGCCATCTTTGCAGATTTTTATTAGGCTAAGAAGTTTGGAATAAACTTTCCTATCTATGTTCAAATTTCTTATTGCATTTTAACAAAATATTAGTATAACATTGATGATACAAAATACACAACACACTCAAAATTATCATAATAAAGCACAAATCAACAGTATTATTGTTAAACCATAATACATTCAAAGTTCTAATAATGTATCAGTGTAATATTGATAATATATTATACGTAATTCACTCAAATTATCATAATAAAGCATAACGAATCCCTTGTTTAAACATTATGTCCTTTATCAAGGGTATGGTCTGCCCGTTTCGATACATTTTTCTTATTATAACGAAATGCCTGCATTTGGTCTTAAAATATTAGCTGTGTGAATTCTGAGATGCTTCAACTTGAGTAAATTTTCAAAACCCTTTCAGTTAAAAACGTATATAGATTTTTCGTAGTTTGTTTAAGTTAAAAGTAAAAATTATTATTCCGCTTAATTTGTTAGTCTTTTAAATATTGTTATTTTTTTTTAAATTAACAAATAGTCATGTTTTAATAGTCTCGATACTAAAGTGATGACTGAGTTATTTTTGAAAACAATTTTCAATTGTCTCAATTTGTTAATTGTCAAATAATGCAGTTGGTGTAATCTTTTGAGCATCGTAGTGCATAAAATAAAAGCCTTAATCTACCGCTGCGCTAACTATCCAATAACAGTCTCAAATATTTTAATTTGGGATATAATTCCGAATCCTTTGTTCAAGATTGGTCTAATTTGTGCTGCTTAAAGCTAAAGGTTATCTGTGAAACACTATCTTAGTCGCCAAAAGTTGCTTTTGGTGTTCCCCTTTCTTTGCCATTTAAGATCTCTCTTTAAGACGCTATCAGGGTCGGCTGGCACCAGTTCATCTTGGAAGGAAACTACCTGTTTTGACTATACTTTGATCAATGTGTGAAAATTCTAGGTTGTGAGAAAAACTTTTCTCATATACTCCTGCTACTGAAACAGCAATGATTCTCATGTGTCCATAAATTAGAAGTAGCCCACAATTTCACATTTGTAGTACAGTTCCAGGCCAAAAAACAAAACAAAACAAATAAAGCAATAGGAGTTAAAAAACTATGGACACGTAATATGTTTTTGTTCCACATTGGAAACTTTTATTTTTCAACTTAAGTTTTATGTTCAATTATATTTGCTTACGTTCTCTAAATTATTATTAATATTAAAATATTTAGAAATTCAGCAAAATGTCAATTATCCGAACACAGTCGAAGATATATAGAAAAATGTGTTTTCGATTAGAATAAATTGAAGATTTAGGGAATTTTGTTTCCAAGAAGGGATTAAAACACAACTGTAATGTTTTTTCCCCTTAAAAATATAATGGAGAAGAAGACTTAAAAAAAATTTGATACCTTTGAAATGCCACCTTTAGCTTTTACAGGCCGATTTTCAAACAGGCATATCTCAAATAGGGGCTGAATCAAAAAATCTGAAATTTTCAAAAAATACTCTTCTAGTATATGGTAATAACCACATGAAATTTCATCATTGTGTTTCAATCAGAAGTATTTTTTTTTTAAAGAAAAAAGTAAAAATACACAGTACGACGCATATTGACGCAGACTCCTAAACTGTTAAAAACTTAAAAAAACAAATTTTTCTAGTTAAATTTTAGGTTATTTCCTTACAACTTAACACATTTTTGGTCATAACATGATTTGTAGATGGTTTCATTTAGAATAAGATGGTTTTTATTTCAAGTTGATATCTTAAATAACAAAAACATTATTTCGCTAACCTCTGAAAACGCCAAAAACGGCCGACCCTCATATACAAAATAGCCGATAAAAGCCAAAGTAATAATACTAAATTTTTAAAAAAAATCGTTTTATACTCCCAAATGTATATCTAAACAGAAAATATACTATCAAAAATAAAATAAAATATGTCAGCAACAAATTATTTTTTTATTGGTTAATTTCATATGGATTGACTCCCCTTTCCTTCCGTCTCCACACTCCTATCACATCAAACCTTTCCCAGTTAGTAAAGCATCCCGTGATCAGTACAAATTGATGTTATATTCTTATTTTGCAACCCGAAAATTCCGTAGAAATACTATTCAGCTATGTTTGCCCATCCCCTCACAATCATCCGTTTACACCCCTTCGGCCTCGATACCAAAAAAGCAGAAAAAAATTTGACACAAATGATAACTTCATTATTTCTACCTCAAAGAATTTTGGAAAAAAGGTTGCCCACCCCCGTTTCCACCTATTAGGATCCGATATCGAACATTTATCTAATACTTATCGTTTCGATTATGACAAAGAACAGGAAGAGAATTATGCAGAAAAATATTTTCGTTCTCGTTTTTGTCACCAGGTTACTATGTGGCGCTAATTTCACCCCTTAGATACTTTTTCTAAGTCCAATTTAAGTAAGCTTTCTGCCAAATCTCTTGATTCTTGGCTATATGGGAAGTAGGAAAATTAGATATGAGTCAGTGACTCAGTGAGCTTTTGCATTTATATATTTATCGTATGTATTTATTTATATCTATTTATCGTAGAAGTCTTAATGTGTATTTACATGAGATAAAAATCATTTCCTAAATAAAAATTTGTATAATATTTCACATCTCCGTGTTTTCAGTTTGTAATAATCTTTAATTGTGGGCCTAATTACACTTTATTTCGTTTAAACTTGGTTTGATTATCCGAACTACTTGATTAACCGAACCAATCATTCTCCGAATCTGTTTGGATAATCGGCGTTCCACTATATTGATGTTTCATTTTGGAAACTATGTATTATTTTAGAGGAAATTTCTTAAGCATTTTATTGCAGAAGAATTAGGAAGTGAAGAGTTTCTAATTCTATAGTATTGCTATTCGATGCTACTAAAATCATGGCAGTTGAAAGTTTTTGCTCTTTCTAATTTGAAAGCAATTCTAAATGTGCTAACGTCAGCTTAGCTATTAATAAGCTAAGACAGCTTCTACTTTAATAAATTTAAAAATAATCAAGGAGCATTAAAATTAACTTAACTAAAATTATTTAATAGTGATCCAGACGCCTGAAAATAATAATTGATGTAACACTTGTCATAACTTTAAAGGAAAGTAAAGGATTCTATACACAAAAAGAATTAAGAAAATCTAAGAATTTTAGAAACTAAGAATCTATGCTTGAAGGAAAATAAAAATAACTTTTTGATCTTAATCTCTTACGCTTAGTTACTTCCTAAG
>JAFIDM010000004.1:32254979-32321662 GCA_023159025.1 Thereuonema tuberculata | reverse complement strand
ATACTAAAGATATTTTATTCATGAAGTGTAATTTGCCTACTTTTTTTTTAAAAAAAGTACTTCCAAAGAAAAAAGATAATTATAAATACAAAAGAATCTTTCCCAAACAAAGGTTTTCCTCAGGGTTTTGAATTCTAATTCTTTAAATTTCTTTGAAGTCTTTCAAAATGAAAAGAAGAAAGATTCTGCAATCTCTACTATTTCCTTTCTTCTTTTTCTTTCTCCAGGGTCACTTTTTCTTTCCCCTTTAAGGAGCTGCAAGAGTGCAGGCAGATCGATACAGGCGTCTCCTCGTCGACGTAAATGAACTTGTAAAATATTGCGGAAAACTTTGTTAAGGCCCTCCATCTGATTTTCAGTGAGAACTTGCCGTGGCTGGAGCGACGCTTTAAGACCGTAATTAGCACCGCCCTTCTGAACAATGCTTGGTGTCGCAGTTTCTGCACTTTTGTGCTATCTATTGTTTGCTTCTAATCCCCCGCACTAACCTCAGACTTTTGCACCAATGGGCCTCCACCAAAGGAATGGTTGATATATTAGGTGGGGCAACCCAGAAAGCAGTTACTAAGTCCCAGCGTTCTTTCCCTTGCAAACAACTTTCCTGCAACTTACATGCATTTTTTTAAAATTTGAACTTTGAATTTTCTTCGTAGGAAAGAAAGTTTTTGTGACTAAAATTTCTGGTACTTCTGGTATTTCTGCTACTAAAAAAAAATGTGTTAAGCAGAATGCAAATTAACTTCTGGGTTATTTATGTTTATCAGTTTTTTTTAAATGTTTCTTTTTTTTTTAATTTTCCAATGCAGTTCAGAATACATTATAGTTCTATAAGAAACCCGGGATTTCCACATCTGGCTATTCAGAGGTCCAACTCAAAAGAGGCAAGTGAGTTTCAAACGGCCTCCCTACGAAGTAGTGTGTGTGTGTGTGTGTGTGTGTGGCCGGTTCGCACCGAAGTGCGAGCTTCGTTGCCGAAGCATCCGTGCTCCAGGGAGCGCTAGTGTTCCCAAGACGGCGAACCCCTAGCAGACTCCCTAGAATTACAAGGGAAAGATACTGGGGTGGTTTCCCGTGGCCTTCCCCAGGACGCCATTAAGGAATGACGTCAGACCGAAGAGAAAGTGAAGAAGAGGCTACAACACAGGAAAGGAAATTTTTGAAACATCCATGCTCGCTACCGGGATTTGAACCCGGGCGCTGGCACATTGATCTCACAACAGACCGACGCCTGAGACCGCTCGACCACACCAGCGCGGCTACGAAGTAGTACTTAATATTAATAAATATTCTTAGGGCAATGAAGTTAAAAAGTAAGGACTTGTCTACGGCTTAGAGCTGGAGATCCAGAAATTTTTCTTACTGAAATTGCTTTTCCTTCAGAGGAAACTGATTTAATTCATCCACTGATTTGAAGGCGGAGGAACGACTGCTGATTGTCAGAACTCAACTTCAATTATGTTTGGTTGATAAGCGCAGGACCTTAACTCCTGTGGCGACTACTAACATAAGATGAGCATTATGTTTGCTTAATTTAATAAATAGTTTTAATGATTATACATTGTTAAATATCAACTCTTCATTTAAAATTTAAGACAATCATTCAACTACTCTAAGATGGTATCAAATAATTGAATATTCAAAAAAGAAGACCAAGAAATTTTTCTCAGGCTTAATTCCATTGTTAAAATCTCTTGGTGATGTTAAGAAACAGGTTAAAATAATCATAAGATATTAAGATAATTGCTTTATCATTTGTTTTAACAAATAGATAACTGCATTTTGAGGAATTTTTATTCATTTGAATTACATCTAGTCGTAATTAAGCAGCATGAGGAACATTGCCTTTTTTTTCTAAAATAGAGATGTTTAAGTGTTACTTTCCTTCCTTTTATCGAATTTGGCCAACTAGGGACCACGTAACTAGTTCAACCTGACAACGTCAGGGCGAGGCTAGTGAAATTCAAGAAAGGGGGGACGAGAATTATATCCCGTCCAGGATAACCCTGAGATAGTAAGTTTTGACGAGTTTTGAATAATTGGTCTGGACTGATCAGCACTGTAGTGGAAACGTGAGGGAAGACATACGCATAGGAAAGGCATTGGGAGACCTCTGGGCAGACTACCAGAAGAGAGCATCGTGTCTTCGTCCTCATTCTCGGCGTCTCTTACGCTGTTTACAATTAACAATCTTTGGCGGCTTTGTTGCAGTGTTGTAGTAAGCGGGTATGGACGGCTGTGGACTGGCGACGGATAGTGTGTAGTAACAATCCGGTATATGGCGTACCGTACTCGAATTTGCAAAAGAACTGGAAAACCAGTCATAATCGTACGAGATTGCTACCCAAACCTTAACTCACCAGTCCTAGCGGTGTGGGTAGCAATCTCCTTCGATTATTATAACAGCTGTTAGTGATCAGGGTAACAGCGCAGCGGTTCGTTCAGGAGAATCTGCGTCCTCTTGGGCTTTCCTTCTTGGAGCGACTACAGTTTTCCATTTTCCACAAAGATAATACCTGCCTGGAAGAATTACGGGTTTCTCTGTACTACCTCTTTGCTGTTGTCGACACCCTTCCTTGGGCCGCTATATCTCTAGACTTGTCACCATTGAACATGTACGGTACCAGTTGGGATGACAGCTTTCGCCATCAGTGGGTTTGGAGCGGCAGTTGCAACAGCTGTGGAGGATCTTCTGCAAGATAGCATTACACGTCTCTAAAGCCCCACACTAAGTCGTAATGTGGCGTCTATTCACGGTAGGAACGGTACTAAAGGGACTCTTGGCCTGTAGTGCTTTGTCCAAATAAACAGCCAATTTGCTCTGATATTGTAAATCAGTTATTTGCATCATGATTCTTATTCCCTATGCTAAGTATCATTCCATTTTGGCTGCTGCTTCTGGATGCGCTAACTGTTTATGGAATGAGTGTATTTGATGACGCAAGTGTTATTACGACTAAAGTATGCCAAAAGATACTGAATGTATTTATTAACACTGATTACATAGCGTAAATTTATCCTTTAAGCTCAAGACAGGATTTGATAAAGTTTAACTGCAGTATCGCATCCTCTGCCGCCTTAAATTGTTTGTAAATTTCAGTTATTTTAATTTTCACTTATGAAGCTGATATCGTGAGGATAAATTGGCCGTATCTTCACAGAAACTGTGATATCGTAGGGAGGCAGGCTGTTCGTTCCGTAGAATTAGCCTTCACTGGACCGTTACTGTACTGTGCGATGATGTTTAAACAGAGGAAATACACGCGCAGAGAAGGTACTGGAAGATCTAGTACCTAGTATCAGAAGAGAGGATCGTGTTGTTGTTGGGCAGGTGCGAATTCAAGGGTGACCCTGTCCATCCAGAGGTAAGTAGTAACATCACTAAAGACATTCTTGGAGGCGACTTGCAGAACGAGACTTATATTCTCGGCATCTGGAACTCTGTCTCCCTTAACGCCGCACCATCTGTTATTTCGTTTGCAGTGATATAGTGAGCCGGTGGCATGGAGAAGCTGCGATCTGGCAACGAATTATTTTTATTGACGAATCCATGTTTTGTCTTGACACCGATAACCACCGTATTCGAGTACGGAGAAAAACTGGGCAGTTCATAAATCCAGACTTCAAAGTTGAGAGACCCACCGCAATGACTGGTGGCCTCAGGGTTTGTAGAGTGACTTCCTACTCGGTCTCCTGGTAGGTGAACAGGGGAATATTGAAGGCGCAGGGAAACATTTTGTGGCCTCATGTGCTTCACTTCATGGATCGGGTACAGTGGTCCATTTCCAAGAAAATAATCACCCCTCTCTCCCATACAGCATGGGGTTTCCTGGATTGCTTCCGTGCTGTCGAACCCTTTCTTGGCCCACCAGACTCATACTTTTCATCAGCTGGAAGGGGCAGACCATCAACGGATATGAGCGATCTATACATCTCTCTACAGCTGGATGTATCCACGCAAAGGGCGCAGTACTAATGGGGAGTATTACTTGTGGCATTTTGCCGAATAAACGGTCTTTTGCTTTGCTATTGTAATCATTTATTTACATTATCATTGTTATTTTCTGTGCCTAGAGTCATTTTATTTCGACTGCTGCTTCTGGATAAGTTGATTTTTTTTGGCAGTGAGTATGTGTACAGGGTGGCCGGGATATTCCCGTACCCCTTATTATGTTATTATTATAGCTCTTATTATATTACAAATACTATTAGTAAGTAGCTGTTGATAGTGAATCTCTTAAAACTCCTTTATTCTTATCATGAAGGACATTACATTGAGACTAAAACAGAATCCAGATGAAAACAGATGAATTTATCTGTTGTTGTTTCCAGACACACTTTCTGATGATGATAGCCTATGTTACAAATGCTTTAAGAATGCGACGATGATAACCTGTTTTCTGTTAGCTTCTGATCTTTAAAGTCAAGTCTCTAAGGAATTAAAAACTTTTAAGATTTGAAGTAAAGAAAACTACGAGAAACGATTTCTTGGAAGAAAAAATAGTTCGTATATGTATTGGATGCACACTACTTCCTATACAGATATATTCAAGTGATAAACAGGTATTTCCTACATAATGAGAAGCATTATAATCTACATATGTACCAGGGTGGCCGGGAAGTTCCCTTATCCCTTAATGTAATAGCATAATAGAGGGTACGGGTAATTCCCGGCCATCCTGTATACAGAGTGTCCCAAAAAAATGTATACACATTTTAGCAGCTGATAACTAACTTATTTCTTCTTTCTTTACAGACTGAACCCATTGAACCGAGTGATGGCAGACAGACTTGCATTTGAAGAAAGGAAATTTATTCTAAAATGCTACTGGAAGTATGAAAATGCAGTAAAAGTGCAAAGACAATTTAAGAGGAAGTTTAACAAAGAACCACCTACACGAGTTACCATCACTCGAATTAGAGATAAGTTTGAAGCTGATGGAACTGTTCAGGACGTCCATAAGAACCGTTCCGGAAGACCACGTGCATCGACAAGCCCCACGAAAGAAAAAAGATTACTGGAAACGTTTCAACGAAGTCCAAGAAAGTCTTTGCGGCAAGCTAGTCGTGAGGTAGGCATTTCAAAATCATCTGTCCAGCGCATCATGAAACGTTGTAAGTGGAGAAGATACATTCCAAGATTAGTCCATGCTCTTAATGACGATGATCCAGACCGAAGAGTACAGTATTGCGAGTGGCACTTGGAACGATGTAACGAAGATGCACACTTTCCCACAAAGATTGTGTGGAGTGATGAGGCCACATTCAAATTAAATGGTTCGATTAACAGACACAATTGCAGACCTCACACCACTAGACTTCTTTTTATGGGGATAGCTAAAGGACAAAGTCTACGCACAGAAACCTGCAACAGTTGTTCAATTGAGGGCAACCATTGAACATGAATGTACGAATATCCCAAGGGAATTGTTCCATCATGTGTGCTATTCCATCGCTTCGCGTTGTCAGCAGTGTCTGGAGCAGAACGGACATCAGTTTGAGAACATGCGATAACAAGACAAAAGAATGATATTTGTAGAATCTTTTACATGTTGAAAATTATTCGAATTATAATAAACCCCAAATTTACAATTATTTAAAGTGTGTATACATTTTTTTGGGACACCCTGTATATAATAATTAATATTATTCAATATTGTTCAGTGTACAGTAGTATTAGCTTACTTTCCTAGGAAAGTAAGGCTTATTAGATCACTCAATCTGTATCTATGTATACGTGTTTACCTGTGGATGAATCTTATTGAAACTTGATCACCATTTTTAAATTTTAAAAACAATCCAACTTTTATATTTGAAATTTTTCAAAATGAAGTTTTTGAAGTTTTTGTCGAGAAATTAGCTCTAGAAAGTGACAAAATTTCCTTAGAAAGACGTAAGAAAATAAATAATGAATTCAAGCCTAACTTCTGTTAATAAATCGGTGTTTGAAAATCCAGAAGTAATCTTTTAGCTAATCATTGCGCGGGCTATGATTAAAATGAATCTGATTTTAAACAATTAACTAAAAATACAAATTTAATTTTTTTTATTAAGTCGTGAAAGTGGAAAAGCAAAAACCGCAACATTTATTTTCAAATTAAAAAATCTGCAGATTACACAATATAAAATTTCCGTTTCTACAGAAAATAAAAAAATTGAAAAATTAACATTTTTAAGAAACAAGTAGTGGGCCCGGTAGCCGAGTGGGTAAGGGCGCTTGGCTGCGGGTTGGAGGTGGGGGGGTTCGATTCCCGGCCTCGGCGGAGGACGGGAATTTTTCCACGCTTCTTTCTCCTCCAAACGGGCCCTAGGGTCTACCCAGCCCTCTATAGAATGGGTACCGGGTTTCTTTCCCGGGAGTTAAAGGCGGGCGAGCGACGGGCCGACCCCCCGTCCTCTACTTTGTCCCATAGGTTCTGAACACTGGAGCCTACCCTCCAGTTGCATTGCGCGGTCCTCTGGGCCTCATCGCAACTTTAACTTAAGAAACAAGTAAGCTTAAGATGTTTCGATTGCCTTCTTTTTCATGTAGAATAAGCTGAAGTACAGTACTGAGCTGAAAATGTTTTATAAATCTCAATTTTAACATCTGTTTTATTATTACTGTTTGCATTCAGCAGATATTAATATTTGAAAATAAATGCTGGTTTTGTCGTTTTCATAACTTCATTTCTTTCTTTTTTTTTAACAAAATAATTTACAGAAAGTAGGCTATTTTAATTAAAAAATAGAAACTTCTGCCAAGCTTAATGCTACATACCAACATATGCTTGAAAAGTTTTCCCTTAAGCATTATCATTAATACTTTCTATATTATTAAGATTAAGAGACTTTTTAAATATTTACGTTGGGTAGAAACATGTGAAATATTCTTGAAAGGAAACAGGAATTTATGATTAATAATTCATTCTTATAATCTGTGATAGGATTCCATTTTCTTAATTAGAACTCAAATGGAACACTTGAAGCATGACAGTAGGTTCTAGAAGAATGAGATTAAAACTAAATTATGAACATTAAACTTTCATTTCAAAATTCCATGATCACTTGAAAGTGTAGGTGGAGACCAGAGCGAATCCACTAATATCTCTTAATAATTAGGAAAAATAATTATTAATAAAATTATGCGAAACTTTTTAATTAGGAAAACAGTAAGCTCGACAAAATATTTGAAGTAGCACAGAGCAAACTGGAGCAATATATTACCTTTTGTTAAAATCTTTCTATAAGTTTTCTATAATCGTAGTTTATGGTATGAACATTTGTTAAGAAATATTTTACAAAAAAATTTAACATTAAGATTTCTAGCATGTATTACTTTTTCGCAGTAAAAACTTGCTCTTGAATTTATACTTTTAAAATTAAAATTTTCTTTGATATTTGACTATTTGTATGTAAATCGTAGGCTTGTGAGCGCTGGAATTGTAGCTTCGATTTTCAGTTGTTTATTCTATGGAAGTGGCATAGCCTAGTAGTCTAAAGCGGCGACCTGCCATGAGGCAGTTGTGTCGGAATCTGGGTTTGAATCCCGGCGTCGGCATGGATGTTTGAAAAATTTCCTTTACTATGTTGTCAGCTTCTTCATTTTTACCTTCAGCTCTGAAGTCATTCCATAATGGCTCCTTCAGAAGGCAACGCGAAATCATCTCAATATCTTTTCTCTGGCTTCGTTTAGGGTTTCGCAATTTTGCCATTCCGACATAGCTTTTTAAGGTCAAGGCGGATTTCCACGAGGCAGATGTGTCGGAACCTGGGTTCAAATCCAGGCGCCGGAAATATTATTTGAAAAAAAAATTCCTTTCCTATGTTTGTCCGCTTCTTCATTTGCCGCTTCAGGCTTGAAGCTATTTCACAACGGATTCCTGAGGAAAGCTACGGGAAACAACCTCCGCATCTACTCCTTAGAAATTCTGTGGTTCCTATGATGAGAACACGAGATCCATACAAATACGGACCTCTGGAATCAGAGATCATACTTAGTAATATAATATAATATAATATAATATAATAAAAATCAAAAGTATTTAATAAGTGCTTTATATCATAGTGTAAAAGTATTGACTCTTTTGCAAATATTGCTATATTTTAATCTTCCCGTATTTCAATCTATTCGTCATGTAAAAATTCCTGATAACTTTTATCGATACTTTGTAATTAAGCTTGTTACAAAACAAAATTGTTAAAGATGATTATTATCTTAGTTATTTCTGAAGAAAGCATACATTAACTAATAACTTCAATAAAAATTACAAAATTCGTTAAACTCCATATAAGAATAAAGCATAATTAAAAACAGACTCATGTGAATTTCCCCTCAATATTATGAAAGCTGTTTCTGAAATTTGGTTTAATGTGGTCATCGTACACGTCATAGTAAATGTTCAAAATGCTACCAATAAAGATACTGTTTATGTCCATTGTTTCCATTGTAGACTGGCTTCGTTTCTTGGATTGGAATAATTCAGCAACTATGAACTTCCGGTCAAAAGTTTATCTCACCTTTTTTACTTCAATTTGTATGGGGAAACCGCCACCGCAGTTTGTGCCCCTAATTTTAGATTCACTCTGTATATGAATATATATATATATATCTGTTTAACATATTTTCTGGATAATAAAAATAACAATTTCTTTTTAAAATCGAATATTAAAAATAACACTTGGGAATCAAAAGGAAATAAATAACAATGGAAAAATCATAAAAATGAGTCCATCATTCCCTGAATTACCATGAAACAATTGACGAAAATATTTTTCGAAAAACAACTTTAAACCTGCTTTCTTCGGAATAATACATTCAGACTGAAATGAAATTATCTTTCTGACGATTTTTATGAGGATTTTTATACCTAAATTTATCGTAAAACAAAAATCAAATGAACAAACAAAAAGCATCACATGTTACGTTGCCTATTTGCTTCCTAACTCCACTCAATATACTGTATTAAAATGACTTTATTAATAACAATAAAAGTCCTTTTTAAAACACACATAAAAACCAACGAAAATTAAAGCCTTTTAATTTTTATTAGTTTTATGTGTGTTTTGAAATTGACTTTTATTGTGATTATTACCTCATTCAAGTTAATAACTTTAAATGTCTGTATTAATGTAATTTAAAACATTAACTAAAAACTTTGATAAGGTAGATTTTGGATACTACATAACTTTAATTTTTGATTTTAAAAATATTTTAGATAAATTATTTTAATTTTAAAAGTGTATAAAATTTCTAGAATAGTTCAGATAACAATCGCTTTAGTATGATGGAATTTGTACTTCATTTCGCGCTACTTGGAATATAAGGATAGGAGTCTGCAAAAAGATGTTAGTCTTTTATGGAACTATCTCAAAAAATATTAAGATAAATATACATACACGTGCTCATTATAAGAGATATCATAATCTATCATTGTATTTCTAGTCACATCCTTCGCAGAAGATAAAAAATATGACATTTTTCTTATGCTGGAAGAATGTAACGAAGTAACCAAGCTTTAATAGAAGATAATTACAGTTTCTTTATAGCCTATACAAAACCGAACGGGGAAACTTAGGAGCGAAGATGTTTATTATATTATGTACTCATTACCGTTTCTGAGGAAAGGTTTCCATAGCATTAAAATTTGGCCAATCTAGTTGAAAGGAAACGAAACTAATTAAGTGATACTCTTAAAATACTCAATTAGGAGTTACATGTTTCATCATGATAAGGAGGTGCAAGCAGTTATGCTTGCGAAAATTTCTGGAAGTTAGAGATCTGGTTTCTTAAGACCTGGGGGTATCTGTTGAAGAATCTTCTAGTTCTTTTATGAACAGATTCTTCACTGCTAATGCATTAGTCATGTTGTTGCAATGACATTCTGTTTTCAAACATTCTCTAACTTTATTTATACTTTTAAAAATATCGAATTATTTCCAGATCTCTGCAATACTATGAACTTAAATTTGGAAATTTATTTTTCATTAGATATTTATGAAAAATAAATCATCTATAATCCAGTAATAATCAAACACATTACAATTTTTCCTATCATTAATCCATGCTTCTTAATTACGAAATTCAAGAACTGTGTTTAGTTCAAAATAATTATGCTTAATTTGCTATTTTTAATATAAATTATATGATGGTTTGAGTGAATGTTTGACCTAAAAAATAATAAATATTTTTATATCTATTATTTCGTTTTTAAACTCTATAAATAAAATGGATATGACTGAATCAGGCAATTGTGATGTATATCTGCAATTACAAACCCATTTAAGATATAATACTTCCGAAAAAGCAATTTCAATAAATACTTTTTTTTTAATTAATGCTTATTTTTTTGGTTTGTTTTTATAAGTTCTTGAGTCGCGCATTGACAATGAGAAAATCGTAACTGAAAAAAGCACTTTAATAAGAAATTAAGAAACATGTTGACTTTTTAAATTACCGGTACTATGCAATAACTTATTAAAATTAATAAAACAGTCCAGCAAAAAAAGTCCGAAAAAAAATTGTAGCTTACAAGTTTGACTTTCTCTTATGTGTTTGCTATTTTTTCCGGAAATAATCGTACTTGAAAAGAACATTGTTTCAAAATTAAAAAAGTTCAAAATTGGTTTTACCACTGTATCTTATGATATATTGATATTTACTTTAATGCAGGTTCTTCAAGAAAACAAAGTTAAGCAAATAGACATAGTGGGTTTTTGTGTATATTTCTTTTAAGTAAATAAAATTCTTTATTAATTTTTACTTTTTTTTTCAATTTTATAAATAACTTTTTTGAAGATTTTTAACGTATTTTTGAATGAAAAGATAGCTAAAAAGATCGCCATGTCTTTGTGAACATATGGCTCCAAGTAACACATATTTACTTCTAATAATTTTGAAGTATTGAAGTGGTATTCTTACAGCTTAACATACATATTCATAATATATCATTTTTTTAATTTTTAAACTGCTTGTAAAAACGGCAGTATGATTAGTCAATAAAAACACAAAATTAAGGCCTCTCACCAGTTTCTTCCTTTCAGAGTAAGCAACAGAAGAGGGAAGACTACAATGATAAATAAGTCCAACGGTTTTGTTGAGATCGGATAGCCGCTTCACTGACTGTAAATCCGGTATCCAATGACAGAAGGCTGGGTTAGGACTAGCTATTAGGAGAAATAACTAGAGAAGAATCCACAAGGTGCGTTCTAATGTATAACTGATCCTCCAGTTCTTAGAGAAAGAAGTTATTTGAGCTACTGAGATAGTACCATTTAAAACAACTTGATTAGTTCTTAACAAAAGAGCTGGTAGATTTCAATGAAAGGCCCCAGAATTTTTTAACCTTCCATGGACAGAAGGCTACAAGTTCTTCTGGGAACTTGTATTTAGGAACTTCATTATGCTAGTAGAAAAACTATGGTTCCAATTTCAGTTAATAAAAAACCAATTTGATTATCAAATATACATATATGATTCTTGAATTTTTCCTTTTTTTATCCATTTATGTAAGCCATAATATTTACAAAATTAAAGCTTATATTTTACTTCTATGTTTTAAAATATGAAGACAAATATGTATCTATTTTGCTGATCTGCAAAAAAGAAATAAATAGAAGCTATCGTTGCTTTTAACTAATAGTTTTCAGGTGGAAATTTAGGAGTGGCGCCTTACTCTGCTTCTGCCGGCTCTTAGCCGCTGAGGCCAGGTAGAAGGTGGCAATTAAATGGAGGCATCCTGTTCATTACGTGGGAAGCACTTAGAGCGCAGAGGCAGAGGTGTAAAGCGAGATAGGAATTAGCACTTTGGCAACGAAAGCGAGGGCTTTCAACATCCGATTACATCAAGACATGCAAAAACTCAGAAGACTGCAGGATCCTAATCTTAGCTTAAGAGAAAAACTCTCCCCAGCGAAGTAAAAGCAAAAATACAAAAACAAAAATAATCCTCTAACTGAGCGATTAATTGAACACAGGGATTCATTTTAGTCGCAAGAAATTATATAAATCTCTCTTTTCTCAATTCTCATGAGAAGAACCAAATGTCTTATAAAGAGAATACTTCGTCTTCTACTTTATAAAGTTTTCCTTTGGGATTACTATTTAATGCGTTTAGTTGCACTTCTGTCTGTAAGTTAATAACAGAACAAAAAAACAAAACTTCATGCTGAGCTACTGTAGATGAAGTTTTATCTCATTTAATTCATTAAAACTCATTAAACTCATGAAATCAGGTTTCATCATACCACTACAGTCATTACAGCCTTTACTAAAAAATGCCATTATTCAAAATGCCATTACAGTCTTTATTAAATTTCTATAATCGTGTTACATTTTCAACATTAAAAAAAATTGAAACATTTTTTTTAATTTAATTAAGAAATTAATTACATGTCAATAAAATATGTCTTGAGTAATAAATAACAGAAAATTAGCTTGAGTAACTTAACATCACCAAACGGCTCCTAGGGTTTACCCAACCCTCTGTGGAATGGGAACCGGATTTCTTTCCCGAGAATTAAAGGCGGGCGGGCGTCGGGTTGACCAACCGACCTCAACTTCGTCCCGTTGGTCACGCAACGCTGGGAGCCTGACCTCCCGCGCCCCAAAGGCCAGCCCAGGCCTCTTGAAGGATTCTTTAACTTCTTTAACTTAACATCAAGTAGCCTACTTATAGATTTTACGGAAATATTTAATCTGTCAAATCTGTTTTTTTCATGTAAGGATAAACCAGTAGTGAATAGAATTTAATTTTTATAGTCCAACATATACATGAAAATAATAATTTTAATTTTCAGTTTTATTTTCTTTTGCTTATCGAAGCTTTGAATTCATCAAATAGATTTATTTGTGAAAGAGGCTTCATTTAAAATTAAACAAAATACGGTATTAAAATCTGAAATTTCAAACTCTGTCTCAGACAAATAAAAACGTAAATAACATCAGTTTTTCTACATCTTTTTTGTAGTTTTAATCATACATCTAGAAAAACGATATGTGAATTCCATTAAGCTATCAACTAACGATTTCTTAAAAACTATTAATAGAATTAACGAAATTATCAACGTTACTTTTAAATTATTATCTAATAATTTACTTTATACTAATTATTGACTAATTATTCTTTACAGCCCAAGAAGTATAAGAAATCCAATTATTCTATTTGAACTTTTTTTTTTTCTATTTGTACTCACATCAAGTTAAAAACCACTCGACGGATTTGCATAAAATTTGATACGTTGTTGATTTATGGTCAACTTAATCACATTTATTTAGGTTTCCACCCTCCCACCTTCAAAAATGATCCGAAATCTCAAATTTGTTGGACTCATATCTTTAACTTGATTTTTATTCTTGATCCAATTTAAAACATCAGCATTACTGTTTGATCTAGTTTAATTTATAGTAGTCAACATACACCAATTTTCATAGTTATTTTGTACTAACCTTAAATTTTACATCCTATAAAACTTTGCTACTGACGTCTTACCAATTTCAATTCTAATATACATTAAAATATTACATTATATAACAATTCATCGAACTGGGAAAGAAATATGTTGTAAACTGAAATCGTATCAAAATGATTATAGCGGCGTTAATACAAGCCCCTAGCCAGAATTTTTTTTTCAGGAAGAGCTTATTTATAGAAAAAGTGCCGTGTGGTGGTTGACCATAGTTAGAATAGCAACACTCCATCTCTTTCCTTGGATGACGTAATTTTACATTGATATGACTAGTTCATTTGATTTCAACTCTGAGATAATTTTTCTTTTGTTTAAATTTCGGGAGGGGCTTCAGCCCCTGGAGCACCCTTCTCCTGGCTAGATGTCTGCATTAATAAAAGTAAGAACTTAAAAAATAAAAGGAAAAATAAAATAAAGTAATTCTGTCTAAACTGAGTTTATATACCGATATATTTGTAAAAATTCAAATATATAAATACATAAATAAATAAATAAATTTAGCTGCATTAAAAGTAGAAACACTTCCATTAAATTTATTGATTACTCCGAAACTTTTAAGAGAACACAAAATCACAGTGTATTGAGAAAACCCTAAAAATTGGAGTTTCCTTATCCGATACAATATATTGCCACAACAGATTACTTTCTAGTATTAGGGTTGTGGGTATAGGAACATAATTTAATTGTTGAGTTGTATAACTCACTTTATAAGTATTTCCTGCGTAAAACTTCAACGAAACGCAATAAGTGGATGGGATCAAAACGAACTTTCCAGTGCTTACTGGGAGCGCCACCGGTATCCGGAGTTTTTTGATAAACTATAGCTTTGTTGAAAAAAAATCGCTAAAATTGATAGCATATTTATAGAATAAAAGCATAAAATTTATTTATTGAAGATATTTAAGAAATAAAGGTAAAAGTGGACTAAGAAGTTGGTGTTTTTGCCATAGGGTTTTATGAACAGAATTCGCCGACGACTCCGGAGATGGGTGGCTTCCTCTAAAAAAACGATTTGGGCATCCAGCTTTAGACAAGAAACTTTCTCAATACACTCTGATTTTGATTTCAATAAAATAGGACGGTGAAGAAAATAAAAACTTTGTGCTTAATCTAATTTTAACAAAAAATCATATTAATCAATAAAGATTTCCAAGACAAATTATTCTATTTTTATATACTTTTTTTTAATTCTTAACCTTAAAATAAGTTATCACTTTTATTTTAGTAGTGTTTTATTTTTTTTTTGAATGTAAGGGACACAAAATAAAACTGCATGCTCACTTCAAATTAAAGAAAACTTTTAATATATTCGCTACATATTGCCTGCGATATAAATCCGTGATGTTAACATCCGGTGTAAAATCAATATTTTTACCATTCTATAAGCTTCATAGTTGAAAGATAAACGCGCTAATAAGAAATATATTATTTCGTTATCGCTTGTTATAACAGTAATACAAATGTAAATATGATGCTTCGTAATATAAAATATAAATTTAGTAGGTATTATATTTGAAATTGATATTTCTAACATTGCTTTATAATATGATACTCTTGTACAATTTATTAATCAAAACAAAACTTGATTCTTTGCATTTAGAAGAATAAATCAGTTCATAACTCTTCCTTAACTATTCAGGTTATGGAAAGCCGTTATTCGAAAAAAACCCGTTTATTTGTTTCCAACATTTTGAAATTACAATATACAAAATAAAACATTAGTTTAATATTAGTTTAACTATATATCAAGGTATAACGTTATCTCATTCGCGTTACTTTTATAACTTACAATAATTAACCATATTTGTAAAGTTATTTGTGTTATATAAGTTCAAAATGCTTGAAAAAGAAATAATCTTTCGAAAATTTACATTAAATGAAAATTTAAGGCGTAGTTACGGACTGGTTAAATATCCTAAACATGAATCATTTTAGAGAATTCAAAAAGAAAACAGAGGAATGTAGTAGATGTTCGGATAGTTAGGGCCATATCCTGTGTACGTCATCCAATTACTTTTGTTGTCAGTTTGTTTTATCCTTTCTTTTGGTCCTTTTTCCTGTTACATGGGCCAACTTATCTCTGTTCGTGATTCTGTTATCTCGCGGGAGTTGCGTTGACGCGGGATGTCCTCCCGAGACGCAGATGCGCCGAGACTGACGTACCCAGCTCTTGTCACCAAAAGATCGATACCAGTTTTCGATGATTACACCAGAGAATTTCTCCGTAAACCGATCCACAGCGCACCTGTAATTCGCTGCCACTCTCACATGTTTTTTTTCTTCTTTCTTTTTATTTCTTCCTTGTAAGTTTCTGAGCTTTCCCAAGACAAATTCTCAAGAAATACGATGGTATTAATGCAGGTATCCATCACCAGTGGCAGATACACCCTGTACTGGCCGGCATCCATTTCGTGTCACAATTGATTTTCGCATCTTGTGCGAGCAATCGTTCTCGCATTTCACAGCTCTGACCTCGGACTCGCTGTCCGTATACAGACAAACGCTTTGCAGAGTTTTATTTGCACTCGAGCGGTAGAGATCTCACCGCAGAGAATTCCTGACGACGCGGAAAGATTACAAATTGCAGGAAGGAGAGCGGTCCGAGAGGCCTGGGTTTCGTTTGCAGCTCGCGTTCAATTTTAGGAAATGGAATTAGAATGAAATGGAGCCATGGCTGAACCTATAACTAAACGGAAAGTGAAAAATATGTAATTGGATTTGAAAATTCCCTTAAAATATTCACTATAAAATGGATTAGACACAGAAACTGATACGGCCCCAAAAGAAACCAGGTCACCAACAGAAACAGTGAAGGAATACTGTTGGATTTTCTTCAATAGGTTTTATGTTTTTATTATCAATTTTATAAAGTAAAGATGAAAACCCAATGTCTATAACTTCTCAAATGTTTTCCTCTGCAAACCAAAAAAAACTTAAATCAGTTTAAAATAGTATTAATAGTGAACTTCTAAATCTTCTGAAACATTATACTTATACTTTTATTTATTATAAGTATAATGTTTTGGAAGATTTAGAAGTTTATCTATTTATTTATTATACGTAGTATTAATAGTGATTTTATTTCTGAAAACTTATCTTTATAAAACTTTACTTTATAAAAGTAAAAGATATAAGGAATTATTAAAGAATTATATAAAAATAGAAGAGGAATTATTAAGGTTCCAGAATTTGGAATCATTCACAATGTATCTTCTGTTAATTAAAATTTTAATATTAATTTCTTACCTAATGATTTTTGATAATTTGAATTAGTAATTTTCCTTCTGAATATTTTCATTAGGAAAACACATGAAAGTTTAGAAACATTTATTAATTTGGTTTCTATTCATAATTTTTCAATCCATTTAATTTAAATGTTGCCAATCTTATGTTTCATAGAAACGCATTTCGTTTTAACAACATCGAGATACTGTTAGTTAGATTAGAGATAGATATCTTCATAAATCCTTGGTCAATGGAGGGGATATTAGTAGGGATTGTAACTCCCCTATCATTGCGATCGAAAATGGGAAAAATATATGATTTTGTATCTGTTTTTTTAGTTTAAAAGTTCATCGCTTTGTTTATAACTCCCTTCCCACACAGAAAATAAGATATTTGTTTTTTTCTTTTTGGTTGAATATAACGTCCCCTCCCAATCCAAAATCCTGGATGCACCTATGCCTACAATAATTGCACGAATAATATCTACTAATCCAAAATTTTAAATTACAATTCACGATATCAATAAAAATCCTCTGAATATCTAAAGCTACTAAAAAATGCATTTGAAGATAGATTAGGAAGTAATTAAATTAAATATTTTAAAACAATTTAACGTACATACAAATAATGACTAATAATGCATTCTTTAAACATGAAAAAACAAAAATTAAAAAATTAAAGAATTATTGACATGTTTCAGATACCCGTTAACACATTCTGATGATAGATACTGTTTTAACGGATACTTAAAAACTTCTCTTTTTTTAATTTTTATATTTTTTCATGTTTAAAGAGTGGTTTATGTATCATTATTTGTATATATATTTAAATTTTAATATTAGGCTGTTTTTCGTTGTTTTTAAATTTGAAACTGAAATACACGACATTGCCGTTGATGCATCAAATCAAAAAATTTTACGTTAATGTTACCTTTCCATTAGCTATTCTGAAATTATTTGCCTAATTTCTAAAGATTTAAGCTGAAACTATAGATTCAACAATAATTTAGGATGTGCAAACACCATTACTTTGAGAACTTAAGTTGGTGATTCTGAAAAATGTTAAATTTATTAAAGTAAAAGAAGAAAACTTTTCACGAAAACTTCTTCCTTTGTCTTTCTTCTAAGTGACTTAAATGAAAATTAGCTGGAAAAAATTTAAGATAAAAGTTTTAGATGCGAATAGAAGCAGTCCCACACGTAAACCAATACTTTAAGCTAATTACTTCTCTTTCAGTAATGGAATCCAAGCGGAAAACTTGAAGGTATCAAGACTATTTGAATGCATTTAGCAAAATTATTTCAGTGAAGTCTCTCCATTCAAACCTAATGCTTCCCTCTTTGAACCTAACTTCCTGAAGCATTTGTGCTTAAAGCCTCATTTTTATTATCCAAAGAAATGAGAACTTTAAAATGTAAATATACTACAATTATTCTGCTAATTACTGTAATTATCAATAATGAGAAGCAGAACAAAAAATGTGATTAGATCTCGAATTTCGTTGGAAAAGAAATACAGTGCCATAATTCTAAAGCTTTTTTGTTTATTTTTATTTAATTTTAATTTTGTAATAGAGGCCATTTATAATATGAAACGTAATAATATGAACATATCTATATTCGGAAAGCAATTAATGTGATCCTGAAGGATCACGTTACTTATTGTAAAAGTTAAAGGATCAGAAATGACCCTGTCATTGCAGTAAACATCTTTCTGAAATAGAAGTAGCAATTTTAATCCAGTGAAGTATTTTTCCATAAGAAAAATACTTGAAAATTTATTAATTGGAATTCTCAAGATAGTGTCAAGACAAACAATAAGGGGATCACTAATGTTAATAATGAATTCTTATGTATGAAATATTTACAAAATTTTCTAGTCAGCAGCCTATTTTTATAAATCTGAATTTTACAATCAAAGATGAAACTGCAGTGTATTAATTTAAAGCAATTTGTTTTACAAAGTTAAGGAATTTTGCAACTACTCGTATAATTTATTTCTGAACCTAAAATAAAATACAAAGTATTTATTTTAATACAATACCGTAGTAGAAAGAATTTTTTCGAAAATGTTTTACGAAAAAGCAAAACAACACAAAGATTAACATAAAGCGGATAAGATTTGGAGGATTTAGAATGAAGCACAGTGACGTCACAATGAAAACCGCTGACCTAATACATCAGCTTCTCGGCGCAATTTTGCTTTTAACTGCTTTAATCTTTTTTTTTTTCCCTCAATAACCATTGAAAGCTTCATTTTTTTACAACCATTTTTTTTTTGTTTTGTTCCAAAGAAAGGAAAATCCGTCTTTCTGGCTTCTCTAGCCTCTTGTTATCAAATCCTTGTTCAACAACTTATCCATTTATCAATTTCCGTTCTTTCCGCAAGGAAAAGAAGCGATTTTTGTGTATTTTTTTTTTTAACAATAAATTTTCCGATATTATATTTTTTTATTGCCAATAAATATTTTTAGAATTTAACGAATTTTAAGAACTGTTATTAGCAAATATTTCTCATCCTCAATTTTCGTTAATTTTTTATTTCATGAAATAAAAGAGCTTTATACATTTTCTGAACCATAAATAAATCTTTAATATTGAGTTACTATTTGAAAACTTTTTATTATAACATTTTTTTATTTATTTTTCAGAAATGAAAACAATAACCAAACAAATATATTAAAAAATATCTCTGTTTTTTTCCTACTTATTAATTATCAGTAGAAACGGCCAACCTCTAAGACACTTATTTACAACTAAAAATTAAAGATTAAAATATTTAAAAACCCAATAATAAAACTACATTTTGAAATCTCGATCTTTCAGATTTCTTTTTCAAGTTAATCCCCCCTCCCTACCTTAAAAAACAATCCTCCTTAGAGCAGGGTTCGTCATCAAATGAAAATACCAGTGAGGTCACTAAAAAAATTGTTTCCCCCTGGTGTCGAAGGATGTAATCATTAAACAGGAAGATGCTGTCTGCTAATAATTTCGAAGGAGCGTTTTTTTTTTTTGCTTTTTTTTTTAATATTTCCAAGACATTTTTTGTAGATAAATCCTTATTATAACTAAGGAAGATTTTGATCATGCCTGATTCGAAAAATTCGCGTAAGTATTTATCTATTCGGTTGCCATATACAATTGGTTTACTAATACCCAATACATGCTTGTATGTATGGCAATAAACCGCCGTTTTATACGACATGTTTCCTTTTTTACAGCTTCATCATGTTCATTAACACGGGTTCCTAACTTTCTTTTAGATTGACAAATATATAGACAACTGCTATTATATGAATTGTTTTCCTGAAAGATCAAGATTTCGAAACGTACTTTTATTCTTGGGTTTTTAGTTTTTAGTTGTAAATAAGTGTCTTAGTGGTTGGCCGTTTCTACTAATTATACACGACACGTTAAATTGAATTAATATTATTAATTATCACTTTTTTAATAAATTTAGCAAAGTCTTCATTTAATAATTCGTTGTCGCTAAGACATTGGCATCTCACCTCTGAGAGCCGAGGTTCGATTCTCATGTGGGTTTCGTGATGGTGGACGATCCGCGCTTGACAGGTTTTCTCGGGGTTCTCCCATTTCCCCTGCACTTCTCCCACCATTCTTTCTCAGTCTTTCTCTCCGTCTGTCCTTATTTCCGTGGGATAGCACAATAGATCAACGGTCGCGGTGCTCGGCTTCCCTGCCACCCACACTCACCACATTCCATTCATTCAATAATTGATCAATCTAACCACGAATATTCCATGTTTTTATTAAATATTTTTTTTAATGCAGCATTGATGAAATTTTCGGTAACAAAACTTCCTACAATATTTGAACTACATGATATGTGAATAAGCATTTCTTAGTCCAGACCGCCCTGTAATTTTCTGAAATTTGTCCCACAGGGCGCTGAAGGTAAGTCTCCAACGGCTTTCGTCCGTCTTTACCCCCGGTAAAGAAACTTGGTACCGATTCTGCAGAGGGCTAGGTAGACCCCAGGACCCATTTGAAAGAGAATAGAGCCGGTAAAAATCCTCGCCTTCTTCGAGGCCGTGGATCGAACCCGTCTCCTCCAAGCTACAGTCAAGTATCTCTCTAAGAAGATTACTTGTAATATAATTATAAAGACATTTCAACTTTGTAAAGCATAACTTAATTAAAATTAATGGAAACAACTAAACCCATTATTTAATGTGGGTTGTGTGTGTACGATAGCAATGCAGTCCTTCAAGGTTTAACAATTAACGACCAGAAATTTAACCATTTTACAAAGGAAAAAAGAAAAGAAATTTAACGTGCTGTGAGTATGAGTAAATAAAGCAATGGAAACGCAGCACTTGAATAAAAGGAGAAATTGCCTTTCTGATTAGATTATGGGAAGGAATTGGGAACGGCCGTTTCGTCCTTCTACGGACTCATCAACCCAATCCTCGCCTTCCCTTAACCAAATCAGAAAGGCAAGATCTTGTAGTAAAAGTCACCGCCGACCCGGCTGTGACTCCACCAACAACAAAAGGCAAGAAAATAAATTGCTGCGTCTCTCGAAAGGCTTTTACTAACAAGATCTTGCCTTTCTGATTTGGTTAAGGGAAGGCGAGGATTGGGCTGATGAGTCCGTAGAAGGACGAAAAGGCCGTTCCCAATTCCTTCCCATAATCTAATCAGAAAGGCAATTTCTCCTTTTATTCAAGTGCTGCGTTTCCTTTCCTTTATTTATTTAACCATTTTATTTACTAATAAAACCGTTCTAATCCAGATTATAATGAAGTACGAAGTGAATCAAAGAAGAATTTCTTTATTTTTATTTTCTTTTCTCTCACAAAATTGTAATAAAGTAAATTTTACTTAATCAATACTTGAACATTTGCCAGACGTTATCATGATTAGTGATTATTATTAAATTATGCAAGAAAGAAGGCAAGATTAAAGTCACCAGGCATTTCAGTTTTCCCAATTCCATAAGATCAAGCCCAAATTCTAGCAACTGACTCATTAGAATCAGTTTTTTATGGTTTCAATTTTGCAATATTTCTTCAGTTTTCAGTATCTTTGGATACTCAAAACTGACCCAAGATTTTATAAAAATTATTATTTTTAAATTTCTTTAAAACTGGGCGAACCCAACCGAGGAGAGATAGGAATCACGAAATGGTCAGTCTTGGATTCCGGTACAAAATATCCAAAAATAACTCAGTGAACCCTTCATTTGTGTGGGTTTTCATGCCTTCCTTTCTTATCAAATTTCTTTTTAAAACTTCAATTACATCCTCTTAGGAAATTCAACAAAAATTATTGATGCTTTAGAAACAAACTTAATAATTACCATTTTCTTTGTAGACATTAGCATATAAAACACCGAAAACAAAATAACTAACACTTGTTCTCTATGAATAATATTAACATTGTAATATAAATTATGATTTTTTTTTTCTCATTTCAACCTTTAAAATTAGGAAAATTTACAATTATCTTTCACACGTTTTCTGTATGCAGAATAGACGGAGGAGGATAGTCTAATGCTTTCCTGTACACTTCAGAGCAATTACGAACAAGAACGAGCTGAAATTGAAGGAGAGACGAGAGAAGACTTCTTCATTGGATGTCGAGTCCTCGATCGGATACGGGAACAGAACGAGAAACCCTTCAACCTCAATTCATTTAAGTAAAAGCTTTTTTAAACATGCAATTTTTTTATTAAAGTTAGAATTAAAAAAAATGTTAGAACAACAGTTTTAAATGCAGAAATTGTCCGGAGATTGAACTTACCCCGGGACATATCTTCAACTGTCCAGCCATTTGGCAGCCTTGCAGAACTTAGATGAATTTCCTTTTAAGGGAGAGCTTTACTCTGACGAGATCCAAACAATTGCTAATGCTGTATTGCATGTACACGGTTCTATCTGACTTCAGGAGGATACGACACCAACCAACCAACAATCTACCAATTTATAGATTTCTTTGTTTAAACGCATTTAAACAAACACCCTGGTATAGATAGCGGAAGATTTTCTAGAAATAGATTTTCTAGCTACAGAACTATTGCTAAATGTTGCTTCAATAAACGATTGGCTTTCGGTTTGTGTAGATAATTATTATTTACTGTTTTATTGTATTTCTGAATACGGTTAACCCAGAAATATTGCAGTGGCATACAGTATATTTGACTTAAAATTTCGTGTCTTGTGTGGTTTAGATGTTTGGATCATTTTATAAACAAATTTATATAAAATTGAAAAATGTAACGTTCTTATTTAAAAACTAATGCATAGATCTATATCGATTTCCTTTTCAAAAATTTTATTTCTGAAGAGTTTCCGATCTGACTATATGAAATATTTGCTATTGTTTTTTATTTATAAAATTTACTAAATAAACTATATAAGTGAAAGAATTATGCACATGAAATTACATTATGGATATTGAATTGTTTTGATTTTGCGTATCATTGTAAGTGATTTTGTATTGCTTGCTGGCTGAATTTTTTTTTATAAACAGAAAATAGAAATATTACTGAAAATCTTTGGTAATTACGTTTCAAAATGATGAAAATTACAAAAATATGAGGTATATATATATATATATGATACCATGGGGCCCACGATGACCCAAGGGGCGCTGGGGGTAACGCCTCCAACGTTTTTAAATTAACCGGGACTGAGTTGTGGTCTGGTGGTCGTCCCAACGCTCGCCCGGATACCAGACGATAGGAAACCCGGTACTCATTCTATAGAGAGCTGGGTGGACATTAGGACCCGTGTGGAAAAAAATTGAGCGTGGAAAAACCCCGGATCTACGCCGGGCTCGGAAATTCCCTGCTACTGCAACCCATACACAAGCGCACAGATACAGAATATAAAGGAAAGATGGTATTAAGAAATTTTATCGACGATACTCTAGAACGATACTTTGACACTGGATTTGATGAAAGAAAGCTTTTTCTTAATTCTTTTTATTCTTTTATGCATATTATTTTTATAAACAAGTGACAAAACAATGACAAAACATATTCAGTGGATAAAAAAAAAGGAAGATTTTGTTGATGGGCTCGTGTATTGGATGATAGAAACACTGTCATCTTATATTCGTCAGGATGTTAACCCAAGTCTATCCTCAGGTTGCCAAGGGTTCCCTTATTTTTTTTTCATGTACCATAAAACATTGATTTCTTGCCTGCGTCGCTTTGCTGAAATTACTATAGCAAAGCTGCTTATGCTGGAGGCATAAGATTCAAAATTTTAGACGTATTTCTTTCAACTTATTTATATTTTACGCTGAATATTATTTTTTTTTTGTTTGTCACAAGAGTAGTCTGAAATTGAATAGAAAGTCTAAAAAAATGAGCTAAAATTAGAATTTTTTATGGTCGATAAAATTTTTTTATAAAGCTTTTAAACAAATCTTTTATTGTAGACAAGAAATAACATACATTAAATTTTAAAAAAAGAGATTTTTAGCTAAAGAAATAAAGAGATTCCTGAAATAATTTATGTCTGCTATCCTTCAAATGTTATTCTTTAAAATGTTTTGAGAAATACAAATACGAAAGCCTGCTTTCTATTCAGTTTATACGAACCGCTGAATACAAACATTCACAAATTTACATTTCAATTTTTCCGAAACTAATTAAATTCACTTTACTTACTTCATTTACTTAGTCGAATTAATTCTATCAGTTCGTATGTACATACATTATTGGAAACATCAATAGAAATTCATTGTTTAGTTCATAATATTTTTGAAAGCATTCTAACATTAATTTCTCGATAGGACCCAATTGGAAACCATTTCAAATATAATATTTACATCATCTCTAGTTTATTAAATACCCATACTAAGTTTCAAGAAGATTCATGCAGCAGTTCAAAAGTTATTGAAGGAGAGTAATTGTTTATAATTCAACTGAATGCTTTTCATTTACGGGACTTAGCTGATGTCCATAACCTTTGAATTTTGTATTTAGAACTTAAACTTTCCCAGAGTGGAAATAGGGCAGGAATGATAATTTACGACGGAATAAAATAAGTCCGACTTGAATAATAAATAAAGTGTAATATATATATTCTTGACAGAAAAGGCCAGACACACAAAAATACTAATGCATTTAAATTAATGATGATCAAAATTACAGACGTTTCGATTTGCTACATTATACAAATCTTTCTCAATGTGACCGTTAACATTCGCAAGAAAAACACAAACAAACAACTCAGAAAACATAACAAAACAGCGCCCTCTAGGGAACAAATGAGCAAATAGGTTTTTCGATGAAAGTAATAAAATATTAAAATTACAAATATTAAAATAAAAATAAAAAAATAAATTGCAAATAAAACGTAAATAAAATTAAATATAAAATGACAAAAATAGGAATGATAGGGAATACTGTGAATATATATTCTTCTTATTTACAATTAATTCGGATGTAAACTTTACAGTTCTTCATCGCTGAAGAAATATGCCTAATACTTTTATGCCAACGAATATTGCCCATTCATTTCCATGATAACTCTGGTGCTGTGAAGAATGTATGAAAGTACAATTACCTTTAATCTTGCATCATGCATCTCGGAATATACTCAGGAATTAAGGTACTCTTTATAGATCAGCCGTTGATGGAACACCTTCGTTCCAAATTTAAGGACCACGATCATGAGTACGCCTATTCTGGAGGTTCGCCTGCTTTCCAACTTTAATACGTTGTCTTCACACAGATTATTCAGCTCGCTTATGAATTCACCAAGAATAGGCCTACATTTAGATGACTTTATTGTCATGTAGCACACGGGAACTTTACTTTTAACTTCATTTATAGAGGATAATGCCATTTTTTGCTTCGCCTCCATGTCTCTTGGTTACCAAAATCACTTGTTTACATCATGATCTAACCTAGCTATTTCCATTGTCATTGTTGTAGCATGTGTCCGCATTGTACAACAATGCAGTGCAGTCTCATGTTCATGATTTTCACATACAACATGCTTGCTTTTTATAAATTGCTTCTTTTCGATTTACATTTTATTTTGAATTTCCTCTTTGCACATTGAAATATTATCTTGGATGTATGGAAGTTAAGCTAAATAACATTTTACACTGCTTCCTTATTTATCCTCAGTTATTAGAAAAACAAATACACAGTGATTTGATGAGCTTCTAGCTAGGAAGGAGAATAGTTTCCAATGTAAACAAACTTTTCGACTGCATTGCAGCATTTATCGGTGTGTTATTCATTTACAATTTTTTGTTTACAGATTTTTAGGTTGTTAAACTTTGCAAGAAGAAGCTCCCAAGTGGACATATACATTATAATTCAAGTTAAAATCCTCTACTTTCAGGTAGTTCTATATCAATTCAGTTCTTGGCATATTTTCTTTAAAGTTTATGTAATTGAAGCTTGCCATAGTTAAAACAAAAGTTTATCCATGTTTTTTTTATGAATCCCATGCTATTTTAACAAACAACAATCAAATACTTTGACGAGTTTATCTTTCCTGGAATTTTTATAATAAATTACCTATTTACTTGTCTTCTCACTTGAGCTATTCATGAAGATTCAGAATATATAAATAAATTATTTGCCTACTTAAACGAAATTGCTTTTGGGACATTAATAATTGACTTGGTGAGGCGAGGAATTTGTTTCTGTTCTGGATTTCGAGAATAATATATGGACACTTTTCCAAGATGTCTTGACTGCATTTAATAAATTATTCTGTTGAAATGACCTCTTATCAATGATATACATTGTTCTTCGAATTTGCAAGCGCCATTTAATTATCTTATAAAGTTACGAACGCGAAGTTTCTAATGAGCATTTGTTTATTTAATTTCTGGCCTATTTGAACAGTGATTTTCCTACGATGCTACATAAAGGTTTGTTAAACAATTTCCGAAAATTAAACGGAATGGATCTAAACTGAAAGATTGTTTTGATGCACCGTTTAGAGAAAACGTTAAATGTAAAGTTTCTAAAATATTTGTACGTAAGTAGAATGTAGCTATTGCAGTTACAGATGTTTAAAAGTTAGATTGACGCTTACGTTGCATCAGAATTTCTATACTAGATGTCCTTTTAATGTAGTTTACTATACTGATTCATCATTTCTTCTTATGGCAATCTCTTCTTATTTTCTTATTCAGGTGCTGTTTTTCTTTTCCTTTATTTCTAATGTTATTGTTTTGGTTTATTTTTAAAAAGGAAAAGTTAAGGAAATAATTTCTTTGAGGCAACATGGAATCAACACATCTTCATGATTTTTTTGAAGTGAAAGGAACATTATGGAAAGGTTGGTATATAGGGGTATTACTTTTGAGAATCTTTCCGTTCTACATCTATTATAGATTTTTTATAGGTCTTAATACAAATATATTTCTTTTTTTTAAGATTTTAGGAAATTTGTTAAAAACACTAATTAATCAATGGAAAGCCGGATTTCATACTATGGAGCTAACAATGAGTGTATTTGTGGATGTGCAGGTATATCCCTCTTATCTGAAGGGTCAAGGACTTTAGAATGACGAGTAAACATGGAGACCAGTATCTACATGGCAGATTTTTGGTCTCCCAATTTTTGGGTCAATGACTAGAGGAATTCGATTGCCGAAAATCGTCGAATAACGAAGGTAATATTTATTTAGATTAATAATAATAGTCGAAAAATAACGCAGTATTCATCACTTGCGCAGTGTACATCACATGCGAACATTTAGCAAAGTTAACTATGTCACTATATATAAATGCTAATAACTTATATTACTATAAATACAAATTGGTACTCCGCGATACTTTCTAAAAACTAGAACTGAACGAATTAGGATGGCGTCGATCGAGAGAAGAAGCGAGTGGCTGCTCGTCGAATCTTCACGAAAGAGATATGATAAGCACATCATGGGGTTGATAATATGGGTTGTAATTGAAAAGGGTCGGTTAAGTGAAGCATCGATAAGCGAGTCATCGCGTCGATTAGCGGGATGTGCATGAATGTCTGTATATAGATGTGTACATGTTAAAAAAGTACATAATTTGCATTCACATTTTCATGAATTGTCTTCCATATATTTAAACCTATAGTTTCGAGTTATGGAAATATCAGCAATCAAAAGCAAATGTTTTCAGCCGAGACAGTGATTCATTTTCAACAGAAAATTCCAAGTCTTTCGTTTTCCTTTGTATTGAAAAGTGCTTAATTCATCAGTTCATTTTCATAAGAAATTCAACTTCTATAATTTATGTTCCATAAAAATGGTGTAAGCGAAACATTGTAGTTTGAAGTTTAATTTAACAGAAATTTCATTACAAAAGTAGCACTGAAAATAATCTGTCATTTAACAATCAAAATTCTTCTGAAATTTAACCAATCAAATTCTTTCATGTAGAAAGAGTTTTCGTTGTTTATCAACAAGAATTATGGTAGCTGCTATCAAAAATACATTTTCTTCTTCCGAAATGTTTTTTTTTTCCTTTGGAAGGAACTTTGATACAAAGAATCGCTTGAGTATCGTGTTTCCGTATAGAGAGCGAAGATGAATAGTGGATCTTTATTTTTATACTCTTCCTTTGGTCATCTTTCATTGATGAAGTTTTTATGGTTAGACATACATTTTGTGGACTGGAGATAAATGGTTTTATCATTTATCGGTCACTAAACAAGTCACAGCAAAATAAAAACTGAGCAATTATTAAGCACCATGTTACAATTGACCCTCAGCCTCTCTTAAATTACCTTAGACATTTATTGACCATAATGAAAAATATCAATGATTTAACCCATTCGCATCTAAAAAGTTCATTGTCAAATGTAATACGACACCAACTGGGTTGATTTCATAAAACTTGGTACGAGATCAAGAAATTCCAAAACCATCCCAAATTTCCGCGACGTTATATAAAATTAAGGACCGTAAATGTAATTTTGCCATAACTCTTTCACACCTAATGCTACAGTCATCTAGAACGTGTCTCCATCTACTTTTAAAAATTTGTATCTTCGATTAACAACGAAAATCCAAACAAATGATTAGGTTTTCTAAGTATGTTTTTCTAGTGGATATTGGTATTCTACAAATATGGTCAATTTAAATGGTCTTTTATTTTAGATTAGAATTAGATTAGATTAGATTAATTGAATGTGGGTGGCATGACTGCCGAGCACGTCGACCTGAAAGATCTTTTGTACTATCCCACGGAAAGAAGGACAGACGGAGAGAAAGACTGAGAAAGGATGGTGTGAGAAATGCAGGGAAAACGGGAGAACCCCGGGAAAACCTGCCCAGCGCAGATCGCCACCATCAACGAAACCCACATGAGAACCGAACCCGGGACTCAGAGGTGATAGGCCAGTGTCTTAGCGACATCGCCAACCGTGCGGCTAGATTAGAATTAAGGTAGAATGAGGTTAGATTAGAATTAGAATTAGAATGTAAATTTTTGAATAAAATTAGTAAGACTGAATAAAGTATGTTATTTGATTTTAGAAATACGCAATGTTTCAAAGTTTGTAGAGCAATTAGAAATTAAATATTATTAAAGAACATTTCAATACACTTGTTCAATATGCGAAGACACTGGAAAAATTTAAGTACTGCTCCATTGGCTCTAGCCTCGCATATTTACCAAATTGAAAGAAAAAGATTGATTAATTCTATCATAACAGTCATTTGTGTGGAATCCCGTGCATTTGGATCAGAACTAAATTACACAGAAAAAAAAAAGGTGCCACTGAAAGAGATTCGCAACTGTGAGAAGATTTCTACGTTCGAGTGACTGAATGGTAATGAGAAATCGAAGAAGGATTTTAAACCAATTACAGACGAACGAGAAAGAACCTGTATAATTGGGTTAATTATATTCCAGACAACTGGAAAGCACTCAATCGCACCAATCGTAACGGAATCAGAAGAAAAATAAGAGGCTTAGAGAATTGTTTTGAAAATCTTCCTTTGGAATATTTATTGCCATTTCTGGTAGACACCGAAGCATATATTCGTCAAGCAATGCTTCCTTTATTACAATTTTTCTTAAAGGCAACATACAAAACTCTGTAAAACAACAATCACGATAAGTAAATACAAATTGTAAAAAGGCGAAATGATGTTCATAAACTGTCCATCATTAGAATTGTTTTTGGATATTACAGTGCAATTACGCGAAAGTGAATACTCCGACTACAAATGAATTTATATAATTTTCAATTAATTGGCTAAAGTCTTGAATTAACTTATCATTAAATTTGACAGTCTAGGCAATGCAGTAGTATCTTGCATTTGCTTTAATCTACATACCATAATGACTGATCTATTTGTTTGCATTTTCAAGAGTAATCACGTATTTTCAATATATTTAGGCGAAGAATTAAGTAAAGAATTTAAAGATTCCTGTAAGCCGCAATCCTTCTCACTTTCGTAGAATACTTTGAGTTTCATAACTACAATTCATAATGCGACAATTTGGATATTGTGTTCTCCGATGAAAGGTCTTAATTTATGCTTCAAATACGATGAAATATGATTCGCCAAACAACATCATACACAGTCATTATTCTACGATCCGCTTGTGCGCGGCATCAAAGAACATGGACTTGTGTTTCTCAGATAGATATTCATTTCAATTGCTCATATTTCCAGATGATTATTGTGTCGGCAGTTGTCTGCAAGTTAAAGACTGTAATCAGTCTTTTCAATTTAGATAAATGCTTCAAAGTTAGATACAGTTAGAGTCATAGAGCAGAGTCGTGGCATGAAGACTCAAGTTGCAAAGAGATTACATTGTTATTCACTTATCCTCTTTTTGAAAAATAAAATAAAAAATTGCATTCGCGACAGTCATCAGCAACAAATAAGTCATCATTCCTATTAGGTTTCTTTTTAAGTAGTTTTCTGAAAAATTTTCATACTTGCTCATTAAAAAAAAAAATTTGTGTATATTTATCATAGAATTATGGGACTATAACATCGACTTGTTTCATTTTAATTAAACTTGATGCTTATCATAAAGTAACATTTTATACCGATCGTACGAAATATATATTCATTTATTGGAAAGTAAACTATTTTGGATTATCTGGCCACAATGAATCTTTTATTCAAAGATTCATTATCTTATTATTTTATTCATACGGTTACAATCACCTTCGAAATACTTACGCCATTAGTTAACTGTTAGCGGAATATTCGTTCTTGGTACGGGTTACGAAAAAGAGTTGTTCTAATGGAGATGAGGAAGAAATTGATTCACTTCGAAAATTTCCCAGTTGGCACAAAAAAACGTGATAGTAACAAAATAATGTTATATTTCAATTTTTTAACTGGAGATCCATAACACCCCTATCACTTCAAACCATTCCAATTCGTAAAAAAAAAAATTTTGTGATCATTACAAATCTACATCTATCACAAAAATCTACAGCTATCCCGAAAACAACGTAGAAGTATCCTGCAACATGTTTAGCCATCCCCTCACCCATACTCCCGTTTACACCCCATAATTCTAGTTTTTACCTCCCGATTAATATGTGGCGTTTTTAAGCATAATAATATTTTAGTTCCTATCGTTGAAGAGCAATATTTTTGTAGTTTCGATTGTCGACTCCAGGTGCATATGTGGTGCTTTAAAGAAAGTTGGCCCCCTCGTTACACCCCATAGAAAAATTCGTCGAACACTGGTGTTTTCGATTTTTACAAAGAATACTCAAGTCAAATTTCGTACATCTAGCTCAAACCATTTCCGAGATACGAATGAGATATAAATGAGGAATGGTTTTGCGATGCCGCCACACAGTTCATGGTCATTTCCCTCCCAAAAAAATAAAAAAAGTTACTTTTAAACTTTTTACATTGTCTGTAGTATGAAACCTATCCACATAGGAAATTTCAAGTTTGTAGCATGTTGGGAAGTACAATTTGAACAGAGATACACACAAATATCCTCAAATTATCTCCCTTTCATATTATAGATATATTAGTTAAATAATGACGTATGCATTTCGACATTAGATTGTGACTCTATGAATAAAAGATTCATTATCGTCAGATACTCTCCAATAAACGAAGGTTTCTTCTAAAATTCAAATGTTTTTGATATTCTATGGTAAAAATTAAAAAAAAAATTACGAAATCTTTTGGTATTTGTTTTCCTTGTAAGTTATAGAAATTGTAGAATTTTGGTTTATTTATGGAATAAGTTTTATGTTGCTGCAACAAATTACAGTCAAAAGTGTAGCAATATCATCACCATTTTTTTTTTAAAAAATTCCTTTTCTTAGAATTTCATTTTCTCAATTCTGACCCACATAAAATATAATTCGAATCTTGTATCGAAAATTTCCACAATCTGCAAAAAATTCACAATGACTTAGAGAATCCATCAATTTTTAAAATCTAGAAAAATTACATTTGTGGAGATCTATCTATCAAATTATCTATCAAATTATGAGCCTTATGCCCAAGTGCACCAAACTCCAATTAACTTTGATGGCTGCATTGTGGACGTAACTAAAATTAGTAATGGGTGCTGCTGCAGAAAAATTTTAGACTTTTTTTTTTGAAATTGTGGGAAAGGAAACAAACATATAAAAAGAAATTTATCAAGTTTATAAATATATATATAAACTCGGTTCATGGCGTCAGGTGTCGCCTTCCGAAAGAATCTACAAGAAGTCTATTCCAGGTCTTCCGGTCAAGGGTCCATTCCTCTTCCAGACTTCTAGTCCTCATTGCTTTTTTAATATCGTCCATCCAAGCCTTTCGTGGTCTTCCTCGTTTCCTTTTTTGATTTGTTTTGTAATCAAAAGCGATTTTGGGCAGACCAAACCAAATTAATTGTTTTCTTTGAAGATCGTCCAAAATGTTTCCTTTTATTTTCATCATTTCTTTGATTCTTTCATTTGTTATTCTTTCTATTCTTGATACCCTGCATGATCTTCTTAGGGCATCCATTTCCACTGCCGCTAATTTTTTTTTCTGTCTCCGTAATTCTCCATCCCATATAACAAGATGCTCTTTACAATAGAATTGTATATATTATACTTTCTTTTCCTAGAGACCTCTTCACTCCACCAAATAGAATTTAATAGTTTTATAGCCTTCCTTCCTTGACAAATTCTGTTTTTAATTTCTTGTGAGTCTCTGCCTTCTCTATTAATGTCTACTCCGAGATACCTATAATGCTCACAGCTTTCTATTTTCATGTTATTTTTTAGATTTAGGTCCGTCTCATTTCCTTCTATACATAGATATTTGGTCTTGCTAACGTTCATGTATAGTCCCAATTTCTCATATTCTTCCTTAATTGTTATCGTCATTCTCTCTAAATCATTTTTACTCTTTGCAATTATGACTTGGTCATCGGCGAACTGCAGAGTAAACATTGACGTTCCTTTCACATTAAGTCCATCGTCTTCCTCCTATATATGTCTCAACTTCTCTGCATTTTTTATCCCAGGATGTTCTTTTTTTCTCTATTACTAATTTCTTAGTGTCATTTCTAAAAATTCTATAAATTTGTCTATCCTCTTCCTTTTTTGAACTCATCCATCTCAAATAGGCTTCTTTTTTCTGTTGTACAATCTTTTCACTGTCCTTATCCCACCAAAAGTTTTTTGGGGAAATTTTGCCTTTTCTTTTTTGTCCTAGTGCTTCCTTTGCAGCCTGGTGTAAAGATGATTTAATATGTTGATATAGTTCGGTTGTATTAGTATAATTCCTTTCTTCTAATTTTTCATCTAATCTTACTTGAAAAAGTCCTTTTGTATTCTCTTCTGTTAATCCTTCCAACATATATTCTGGGATATCAATATCGTCCATCTCTGTGGGATTTCTTTTCTCTCTAATTATATTAGCCGAATAAGGAAATGCAAGTCTTGCTCGCACCATAAAATGATCTGAGCCACATTCAGCTCCTCTCTGTACTCTGATGTCTAATAATTTTAATTGAGCCCTTTGTTTAATAATTATATAGTCAATAATTGTTTTTAGTTGTCTAGTATGCTGATACCATGTGTATTTATGAATATTCTTCAAGTTTATAAATAAATTTTCTTTTTATACATGTTTGTTTTCTTTAACACAATTTTAAAGCAAAGCCTAAAATTTTTCTGGAGCAGCACCCCCCACTAATTTTAGCCACGTCCACAATGCAGCCGTCAAAGTTAATTGAAGTTTGGTGCACTTGGGCATTAATCTGTTTTCTAATAAAATATTTCATTTCATATGTGAATCTTACCATTTCAGGCAATTAATTTATACATGTAAGATTAAAATTATTTTGAATTCTAAGTTTTTATTGCAAAGAATATTAAGTTATTCTTCGTGAATTATGGTACAAAACTTTTGAAATTTGAAAAAAATTTATTTTAAAGTAATCTTTGTATAGATAAATTGTTTACTTTATTTACATAACCATTTCAAAAATAATCTTTTTTTTTTTTTTTGAAAAGCATAGTCAGATCAGTTGAGGAATCTCTTTACTGGAATAAAAAGGAGTGTTACGCTATATTGCATAGTGCACTGTTATTCATTGTGTTTGCACTTTTGAAGACATTATTAGTTTAGAACTTAACCGGGGTTTTTTTTTTTAATTGAGGGTGGATGAGTTAAAATAACATACTCATTTTCTGTTGCTGAAGCCTGCTAGGCCTACTTTGCATTCCTATTAAATTACAGAGGAACACAGGTAATTAAATGGAGAGAAAGAGAAAAAGACGGAGACAAATACGAGAAAGAAACAAACATCCATCCCGGCTGCGGATTCAAACCTAGTTTCATGCACATCCGCCAAGTCAGAAGGCCGTCGTCTATTCCGCTTTTTAGTCTTCTGATACAAGTATCAGAAGACTTACATTCCCGTTTTGTCGGGACAAGTATCATTAAAATATCATTAGCAACAATGATAATAATCGCAACAACAATCGGAACAATTATTATTAGCAACAATGACAACAATCGCAACAATTGTCTTTCGCAACAATCACATTTATAATAATAAGGAAATTAAGGCAATATCAATTATATTTTCATAGACTTATCAGAAGACGTTGCGAAGCATTGTGATTGGTTTACTAATCGCTATCCCTACCTTGTTTAAAGATAAAAAGGACAATAGATGAGTTGTATCCCATAATTCAGGACCGTATGGTATGGTAAAAATGGTTGAATTAGTTTTAGTGCTATTAAAGGTTTGGTTGATTAAGTTGAGTTCATTTCATTCTGGATCTGTTAATGATGGCCACAATTAAAGTAGAGGAAAACGATTTACACTCATCCTATTAAAACAATTTATGAATTCATTCACTGAAGCATTCGTGATTAAATTGACGTTTTCCTAAAAGTTTTTAATGCTGTTGTAGACTTATGTTAATTAAAATATCCAATAAATACTTATTTTTCTGTGGAATTAATTTGATCTTTAGGGAGGTATAAAACCATGATTTTTCAATTTTATTAAAACTTTTTGTGATCCAATTTTAATTTTTTGTTAAAATAAATAACTTTTAAATGTTTTGAATACAAGTTACATGTCCAATTCTATAAAATACTGTATCTTAATACAATTACATTTCAAAATTAACTAAATATAAATATAAATTTGATTAATTAATAAGTAAGCATTGTTTTTGTAGTTGTAGAGATGTATTTTATAGCTATGTTATTGTTTTTGTAGTTGTAGAGAGATGTATTTTATAGCTATGTTATTGTTTTTGTAGTTGTAGAGAGATGTATTTTATAGCTATGTTATTGTTTTTGTAGTCGTAGAGAGATGTATTTTATAGCTATGTTATTATTTAATTGGCCTTATGCTAAAGGTCTGGTCTTAAAGGCTAGAGGCGCCAGATTCAATCCCCGGCGAAGGCAAGAAATTTTTTCCAGGTTTTTCTTCATCAGACCGGTTCCAGAGGTTCAGCCAACTACTGAAAAAGAAATCGGATTTATTTCCCGGGTTATAGGCAGCGAATAAGGCATTTAGATATCAGTTTAGCCATTGGCTCAAAGATCTCTGGAACTACAACTATGTCTAATGAGACCTTTTATGAATCATCTGGAACACTTTTTTGTATTGGGTTTTTGTTAATTTTAACGACGTAAGAAGTAATTTATATTTAAGGTAATTATATAATAAGACTTTTTTCGAAGATTCAAAATTTGTAGACTTACAACTAAAACCGGTTCACAGAATATTGAGGAATATAAAAATGTCATAAACATTTTGAAAATGGTATCGAAGGACTTGAGGCCATCACACTTTCGAACAATGAAATAAAATTTATAAACATATTAAAACAAATTACATATTCAGAAGTACTTTCTGAGCGTTCTACGCTCCCTTTTCGGGTGATCAAATATAAAATACAAATGTTACAAACAAAAGAGAGACAAGTAGGTCCGTGAGTTCGGGCTGGTCTACTGTCGTTTTTGAGGGTGTGTGGGTTCTGCTTGCTCCTTCGCTTGAGGGTTGTGCAATGGGGGAAGGAGGGAATCTGAATACTCAATGATAAAATCAGAGACTGTGTGGGAAGTTTGAAAACCTAGTAAAGCTATCAATCCTTTATACATGGTGGAGAGGGTATATAAGAGATATAAATAATTATTAATTAAATATTGATCCAATTAAATATTTATTAATTTGCGTTATAAAGGCATTTTTATATTTATATAATACATCTTTAACAATTTTCGGAGTATTTTTTAATCCTCTTTATCAATTTAGAAATTAAATATATTAAATTAAGCACATTTTTAACAATTAAATCTTCCTTCAATGCAAGATTTGACAAAAATAATTATCTTATACAAGGTAAACTGTGAAATAATCTCGAAAGAAATAACCACATCTATCATACTTTCATATTTTTGAAAAAGCCTTTAAAGTGGTTACAAAAATTAACATATACACAGTTTTCTACTCACAGGCCCTCAGGCAAAGAGTTACATTTGCAATCTGAATATAAAATTAGAACGAAATCCTAATTAATGCATTCTTAAAGCTAAGAATTGACAAAGCTAACGAAGTCCAACCAGAAACAGTTAAATGTAGCATTACTGCAACTGTCCATGATTAATCATTTGACCTTAAGCTGAATTTCATAATAAGTTCAACAATACATTAAGTCAAGATCAGAATTCCGTTGTTTTGTTCTTGTTTTAAGTTCGGATTTTAGATTGCACTTTTGACATCAAAGGAACGAAGAGATCGGGCCTGTATATATAGAGGACTGAGATATAGAAGACCCAGACAAGACTTTGTTTGCTGAACGTTAATTCGTTACAGCAGCAATTATGTCACTGTAAAACTGTTACAGTTCATTGTAATATTCTGTGGAGACTTCAAAGTACGCTTTATGACTTTACAGTAGACGAAACCTTAAAAAAATATAAACAAAATCAATATAAATATTGATTTTTAATCAGATGACGAGAGATCTCTTTGTTGCCGAGGCCAGAGGCAGAATACGGCATCGACTCACCTTTATCATCTCTGCTCTTTTAACTGCGACATAAAATTGTGCTTTGCGTTCGCAAAAGAAATGAATATTGTCCATAGAAAACTCCAGATGTCTGCAGTTTCGTAAATTTACGGCAATCCTAAAAAGTTGGTACAAGAAATCAGTTTGTCTGCACATCTGTCTGTTTGGTTTTCCCTAGCAAGCATCGAATGGATATTCTTGGAATTTGATATGCCTATTTAAGAAAGAAAGCTAATTCTTTTCTTTTGCTTTTGAAAATTACTTCATACCTTAAGACTTTCCACAGAAAACAATAATATTCTCGATCTCCATATGACAACAATTCCCATGAAAGAAACAATTTGAAGCGAAGAATAAACTCTTAATGAACGGCGAACAAAGGATTTATAGTTGAAATTCAAAACTGCATGGTAAATTGAGTTGGTAATCCATTTTAAATCGCACATGTTTTCATTTTAATAAGACGGATTTATCACACTTAGATTTCGTAGTTTAACAAATTTTCCGAAAAATATATATTACATTCTGCAGATGTTAACTATGTACGAAGACTTCACCTTTAAATTGAGTTTGTTTTTTTAAAGTGATAAAAGACAGTAAAAAAGAAAATTTTTTATGATAAATAGACTGTAATTTTTAAAGAATTTCTTTTTCGCTTTGAGAGACATTAGCTCTACAGTCAATTGAATTAATAACATCATTTTAAATTATATTAATTTTGATTTACGGCTATGTACTTTGCAAAAACCTGCCGCATATTAAAATTTTAGTCACTTTTAACTAAATATAAAATATATAAATATAAATATGAAATATAATTATATTATATTTTTGCTTTGGGAAATATAACCTTGTTTAGTTCTGATTTACTTAGCATTATTTTCAGGCAAAAATTACTCCTTATATTACAGATTTATGAAAGTTACATTGCTGCAGTATCTAAAAGATTATCATTGCTTGCTATTTACTTACTTTTTTTTCAAATAATAGTTTCTTCAATCTTACACTTAATTTAATGAAAACCTAAGCTTAAAACTCAGTAATCGTAAATGCCAAACAACCGAAATAAATCCTAAAATCTTGCCATGAAATCAATGGAAATTTGTCGTCTGCATGAGACTTTAAAACCCTCTTTCCAATGCAAAGCATTCTGTGTCTTCATTTGAGTTAGATCGAGTTCTTGATCTTCATTCAGAAGACTCTGGGAAATTTATGGCGAAATTATTCTTTACATTTTTAACCAAGAGCGGAATTGCCTATGCATGAATGCCCGTTTAATTAAAATCAGAAGAGGAGGAGCAAACCTAACAGCAATGCCTCAGGTGAAGAAATTTAACATTTAATGGATTGATAGGATGATTAGAAAGTGATCAGAATAGAATAATTAAAGGAAGTGGGAAATTAGGAAGAAAAAACATTGGAAGATTGAGAATAGAGTATTAGATTAATTGATGAATCTTCCCTAGCTGTTAAAATACACTTTGTATAAAATTCCAGTCTACGAAGTGCCTGTATAAAGTGTCTTTTACTAATATTTACCCTGAGGTTATATCTCTTCTGTCGTATTATCTAAAGTAAACACTAGCACTAAACGCAATAATGTAGAAAAAGAATATTTCTGCGTGAATATTACTTTCCATCATAAAGCATAAAAGAAAGAAAAGCAGGACAATTATTGAGATAAACGCTTTAAATAAAGTACAGAAAACTCAGCAATATCCGTCAAGATATTGCCATTGCAATATATTTGAAATCTGCCATTGCAACGAAAAGGTCATGTTGCCAGATCTACCTCAACAAGTATGTGTTGAAGAGAAATGATTTTCAAAAATTATTTAAGTACTCTTAAAAAAATTAAGAGAATATTGAGTACCATGCGGCCTTTTTACGTATAATTCAATTTTAGGTATGTAAGATGCAGATGTTTAGTAGTTATCAGTAATGTGCCCATCTCTTTTGGCTTTTGAAAAAGAAGTCACTTTTGAAGACATTTAGTTTCCGAACGATTGACGTTACTAGAGATCAGAGTACTCTTGTGCTTCTAGAATTCAACCTGTGTTAAATGACCTTATACTGAGAACTACTATCTAGAATATCGAATTGTTTCCCTTTTATCTAGACTAGAAGGAAAACACTACAATTTTCAGCTAAGACAGCTACCAAGCATAGAAGAACCTTCTCTTCTGTTAAACTATATCCTTTCTGACGAAACAAATTTCCTATCCAAATAGACGGGGCTCAAAAGTCATCAAGCTCAATAAAAGAGAAGATTTAGTAATAATTGAAGGACAAGATTGTTTACCCGGATGGGAATTTACAGTCTTCCATCAAGTCTTCTGGCTCCTAACTCAAGAAGCTTTTTTGGAGGATTGAGAGCGAAAACAGCCAATAAAAAAAATAAAAGGGAATAGGATATTAAATTTCCAAGTACCAAGTGGATTGTCATCTTTTTCTCACCTTTCGATAACCTTTATTCTGATGTATGTTTCAGATAGTAAGTGAAGCAAGATTGAACATTGTTTTCCGTTATGAATTCAGTTTGTCTCATGTTATAACTTTGATCGTTTGTTGTGGAATAATAGATTTGTCTTCATTGTAGATGCTTCATTGCTGGCAGTTTTGAGTGGTGCTGTACTTAATGACGTAGAAATTGAAAAATGAAAAATTTGCGAAAGTAATCAATCAAAAAATAGAGGGGATAAGATATTAAATTATTTTCTTTAGACATTGAATTACGAGACCAATGTTTCTAATTGGAGTAGCATTGATAAAAGTAAAGTGTAAAATGCTTAAACAACACTATGTATTTTATTTCCTTTAAAATCAAATATAAGTCATCTTTTGTCACTTTATTATAATATATTCATTACCAAAAACAAAAGACGCACCAAAAAGGAGTTGTTCGATTGTAATGAAATTTCGTATGCAAAGACATTGGGACCGCCCATGCAAATAATTAAACTTTGGTGTCCAATGAATGAATAGCGAGAGCTACAGCGCAACGGAACTGCGTACTTAGTAGGTGTATATAAGAAGCGATTCTCAATCTGATGGTCAAAATTTCAGTTGCATTGCGAGTTAGGATACCTTTCAACGACTGAAAAAATGCCTCGCCGCAGGATTCGAGCTCATTACGTACAACTGTCAGAGTTTGAAAGAGGTCGTATCATTGGATTGAAAGAGCCAGGTTGGGCAAATCGGAGAATCGGTCGTCATATGGGTCGAAGTGATGCGGCGATTAGAAGAAGCTGGCATGAATGGGTGGACAATGGCAGATTTCAGCGTCATGAAGGTTGCGGTCGACCTAGGGCCACAGCAGAGCGGGAGGATAGAGTGATTGTCAGATCAGCTGTCACAGCGCCTGGATCATCGTTAGCAACCATCAGACGTGTGACCCGCACAGGAGTGTCCACCATGACCATTTGCAGACGGCTCAGATGGCTGAGAGAGCGACATCTACGCTCGTACCGACCGCTACGCCACCTGCCACTCACGTTTGCACACCGTCGGGTCAGATTACAGTGGTGCTTGGCTCGATCCGGTTTGAATGATGCTGACTGGGGACGTATAGTGTTTAGCGACGAATCGCGCTTCCAACTGTGTCCTGACGATCGTCGCAGACGTGTCTGGAGACGCCCAGGGCAGCGTGCCGATCCTGCCTTCACTATTGCACGCCACATAGGCCCTCAACTAGGAGTTATGATCTGGGGTGCCATTTCCCTTGATAGCCGGACCCCTTTGGTCGTCATTAGCGGCACACTTACAGCACAGCGGTACATGGATGACATTCTGAGACCTGTTTTGCTACCCTTCCTTTTGCAGTACCCTGGCCTTATTTTTCAGCAAGATAATGCCAGACGACATACGGCACGTGTTGCTATGACCTGTCTTGCAGCTTGTGTAATACTTCCTTGGCCAGCCAGATCCCCAGATCTCTCTCCAATCGAGCATGTCTGGGATATGATGGAAAGGCGACTGCATCCACCAGAGAATATGGATGACCTAGCCCGACAATTGGAGCAAATTTGGCAAGAAATACCGCAGGAGACCATCAGGGAGCTTTATCACTCTATGCCACGTCGTGTGGTAGCTTGCATTCAGGGTAGAGGTGGGTCAACACCTTATTGAGCTCGTTACTTTGTAACTCTGTAACTCTGAAATAAATCATTCAATTTGTCTGAAATTTTAATCATTTTCTATTCTGTACATACTCTTCGTCTCCACCAATTTTTGTCTCCATCGGACAACTCCTTCTAGGGTGTCGCTTTTTTTTGTTAATGAGTGTATATTCTTTTAACTGTTTAGTGAATCTTAATCACTGATTAAATCTTATCCTGTTTCACAGATGCTGTATTAGACCAGCTTTAACATATATAACGAGGATTACATTCACTATAAAGTGATCCTAAAATATATGAAAAATATATTTAAAAAAAGTTACGAGATTGAAGTAATATCTAATTTATTTAAAACAATATAAAAATTCCATTTTTGCAACGTATGGATTGATTAACAAAATAGTGTATATTTCTGCTTAATTTTTGTACTTATGTATTAGAATATTAAAATATTTTATCTAACTATAAATTTTATGTACAGTAGAACTGAAAATAACTCGTATTTTTATTATATTTTTATAAATATAGTGATTATTTTATTACAACTATATCAAAAGGAACAGAAAAAACTAGTAATTATTATAAGGAACAGAAAAAACTAGTATCAAGGATCTTAAGTTGAGAACCACTGTACTAACTCAACCACAATTTCGGTTACATAATATCTCATTAAGAGATTGTAGGAGATGGACTTCATAAAAGATTAATGGTGCTGCAAACCAACAAAATCAATGGAGGTCTTCTCTTTCACAAGCTTTGCCAGAAAATTATTATTTGCTAAGAAAGAGAATGATTTGAAAACCAAGACTCTTTACTTAGTGACGTTAGTCTGTCTGTCTTACATCATTTACGCTACATAGCTTTTCAATTTGATGATTGCTAAAGCCATTCTCATTCTTTTCCTAAGACGACCTTAGGAATATTCCTTGTTGTATAAAATATTAAATATTTCATACTTTAATTGCAATTGCGAGACAGAAGTTTGAAAATTTCATTCGAACAGAATAATTGTAGAAATAAACTAGAGTTAAGTATCTTTAGGGGAAACCTTATACTTCTTGAGAACTTTTTATTAAACAATATATCTATCGGCATTTCCGATCTTCTTCAGGTTAAATTTGCTACTGTATATTTACTAAACCTATTCCTTATTTTTCGAAAAACTGTAACAATTAATAACAAGTTGCAAATAAACATAGAACTGACTAAACACACAACTAATACACACGTACGTAATATATTATTACAAAACTGTATTTAACAATTTAAATCATTTAAATTTACTTTATCAATTTAGGTTATTTAATTTTTTTATGTGTTTTACTTCTTCCTTAAATAATCTTACCGAATAATCATTAACATTTTTTTCTTATTTTTTTGGTTCATACATTCGAAACTCCTGATCATTATGAAACACAAATATCTTTAGGGTAATTGTAAACATTTAGAATCTATCAGATGACATTGACAGAATATACTTCAGGCTTCAGTTTACGGAAACGTAAAAAAGCTAAGAAACAGATGTGAAATAAAAAAAAAATGAAAACAACATTTTTCTTAAAGAACTTGAAGTCTACTTTCCTTAAAACATTTCTTAAGCAACACAACTTTTTGTTTATTTTAAAAAAGGAATGTTTGCTGAATAATTAGATGATAAATTTTCTGTTTTTTACACAAATTAAATGAATTTGTTTTATTTACTGAAGTTATCAAGCCCAATTAATTTTAGTCATGTTACAGTACTCACGACTTAATGCATTAGCTGAAAGGCTTAATATCCATTTTTAAAGACATCGATGGAAATTCTATATTTATGTTGAAATAATTTTGCAGAGACAGAAATGACGAAATTTTTATCATCTGCAAATTTTTGCTGATTCAATGACCTAAACGGAAAAATTCCAACTAGAAATGTTAGATCGTCTCTTGTAAAATAAATATCCACATCAAGTTTCATAAAGATTCATCCAGGAATTCAGGAGCTCTTAAGGAGACACACGGACACAAACACACCCACAGCAAATCGTAGCAAAAGAATGAAGCATCATGGAGGCTATTGAAAAGAGAGAAATAATTTTTAAGGTAGGATCTTTTGAAGAGAAATCTGGCAGAGGGAGAAAACAATTGCTTCGACGTCAGTAGAAGATGTGGCCAGTCCAGTCCAGGAAGAGACGACGGGTGGTGTGCAAACGTGCAGTGCATGGGAATTGCCTGAACTTTGGACATGCCTGTGAGCATGGTGCATAAAATTGTACGAAACATCCTGCATTGCTATCCATACAAAATTATCCATGTTCAGGAGTTACTTCCTATAGACCTGCCAGTAAGAGAAAGGTTTGCCCTAGAATTTCTTGCTAGCTTGGAAGTGGACAGTAATTGGCCATGGAACATTTTGTGGACAGACGAAACCCATTTCCATCTCCAAGGATATGTCAATTCTCAGAATTACAGAATATGGGCAACGGAAAATCCGTTCGTATGAACCAGTACCTCTTCATTCTGCAAAGGTAACTGCGTGATGCGGGTTGACACCAGCGTTTATCGTAGGGCAATTTTTTTCGAGGAGATGGGTCATGCGGGTCCTGTTACCTGTATCGTCAATGGTAAACGCTTTGAGAGTTTTGCGCAACCACATCATTCCAACACTTCAATAGCGTGCATATGTGGATAGCATCACTTTTATGCAAGATGGCGCTCCTCCGCACATTGCAAAGCCAGTGGAGCAGCTGCTCAAGAGGCATTATGGAAATGATAGAATTATCAGTCGTCATTTTCCAACAGCCTGGCCGTCGAGATCACCTGTTCTTAATCCTTGTGACTTCTGGCTGTAGGTTATCTGAAAAATGTTGTGTTTAGTGGTCCGATTGCAAGCTGAATTGAAGGCACGTATTAAGCATCACATTCACAACGTGATCCCTGAGACTCTGTGATCTGTTGTGGAACATGCTGTTTCTCGGTTTCAACTTGTGGCAGAAAACGGTGGACAGCATATTGAACATGTCTTGCACAAGTCTCGCGATAATTAAAAACCGATTTCACTGTTGCTTTTTATGCGGTGTTTGGCTTCATGACAATTAAAAACCGATCTTCCCCATCCGATATGGTACGAGCTTGCGTGGTCTTTAAACTAACAGTGCCACAACTGCTGAATGACTTGGAAGTCATTTCTTCAGTAAAAATCCGATACAGTCATGCACATAAAAGAGTACAGTTGGTTTAACGTGCAACTCAAGCCATAGCCGAACCCATTTACGTTATGACGCTTAAAGCGCCATCTATTGCTAACATTTGGAACTATTTTTTTTTTTATACCATACCATTTCCCCTTTCTTCGAATATATTCAGTTCAAATTTCAGATCATTCTGAGCAGTTGTTTCTTTTTTTACAACATGTTGAAAATTATAATCAAAATATAATTATAATCACCCTGTATATATCTACTTATGTCATCTGTTAGCAATTAATTTCTTATAAGCAAAGATATTATAAAAAAATTTGCTTTTTAAATGGCGATTTTGAAACTTCCCAGTTTGTTCAATGCTTTGGATAGATTGAAAAAACATTCGATTTGTCTTCAAATGGTAAAGTTATTTAATCTTAAGATATTTTCCCGTAGGTCAATAAATGAAATTTAAATTAATTTTTAAATAATATTTTGATGATAATTTTATGTAGTTGGTTTTTGACACTTGGTAAGTAACACTAAAAAGTAATGGAAACCGCAGAACCTGTATTTATTATTAATGGAAACCACAGAACAGGAGTTTATTATTGAGATGTGGTGTGCACAAAAGTGATTTAACTACTATTTTAGTCAAGCTTATTTGTTAATCTTATTCAATCCCAAGCGTGATAGCGATATAAATGAAATAGTATTATTAAGACTTCACTTAATATACTTTATGTAGAAGTCTTGAGCAGTTTCAAATCACTTCTGTAATGCCTTCTGTAATAGCATGTGACTATAACATGGGTTATAATAATAATAAAAGGAGAATAATCAAGAATCAGTTTTCAATCAAGCATAGCACAGACATTATACAATATTAAACAAAGGTGTTTCTGATTTGAACACTTCGAATTTTCTTTGTACTTTAATATTTAATATCAATTCATTCCTTCAAGTAGGAAATTTTATATCCAAATTGAAATGGTAGATCTTCACGCATTTGTTACTTATCGAAGTGACAAGCTAAAATGGAAAAAAAAGTAGTGCAAGAGCTGTAGAAAAGTCCAACCATCGCGTCAAAAACTAATCGTCCGGAAACTTTCACTGGACCACAAAGTCAAATGTTGTAGCACAAATTTCTTAAAGACGAACTCCATTACCAAAAGAGTGTACAGTAGTTTGTGTTTCATTTTCGCCACTGTTAATGTCTAATTAAGAGAGGGAAAATGATGCAATCTGGTACGGAACCGACTGCAACGATATTAGCTTTGTGGTATCTTCAGGTATTTTAATTAAAACGTTATAATTGGTGGTTTGATCAGCTGCCGCAGTATCCCAGCAATCCTGTACAATAAAGAATGCTCAAATTAATTATGTGGAAATAATTGAAATTACCTCTGCGCCCGACGGTTTGTTTGCAGTTAAATTGTTTGGTGTAATATTCAGATTTCATTAATGTAATGTATTAAAGAACTAATTTCCTCACATTTTTAGACTAATCTGAAATCTGTCAAATTCAAAATATGAAGAACAGTATTTTTGAAAAAAAATAAAGATTTCGTAAGTTTTTATATTATTATCTCCTAGTAGCATTAATAGGTCTGCTACTATTGATTCGATTTTGAGTTCTCACTTTCTAGCTTAGAGAACGGATTAAAAAGAATAAGAAACCAATATCTAATGGCAATATGATCTCACGATATGTACATATCTCAAATAGGAAAAAAATCGTTAACGCTTAACCGACTAGCTTAGACTGTGATTACTGACTTGCCTGAATCTCATTCGAATCTTGGGGCCAACATGAATGTTTCCTTTCTTTCTTATTCTTGTCTCTTCTCCTTCTCTTTCTTTCCTTTCATTAATTCTGCTATCGGTACAATATGACCTTACATTCTAGTACAACTGGGATATACCACAAACCTAATGGAGAATAGAATTCAAGATTCTATGTGGACGAGCACACCTATTTTATTTATTCTAATTCTATCCTTATAAAGTCCATTAGATCTCTTGCAGAGTCATTTCCATCTTGTGAAGATGAAAATGAATAACCCATCTTTCAAAAAAAAAAATTACTTTGCTGACTTTCGACTGTATTTACTTTTAAATTTTTTATTATTTGAGTGGTCATTTCGTTGTAGGATATAGGTAGCTAAGTCTGAATAAAAATAAACACATAATTCGTCATTACACCATACACCAAATATTTCCAAAACCTTAACGGTTTTCTTCTTCAAGTGGTTAAAAAATAAAAAATAAAAGAAATAAAAAGAAAGAGAACACATCTTTTTTCTTTTCAAAATATTTTGGAATAAGAATATTAAAACAAACAAAAACCATAACAATCAAGGCTCGTAGAATGCTACATGTCATATATATGAATCATTATTATACGTCATAAACATATTATTAACGTAATAAATACAACAATTTTGAAAAAAATTTCCATCCTTGCATCCAATTCTGCAATTAAAGATGGGAGAAACTATTCTTTTTGAATTAATTGTCCAGATTAATTTATTTAAATTAGTCGTCCATATTTTTAATACAAAATATCTTCTCAAACAAAGTTTCTTCTCACCTTGACTATTGAAGATGGGATAAACTATTCTTTTTGAATCTTGATTTAATATTAGCTTCTAAGTCATTGCCTTCGGATTAAATAAGCCTTGGGATTATTCCAAAGATATATTAATTAACATTGGATGAGAAGAGTTAATAACATAATAGAATCTAATTCAAATAAGAAAATTAGGCTGCAGATAAGAAGGTACTATTTTTTTTAGTCTAATTCAGAGTTATGAAGTCGAAAGAGTTTTTTTTTTTCAATCTGACGTTGCCGAAAGCTATCGATTCCACGACTCCTTTCCCTACTCCGACTCCACTACAATTCCGAGTTGAACTTTTACAAAAAATTTAAAGATAATTACTCTATACTCAGATTCTCAAAATTAAAGTTCTATTATAATTCACGTATTTATAAAATTTCAAAATCCTAAAGTTATTTTTAGTTGGTTAAAAGGTTTTTTTTTACTATGTATTAAATTCGATTTTGAATTCTTATCATTAAAAAAAAAAAAACATTTTTTATAACAGTGACCTCAAGTCAAAGCTCACCAGACCTTATTTGAAATTTAATTCCAGATGAAACAAGATAAGTGCTTATCGAAATGGCGTTTTATAATAGCAAAACTGGTATTAAGGCAATAATTATCTTTTAAGCCAGCGGTTCCCAACCTTTTTCAGCTGGCGACCCACCTTTCCTTATCGGAATACCTTTACATATATAGGAATAGAAGAATATAGAATAAAACCATATTTGTATCGTATCCCTTCCTTACATATGATCGATTTTCGATTTTTCTGATCTTCTCTGATGGTTTATTCGATGGTTTCTGATCAAGTCGCGACCCACCGTTTGGGAAACGCTGTTTTAAGCAATAATAAATATAGTAAAAACAACTTATATAGTAACCATTAACACCATACCTCCTTTTTTAGGCCAAATCTCTTCAAATTAGGTTTTAAGATTTAACTCAGCATGCACCATCTTTGATTAAATTATTTATTAAAATAATAATAAATAATATACATTGCGTAATTTCGGAAATATTCCTTATTCGGAAAAAGATAGTAAAAAAAGGAAGAATATGGAAAACATGTTAATTCAAAAGCACAGAACTTGAATAGATACGATGGTATTGAAGTGAACAACGAAATTATATTTTTAGCTAATGGTTTGATAGAAGACTATTTACTTTCATATAAATCTGTGGAGTTCAAAGAATTATTATCAATTTGGATTTTGACTAGTTTATTGATAAGAATTGTATTTAGATAGTTGGTAATTGTAACGAAAATGGTTTTGTATTATTGGATTACAAGTTTTTGTACCATTATTAGAAAGTGTTATTATTTGTTTTATTAAGTGATATATCATATATTTGTTTTTCTCATTTGTTAATTTAGTCTTTATTGATGAAAGTTTGAAAAAAGAATATTTCCGAAAATTCGCGATGTATATTATTTATTACTAGCAGCAAAGCTTGTAGGACGACAGACATAAAAAATCTGAAAAAATCCTTTTATTATCAACTATTAACTACAAAGTAAATATCTCCTTCTATCAGATGTCCTTGATGTATTCGGTCAAGAATTTTGATATTGACGACTTGCTCCAGAAATAGCAACATATAACTGTCCATGACTAAAAACAGGTTCTGGTAAATAAATACCAAGCTTATCTAAAGTTTGTCCTTGTAAATAAATTTTACTAAAAGTAAGAATGGAATAATTATCATTTTTGACCCATAACGCCGAAAGGCATTTAAAACTCACCTTCATAATCTAAATACTGTCCTAACTTGTAAACAAAGCTTCTACGGCAAAAATGGTTTCGATTTCAGCGTAAAAAACTGAAAAAGTATGCCAAATTTCATTACAATGGGTGCAGTGGTATCAAAATTATTTGGTTTTGAACGCATGTTTTGTTAGAATTTCAGTTGTCTAGGTCAGTTCCCAACGATAAAATTTCTTGGAAACAACATGGAATGAAAAAATGAACTAATATTTCATCCAATTTGAGTACTTTTGAGTCAATGGTACCATTGAGAACCGTTAGATCTATCTTAATAGCTTAATTATATCGAGTTACAGACAGACAGACGAACTTAGCCAAGTATATATATTATTTATTATTATTTTAATAAATAATTTAATCAAAGATGGTGTATGCTGATTTATGTAATAATAAGTCAAAGATAATTTTGAAAATCAATTTAGAAGTTTTTGGTTTCCCGCAACTTCGATTTCTAAGCAAACTATATAAAAACTATTAATTATTATGCAATTTCGTTAGGAAAAGTTTTTTTCTGATATTAAAATTATCTTAGAAAGGATCTGAAAAATATAAATATCTTTTCTTGTATTATTATTGCTTAAAAATAAATATAATTGTTCATAATAGGTATTGTCATTTCAACTACCCAATGAATCAGAAGATGATTTCCATCTATCATAAATAAAACTAATATATTAAGGCTATTTCCTGGATTGCAAATTTAAGATTATTACGATTCTTATTTAACTAAAGATGACGTCCTTAAGCTCTCTGCAATAGAAGCTGATTTTTTTTTTATTTTGGTTATGGATAGAAAAAAACTTACAAACTTCTAAAAATATTCACGCAGGGCCGTCGCGTGGTTTGTTGGCGCCCGGGGGCAAGATTTCATCAGGTGCTTCCCCCCCCCCCCCAACTCAATCCCACCCAGGGCCTTTAGGCACTTGATATTTGCGCCCCCTCCCCCATCCTGAAAATCTACAATCAAAAAGAAAACGGAATCTCCGATTCAACAATCAAATTTTGTTGTTTTATTGGCGCCCCCCCCCCTGGCCGCGACGCCCAGGGCGATCGCCCCGGTCGCCCCGCCCACGCGACGGCCCTGTATTCACGTAACATCTAAAACAAGTAATTTTTTTATTATTATAGCATTATAAGTTTTAATGAAAAAATTTAATATTTTATATGTCTGCACCAAAATGAATTCAGTTCAAAATACAAATGTTTCTTTTTTGAAGGAATTTTTTTTTTAATCCTTGCTCTAACAATCCAAGTTATCAATTTATGTCTTCGATCAGGGCAAGTATTATTTTGTTGACTGTTTTCCTGATAAAAACGAAAGACGACGGGTGAGAGATATTGTAATCTTTTGTAAAGGAGAAAAATTACAAAAGAATAGAAAGCAAAAAAACTTTTAAACCAAGCGAACCACTGTGTAATAGCCGAGATATCCGATCGTTGGTCTAGAACATTTCAGCATATGAGGCAGCGCGAGTTAAATATAGATATTTTTTTTTTGTTTTTTTTTTACAATTGCCCGGGCTCGTAGACTAATCGTCTTTCTTTAGGCCAACAACAAGGGGCGAGATATGATGCCTTTAACCGATGAATCGTTGTCCAGGGTATGCCATAGGAGGCAGCATCAAGTGATACCCGCTGGAACGGACAGAAGGAGAAACAGAAGAAGAAAGAAACATCCATGCCACGACCTTGATTCGAACCCGGGAACCGGCATACTGGCCGCACGGCAGACCGCCGTCGAGACCGCTCGGCACGGCAATATAGATACGTTATGACTATAAATGAATTATAAATTTGTCCGTTGCTGTTATTACATAGAAAAAAAAAAACATCTTATGGCATTAAGCAGAAATAAATAACAAACAAATAAAAAAAGAAGTTTAGATAAGGTATTATTTTATAAATTATTATTATTATTAGAATTTCATAATAAAAGGATAGAGTAAAAATAAAAATTCTCAAGAAATAAAAATAAAATAAAATAGAAATAAAATCAAATAGAAATACAAATAAATAATATTCTCTCAATAATCTAGAATCTAAACCACTATAGTGTAATAACTAATCAACAAATTGATTGCATTCCTTTCACTATTAAAAACAGGTTGATCATTTCAACCCTTTCTTGCTTTGTTGCTCAACACTTTATTTTTGACAATTGTTCTTTTTGCAAAACATCAAGTGAATTAATGAATTTCAATTTTCAACCTGAATTCATATGAGCAGAAACACTAGTGAAAAAGTTAGAAAAGTTTCGCTTCTTATTAACCGGATATTTTCTTATTAATAATAGTTATTATTATAAGTTTTCTCGCTTACAGTAAGTTTAGAAAATATTCTAAATTGATAAGACTTATAAATTAAATGTATTTAGTTGTAATTATTAAAAGTGTGTAAAATCCTACAAATTTCTTTACAGCACAAAAATCTTTGCAGGTCATCAATTAAAGAAATTGGGACATATTACTGTGGAAAACTTTTCACTATACTGAAATCCCAAATCGAAAGCAAAGAAAAGCAAGGAATTCATACAAAATATTATTTTAATTTAAAATTTTATAAGACCTAAATTAGTTCCTAGAATCTTTCATGAAATATTCATGTATAAGAAACTCTCAGGAGCTTTAAAATGCAGGATATAGAAGGTATAACTTTGTAATTTTAATATATCATGATGAATTTTTTTTTCCCTATACTTTAGAAAAGATGACAAAAGCTAATATGACTTCAAAGCTTAAGGCGAAAACTTTGATAAGCCGAGCATTTTTCTTTCTTTTTTTTTTTCTTGGCAAACATTACCAGGGGATCATTCATCTTTCTTGCTTAAAATTTTGTCTTTAACTGAAGCTCATTTTATTCAGGAAGGAAGTTTTGCCATTCTCTAAACAAAATGTCATTTTCGGGAAAGGTGCCGGAAATAACTTTAAAAATAAGCAAAAGCTTCTCAGTAGTTTCATTTTATGTCCAAAAATCACATTTTTTCTGTGTTTTGTTTCTTCTTTACTCTACACAGTACTTCCTTACTTTCACGAGTAAATGTTTTAAGTGAGAACTTGATCTAGATTAAAATTTAATGACAATAACAGAGGTTATGTAGTAGGCCTATGTACATATATATCTACACACTATAATTATTCACATGTTGTACATTATTTCTTTAACCAAAAAGCAAGCCAGTATTTCATCATTTGACGAAACTTATATACTCTTCTGGAGTAGTTTGCAAAAATATCTTTAATTTACCGTTATCTATTAACCACAGGCCCCACATCTGCAAAATTGAATAGAAAATTGAGTTATCCAAAATTGAGTTACACCAGCATAAAAAATTGAGTTTTCTCCAAGTTTTTATGAAAATTTTCTAAAATCACGAATTTACGACTTTGATTGACAAAAAACTTTATTGCCAAAAAATAGTGAAGAATATAGTTTCTCAGGTAAACAGAACTAGATACTTCAGACTAAAATTAGACATATTGAAAATCTTTAGAATTTTCTTTAGTGCGTCACCTTTTTATTACTACGTATTAAGTTGATGATACCAAAGACCTGTACTTAATACTGCCTCCTTTAAACATTTGTTTCCAAAGAAAAACCAAAAGGCAGCGAAACGAAATAGTCCGAAAATTTTTGGTTTACAAAAATTACTTTTATGTCCCTTTCTTTAGCAGTATTTTAACTATTTTTTTTTATATTACATTATGCAGGAATCAATTTTTAGATACTTTTTAGTTGCACTATATTTTGTCAATATGTGTTACTCTCAATAATTTACACACATGAAAAATCTCTCTTCGTGCAGAGGCGTCTCCGGGAATTTAGAATATGGGTGTGTTGATGATTCTAGCGTTCAACAACAAAAAAATGTTTTATCCTTTTTCTGATGCAGGGAGGGGTAACAACAAAACGATCACTTTCCATCAAATAAAAAAATAATTCCGAAATGTTAGATTTCTTCCATGACTTTTATGGAGAGTTCAGTCCCTATAACGTCCTGGCTGCCCCCCCCCCTCCTTCCCCATTGGTACCACTGTGTCTTTGAATTTAATTTTATCACTTTTGATCTGACATAAATATTGGCGTTCGTTCAATTGGTGAACGAAGAACAGATGAGGAATATTCGAAATTGATGAGTATGGAATTCCGATTTGTCCATCGATTGATGGTACTTATCAAAAATTCAGTCAATAATTGCTACCGAAACAAGATTTAAAAATTTATCCTGTGCTTTCAATACTCCAAACTCGATATTGATGTTTGCGGTCAACGTAACATAATAAAACCTAAAACTTCTAAGTTTCTAGTTTCCAGTAGTTTCAAAGATTATGTTAAATATTATAAATATTTAAAATAAAAAGTGCTTAACACGTTTTATAACTTGTTTCTTGCAAAAAGCAAGAGATCAATTTGATTGGGCCCATTTTTTAAGATAAGCATAAAATTATGGATATTTTCGAAATTCTGAAATTATCATTTGATTTAACTTTTTAAATTTTCAGTAAACTATAATTATATAGTTGAATTTCAGTAAAAGCTTAGAAGTTAATATCATTTTATCATAATTTCAATAAAAAGTTATTTACCTAATAAGAAGATGGGAGATTAATAGCTAAGAATGAAAATATCTTTCAAATTATTTATTATCCTCTCAATTGAAATCATTGTAAACTAACAATTCATTCCCAAACAACACAACTCTAGCCTACCAAAGACGGCTTATAATGAATCCATTTGCTCGTAAGAAGATAGGGCTGTTTCTTTAAGCATTCTGTAAATCTTTCAGCATATTTAGGCTTTGGATAACTTAGGACCTTCGAAACATATTAAATATCGCTTTTAATTTTGCTATTCCAACGAAATCTTGTTGAATGGCCAAATGTAAAATGCGAAATTAGCCAAATGTAGAATAATATAAGTATTTGAGGTTTTGGAAACAAATGATGACTTTTACAAAGTATCTCACAATCTTGAAAAAACTTTCAAATAAACTCAAAATTAAAGCCTGTTAAGGAAGAGCATCGTCCTCTGTGATGTAAGTGAAGCTCAAAATGAGTGAAGCTCATATATTCATTTGGTTGGCGTTGTCGGTATGACATCGGCCTCTCACCTCTGAGTACCGGGGTTCGGTTCTCATGTGGGTTTCGTGATGGTGGACTCAGGTTTGGGGGGGGGGGGTTCTCCCATTTCCCCTGCACTTCTCCCACCATTTTTTCTCAGTCTTTCTCTCCATCTCTTTATATTTCTGTGGGATAGTACAATAGACCTCCGGTCGCAGTGCTTGGCTTGTCTGCCACCCACCTTCACTACATAAACATAAACATATTCATTTGGTACATTTATTTATAATATATACGCAATATTTTGGTATATTCGCTTTATTTATTGTGATATTTGTACTAGATTGATCAAAAGTTTGTGAAAAAGCAAAGGGTTCCTGGTTTTTTGTTTGTTTGTTTTTTTTTTTTGATGCAGAGAATTGAAGTCTTCTCCACATGATATTGGAGATCCACGAAATGCAAAGTTCTAGATTCTCTCATTTTAGATTCAGAAAAATTATAAAAAAAAATCGGTGATTACTTTCTAAAAATGGTTACGACAGAATTTCTGACTGTCACATATTTATTCAGCAAAATCAAAGTATTGATGTAATGCAACGGTAGTTGAAATCTGATCAGTTTTCTGCGATGTGCTCTAAACAGATTGAATACCAAATGCATTCATCACATGCTGGTAGAATTCCATTGGAAATGATTAATTTAATGCTTGCAGAGTTTCAATTGCTACTTCCAAAGTTCCTTCGCCTACAGAAGCAATAATTTATAGCTTTGTCGTGTAACATCTTGTTAAAGAGATTTAATAACTGGAAGGTTTTTATCTTTTATCCATCGAATTAAGTTTTAATAAAATTCTTCTACTGCCATCTTATCTGAATCATTTAAGATATGTTGACAAGGAACACTTTAATTCCCATTTGCAGACTATTGACGTTCAGATTCTAATGAGGAAATTCTTTTTTGACAAATGAAATGAAATCAGCCTTGGTCTCTTTGATTCCTTCCAAATTTACAGGTTTTTTGTGAGGAAAATTTAAAGATTTTTCTTGACTTGTAAAGTCTTGTTTTTGTTTGTAAAGTCACATGTGTTATCTATGTGAAAAGTGAAAATTGAATATTAATTTAATAAGCTGTTTATTAAATTTATTTCGTAAACAATTACTTGAAGAGTATCAGTTATTGATTTTGTATTTAATTTATTTGAGATTGTTTTATTTTATTATGCTTTTTCACGTAATATACATTGGTAATAATTAAGAAAATCTTTACATTCTACATATGTAATATTTTAAGTAAACTGTTTTGTAAAATACAAAGAGCTAAGTTATTTAGAATCATGTTTCTGCTAATTGAATAGTCTTCAATATTGTCACTTGAATTGATTAGAAATAAAGTATGAAATTATTCTGTTTTTAATTTCGGGTAAATTAAAACAGTGATATTTATCCACATTACCATATTCTATCAATTCCAGACATTAAGATCAAATTAAAAATCTTAAGTTAAAAATCCTCATTAAATTTAAAGCTAAAATTCCACATCTTGACCGTTTAAGCTTAAAGTCAATGGTCTTCGTTTGTAAATAGATATTTTGAATTCAGCAGAAGTGGATGTTCACTAACTCCTGAATGGAGAAGGGTTGAAGATCCACTCTATTATGTTTCTCCTGAGAATAAGATACGTGTCTTTTCTAGAGATGTTCGTGAAGAGGGTTCTAACATCAAGAGATATTTTGGTAAGTATCTCAAATGCTATGTTCAGTTACTATGTACTAATAAGTGCATGAAATTTCAGAAAGTATTCAGGAAAACCTTACAAGAATTTGTAAAGAGTTATCCAATTTTGCCTGTCAATTGAATATTCTATCCGCAATAAGTCATTTATAAATACAAATATCACTTAATAAAAAAGTGAAGCGGGATACCTTTTGATTGATTTTTACTGAATTGAAAGTGATGAAATTAGTGTACTTTTTTTGTCGCTACTGAAAAATTAATATACTTTCTGAAATTCAATGTTGGTCTTATGAATTTGACTTAAACCAAAACGAAATGGGAGACTGGCTTTTTAATTGAATAAAAATTGATGATTAACTAAAACCTTAGTTGTGGAATGGACTACATAGAATATTCCTCCCTTTATTCAATGTAGAATTGGCTAAGGAATTATTTTGACAGAAATTCTTTATCCGGCTTAAGTTAAAGTTAAGTCTTTACAAGTTCTAATAACGTAGTTTAAATATTAATATGATCCCTTTCACCACCGTACGTTCATAATTATTAACAACCTTATTAGAATTTTTCAACCTTATTAGCTTACTAAAACAAAAAAGACAGTGATTTTTTTCTATCGAAACTCTTGAAAGACCAATAAAATTTCTTCGTAAGTTCTCTTTCCGCTTTCAATCAATAATCCTCTGTGTATTCTTCTGGCGTTTAACACTATCTGCTCGTATTCTGGCGTAACTAACTTATGTGCTGTGTCAATTTAAAATGTACAAGATGATCTGTTTCCCTACTTCAAACTAAATTAAACTATAATAAGCATTGGACTACATTTAGTACTATAGTTACTATCATTATCTGATAAAATTAACTTCAATTGGAAGGTACTAGAAAATCTTTATTTGAGAATCTCTAATGATGTTATTAACAGTAAGTCGGGGAAAAATGCTTAATGGGAGAAGAATGGTTAAATGGTAATGATCATGCGTGTCAAGGGGAAGAGTTGATGGGGGTTGTGACCCTTCTTTACATCCAAAGAAAAAAAAACTGATTTTTTTTTTTTTTTTTTTTAGGTAACCTGAATAGATCCCAAAAAAGTTCCGTAACATCAACATTAAAAAAACATCTAACATTTTTGTGTAAGCTAGATCTTATAACTATTAGTAAGATTTATTACTGAAAGTAAAGAAGTAGGCTAAAATAAAGCCTTATACAATAAATTTCACTGAAATAATATGTAATAATGAAAGATGTTACGTGCGCTACTCATAAGTACCTAAAGGTACTTGAAGATAAATAGGTTAGAATATAACCGAAACCGGGTTGTACTTCTTTTTGTTGAGTTATTAAATTTAACTCATTATTAATCAGGTGTGCCGGCTTACTCCTTTGTTCTACAGAAATAATGTGAAATATGTGTTTAATGTATTCTTAAAACAATTCTCAATTTTCCCAATATTTCTTAAAATTGGATCTAAAAGCTGTACTGAAAACATATTTTATTGTTAACTTCTGTATTGAGGTATTTAGAGAACATTCTAGTAAGAGCTTAGGTTAAGCTGTCGCTTATTAAAATAAATAAACTAGTCTGAAAACGTGAAGATGATGACGGAGTTTATGTATTTTATTCACTTGAATAAGAAAGTGAAGAGAATGAAGCTTGTCAAGTTAATAAGAAGCAAAGTTAAGTTGTTCATCTTCCACCAACTAATTATGAAAAGAACTGTGACATCCAATGTAAATGATTTTATATTTTGCTTAATTGTAATTGAATATTTTATGCGAAAGAATATTGGATAAATTTATCAGCTAGATTTCAACTACATACTTTCAAACATTGCTGGAAATTAATGAAAAGTAATTCATAGTCTTCTAACTTTTATTCAGAAAATATTAAATTAAAGGGATTTTCTGTTATTTTCTTTTTGAGTATATCAACGATAAGTTACTAAATCCTCTTCAGGGTACAAAAGCTTTGTGTAAACTGTAAAAGATTGTCGTTTTGTTCTTATGTTGTTGTTTTTTGCAACATTTTAATGCTATGTTTATCAATTAAACTGGAGTACAAAATAAATATTATTTACTGTCATACAGAAAAACTGTGATCAGAATAGAGTTTTTATGTTTTGCTGACTTTAAATAAGTTGCTAGTTTTTCTCCATTCTATAAGTATTTTATGTGACACTCGGAATAAATAAAACAAAAGAAAACGTGTATTTGTAAAAAATTGTAACACTCTTCATGCTATTTAAAAATTAACAATTGATGATTTTTTGGAGAACTTGACAGTTGGAACATCCCTCTTAAGTGTTGCATTATTAATCAGCAAGCATACTAGGGTTCATTTTATCCCTTCACCATGCATGTCTTGGTGAAATCTTTCGCCATGTGCGACGCTGATAGCACCGATATTTTCAACGAAGAAATCCTAGTGATAGTTTTAAGAAACAAATTATAATGGAAATGTTATGTTCCATAACTTTGAATGGAAGAGTTTGCAGCCACAATGTCACGATAGTTCTGTGCTTTAAAATTCCCAGCCCCCCCCCCCCAAAAAAAAATTAAAACTTTTAAACTATCTCCACGCCATTTTTTCAACTTGGCTTAACAGATCTTCGAATTTTCCATCTTGAATAAAATCTTTACTTTGAGTGTCCACATGAATGCCTTCTTTAATTTAGCATCACATATTCTAAAGTCGGTTTCTTTTAAAGATTGAAGTCAGAGAACCGCGTAACACATTATTCTGCAGCGAAGAATATAGTTCCACCGTTCTTGTTATTTCATCCTGAATTTACAAGATTATTATTAATTTGAAAACATTAAATATTTTAAGACAATAAATGTAACTGTTCAATTTATTAGATTTATTTATTTTCGTTCTCGTAGTAAGAGAACATGCGATTGGTTAATGTAGTTGAGGTGCTCATTTCAATATGCATCCCACGCGCCTCCTTATAAATATTTCAAAAGTAATTGTAAAAGTCAATCAATTCACAGCAGTGCGGAACAAAAAATTTTAAATGTTTATTACAAGTTTAGAGACTTGGAACAATACTTTACAATTTATGATGTCATTCTTGACAGGAATATCGGTTAAGTCTTTTTATGCCATTAAGAAAGAATTTCAAAATAGAAGGTATTTTACGCACACCAGGCAAGAAGAGGCCTCGGAAAGCAAACACATCACGGTCGGATAAAATTTGCACTGATTCATGGGCAAATGATTCATTTCTGTGCACGGCAATTAAAGGTAAAATACATAAAATGTTTTTTCAAAATGAAATGCCAACAGTATAAAATGTATTGAAAGAAATTACTGACGATCCGAAGTTGCCAAATATTTCCCGCAGTACATTGTATTGTTGTTATTGTGTTGTTGTTAATTATGTAGGGTTCTATCCTCTTATACACCTGAAAATGTTTTTCGAAAAGAAAAACGAAATATTGTGAGTATTTCAGATAGTTGTTTTGTGAGAATTCTGGAGTAAATCACTTACATTTTAATGAAAGATGACTTAAAAAAAAACGCTTGTTTTGCTAATTTGGGGAATCGATCTAATATCCTTTGTCTTACAAGCTGAATCTTTTATCCATTAGACCACCACGAAGTATTGTACTGCTCCGCATGACGTCACTTCAATCTTTCATTTAACCGACTTTAGGGAACTTTGAAGGCTTTCACAAGTTTTTTTTTTAGAAATCTCTAATCTTAAATGAAGTGGAAGAAAGAAAAAGGATTGCAGGATTGACTACTGGGAGTTAGGCAACATTTTTCTTTCCGATAGTAAGTGACGGACGCTTCGGCCACAGATGTTTCAATTGTACTTGGCATATTGATTTTTTTTCCAAAAACAATTTCGTATTAAACTGCTTATATTAGCAGCATAAGCGCACAGATGGAAATTGGTTTCCATTCCACTTGTCCAAAATGACGTATATTGAGCAACTATTTTAAAAAAGTGAATTAAGAGTCGCTACTACGTTGTTTTATGATGAAGACCATCCATCGCTGAGCAAATATTCTTACAATAAATTAAATCGCTTTCTTGCGAATGAAAGGTTTAAACTCGTCTTGGTGGTTTTAGAAAATACACGCTTTGGTGTATGATTGAAGTAAATTCCAGTCTGAAGTCTGGATCCTCAAAGTTCAGCCATTTTGTTTGGACACATTCAAATCTCGAAGAAAATCGTTTAAAACACCTTGAGTTAATAGATGCGGTCGGAATCAATGTGGAGCCAGCACAGCTTAAATAAACAATGAAAAACTCATCAAAAAAGAAATTGGTGAGAAAATTCATGTACGTTTCGTGACCTCAATGAATTTTCTTAGTGCATAATAAGACTAAAACGTGTATGCAAATATTAATAAATAACTATGGTTGAGAACACGTTGACATCAAAGTGACATCATAGAACAGCTGCTTCACGTTAGTATGGTGATGATCAGCTAGGAGTAATCACCAGTAAACAACGAGCCAATATCATCGTCATATGAGCGTGAAACATCTGTTCTAGGAAGTTCAATTGTAAACCCTTGATCTCACCATTGTTCTTTATCAATAGATGGGGCTTAAAAGAATATGTATTTTGTTTTAAAAGTAGGCTCAAGTTGCTTCTCATGTTAAACTGGGCCAGCGTCATCGTATTCCGAGTCTAAATGGGCTAGAGTTAAAATCTTTGGAGGCTGTGGTATAGGTACGTATTATTGTGTTTAGATTTAAATTTTAAATGTTTGTTGTTTTGGTAATGTTTGTTAGGCAAAATTAACAATCTGATGGGTTCCTTCTAAATTGATCTTTGGGTTCCTACTAAATCATGGGGGCTGCAAAAGGTTTGTGATACCAATCTTGGATACCTCCTTTATAATCAAAATATAGCTCAGAACGTTTTTTTAAAGAGTCGAATGGAATTTCCTCGTTCAGCTTTAAATGTCATTCTTCCAAACATATAATAGACAGCGTATGGAGGATTGAAATACGACCTTGACCTAATGGCAAATTACACTTCAACTATAGCACAATTTTGAAACTTCAGCAACACTGTAATCTAATTTTTATCTAATTATATTACCAAGCTATCCCAATAAACACAGGCAATGCCAACTTATTACTGGCATAAGTTTCTCAGACTAGACTGCGTGCCTAGACTCAAACTGTGTGCAGTTGCAAAAATAGTAAAAAGTATAATTATTTGGGAAAAAAAGTTATTTAACTAATTGTGACAAAATTAGTGGGATCTTTCAATATAGTTATTTAAAAAAAAAAATTCCGCACAAAAGAATTGTGGTTGATAGCAAAATTCTGATTGTATATTGGAATTCAGCAAAGTTATTGTAGAAACTTCTTCTACAATAGCTATTGTAGAAAATCCTTCAATTTTGTTTAGTGTTATTTTCATAGATCCGTTTCATCATTTTCAGAAGTTCAAAATGCTTTTCGCATCGATATATCATTAAACTCCATTTTCTTCTATCCTGTTTCCTTAATTATTCATATTAGTATATGGCATTCTCATCGAAAAGCATCGTAATCAATGATGTATTACTTAAAAACTATTTTGTTTAAGACTTGGTATGTCATAGGTGAAGATGGCTCAAGCTTCGACCAGATAAGTGAGAAGATGAAACTACCCTGAATTCTTGGTGAAGACGAAGACTAAAGGTAAATGGAGCAATCCCTTGATTGTCTCCACTTCATAGTTTTTCGTTTGGTACTGAAGAAATTGCATCGTCGTTAAGCAAGTGTTGTTCTGTGAGCGTTTCCTACTCTTCGAAAGTGCTTCAATGTCTTTTCGTTTCGAATCAACGAAGCGATAATTATGCTTGTTTGTGTGAACGCGAATTCGAGTCTTCGAGAAAATCGTCTCTAGTCTCAGGTCGGTAATTCGAAGGTGTTTGTAAGAGAAGCAAAATCTCGAAAAAGGGTGATAATCATAACTATGGATACATTTACGTCTCATTTCGCGAACAACTTCCAGAAATTTTATACAGGGTGGCGCACATAAAACCGGCCTAAAAAGGCATTTCTTTTTATATTGTATTATTATTTTGAGCCGCCACCCTCTATAATGCTGCTAATTTAGAAATACAAAGAGCTGTTAACTATCAATTTACAATGTCATGAAAGCTTGGTTTGAAGTTTTAGTATTTGTCAATACTGATGTATTTCTATTTGTTTTAATTACAGAAGAATATTTTTGAAGCCGTTACATGTTTCGGCCAAACTATACAATGGCCGTCATCGGACGAGAATAAAGGAGCAACAATACTCCCACCGTTATAGAGGCATTGTTAATAATCAATAACATATCAATCAAATAAACAATATAATATCAAAATACTTTTATCAAGCTTAAGCTTTACTTAGATTCTGATGAAACTAGTATATTACGACAACAAAGAGATGCTTACTTAAGGAAGTTTATAGAATTGTATTCGATTATGAAGAATAAGTCATTTAATATTAAGTTATCTATTGATAATGTACTTGATAATGTATTGATAATGTTTGCTGTTTTAAATGCTTTTCCTCTTGATTGCCTATCAGCTTATGTGTTTATTTGATTGAAATGTTAAGAGCGCATTTACAATTACATGCCTGATGTAATTTAGAACAAGTTCTATTTTCAAATAGATGATACGCCATTTTGTAGGAGCCATCTGATACCAGCGCTCCTGGTGACGAATTGAAGAACTTGAAATCCAATCGATTTTGGATAATTATTCGAAATTACTGACTACAAAATAGATTTCGCGAACACAGGTAATCTTTTCCCTACGTTTTAGGGATGCTTCCACAAACAGCTACATTATTAAATATCGAGTAATGATTTTATTTATATAAATATATTGATTTATTTTAAATCATTTATTCAATGCATCGAATTACCGAAAGACTGTTTTTAATTAATTAAAACAAGAAATAATAGTTTATTTTTAATTTTATTTTTATTTTTAATTTTTTTTTATATTTCTTGTTAATCTCGAGCAACGACGATATGTTTTCGATATTTCAATCGGTCGTCCATTCAAATTTTCAGGCCGAAATTCTGTTCTGATTTTGATTAATAATGTAGCATTTTCTGGAAGCATCAACGAAAACATAGGGAAAAGATGACCTTCGTTCGTGAAAATCAATATCCCTAATCAGTAATTTTGAATAAACACGATACAAATCGATTTGACTTGAAGTTCTCCAATTCGCCACAGGAGCGCTAGTGTCAAATGGCTCCTATGGAATAACATGCCATCTATTTGAAATCCTACATTTAAAGCGTCAGAAGCAGTATCTTTTTCATCATCATGGCCCGCCTATGGCGCACAGATTGCCTATTGAAAAGGTACGTCTAAAGCGATCTGAAGATATGGCCGAAACAACTAGCAGTTTTTTTGAAATTTAGTAATGTTTATATTAATTTAAATGTGTTGAGTAAATTTTAAGTTGATAAATAAATTAATTAATGCTTTATTAGTCAATGAAAAAAAAATTGATTTAAGAAGAGATAAAAAAATACTAGAAAATATCTTTTTTTTTATATGTTCTCTGTGACAAAAAATTCAAAGAACCATGAAGGAAGTGTCTAATTCCAATGAAAGTCCATATACAATTGCTTTCCCATTAGATATTCAAATGATTAAAGTTTAGTTATGAAGAAACGTCACCATCATCTCATGACTCAATGGAAGTGCCAGTGTTTTGGTCTATTTAAAGACCTCAGAATCTTGCTAGACATCTTCTGCTTCGCGGAACTGTTGCATTCCATTATTTGCCTGGGCAACCTGCTCGAGGATGCTATGAGCGATTGAAGGACTTCGAGGCCGTATCGTGGGTCTCCTTGAAATGTATATGAATTGCTCGCAGGTTGCGCTATAATGATTCTTTTGTAGAAAGGTGTTGGCATCGATGATAGTATGAGACACTCATTCACTTATTCAAGGATCTTGCTGTATACATCCCGTATGCATTCTGTATACAGCAACCGATATCTACCCGTATTATTGGTAGACGAGTTGCAGACTCTAGGTTTTATTTCCATCGTCCATTTCGAGGCATTAACAATCAAGAACCAGAAGCTCTAGGGTGCTGTTGTAGTACATGGTCTCGTAATATGTTCTCTCTAGACCTACTTGAATGATTAGTTTTATTATGTAACATATGGAACTGAATATAGTCCCAATGTGACTGTGTGCAAACTCCGGGGTATTTCCCACAATGAGTCTCGTTTGCAGCAGATGGAACTCCTTAAATGATGATTCACTTGCTTCTAGATTCATTGTGTTTTTTCTAAAATCTTTCTGAGAGTATAAATAGATGTTTGACAGGCCATACGAAGTTGATGTAAGTTGAAATGCACAGAAGTGCTGGTTTGTTCACTAAGTGTTCACTAAGTGCTTTTAACATTGTATTTTATAAGTTTAGTATTCTATCTGCTTTATGAGATCAGTGCTGCTGATTCGAGTATGGTGTCTCCTTAATACTTTTTGTTACATATTTTTAATGTCACAGTCATCATTTTCTTGCAAAATATCAACTTGACAGCTTCTGCTAAATATGAGTGTGTCAGTTTAAAAGCACAGAGAAATGGCGTGAATGCTCTTGTACAGAAGATTTATCATATCTATTTCGGCCGCAAGCTTAGTGACCAAGATAAAGTTTGGGCCCCCAAAATTTGCTATAACACATGTTCTAGAAGACTGACTGGCTTGTTAAAGCTGTTTAAAGCTATTTAAACACTATCAGTGAAATTCTTCATTGATTATTCCAAGCTAAGCTTGAAAACAGTTTTACTAAACAATGGTAAAGAGCGCTACCTATTGGTACAAGGTCAGATGAAAGAAACACACCAAAGCATGGTGATTGTGCTTCAAAGAAAATCAATAGGAGGAATGTCGGTGGACGTATGTGTAGTCTCAAAAGTTATTTCTTTGTTGACTGGTATGCAAAGATGATAATCAAAATACTGTTATTTTTTTATATTTGGAACAATCTTGCAAAAGACCCACACCTTATGGTGAAAACATGGTCTGATCGAACTGAAGCTATTCCTGGTGAAAAGAACATAGCAGATCATGCATTAGTGGATAACATAAAATCTTGTTGCTATCTTCGCTTATTAAAATTAATTAATATTAGGATTAATGAAGAATTTTGTGAAAGCAATGAACTGTTAGGCATTGAAAAAACAGACAATTAAGAAGAAAACAGTCGAAGAACTACTTTCTTCGTAAGGAGCCTTTGGATTAGTATATTTCTAGAACTATATTCCTTAAATTCACACCTGAATTTTCACATCGCAATTGGTATTAACAGTCTAGGATGAACATAGAGAAAGGTTCAATCAAGACATATCATTGATGGAGAGAAGATATAGCGGAAAGTGAGACAAGAGTTGGCGGACTACTGTTGGGCTCTGCAGCGAGAGTCACCAGAGATGAAAAAATTACGGAAAGAAGACAATAAAATAAATTTTGGGATAAATTTTACATTTATTAGGATTTATTAGTATCAGATTTTTATAATGAAAATTAATATTTGGTGAAATGTAGATGGTTCTCTGAGTAAAATAGCATTAAGTGAAAACCATATCTCTAGAAAATTGTCGGTGATAGAACAAAATGACTGTTAGATTCGGATTCAGAACCCTAAATAATATCAAAAATCAGACAAAATTTTTGAAGCGAGGAAAAAAAAGTTACCTTTTTCATCAGTGAAATAATTCTTTTTTTATTTTATTTTATACTACAAAAAAAAGAGACAAAACAGCATTTGCTTACTGGAACAGAGATTTACTAAAATGCAATATAATATAGAAGATTCTATAGGGCTTAAGGATCTTCCAGAGGAAAGGAGAAGTTTTTCTTTTCTTTATCTCCGATGGGATCAAATCTTCCATCAAAATAACCTCTTGATTTCAGAATTTAAAGTGTAAACCATATGATTTCATTCCTTTTATGCGAGGTTTTAGTTTGGAGATTATCTTTTCTGGCTTCCATGATACCAAAGAATCTATTTACAGAGTGCTTTTAATACTATTATTTTTCATAAGCAGACAAACTTAATAGTTTCAGACGTTTCTTTACAAAATCTGTCTTCTGTTACGTAAAAGATTTCATATTGATTTAAACTACCAGTATATTAATTTTTTATAAAATCAACGGAAATGGGTGGTTGCATGTTTTTTTTCTATCACTGTGCGATGTTGAGCTTATTAGGTAATTCTGGAAATTTTGCAAGTAAATGAAAAATAAGACTTAAATCGTAAGTGAAGTAACTATAAAATTACAACAGAGAAACATAAAATGAAAAGCATCATAAATAAAGAATTACTCAGCTGTTTTGAAATTTTGATGCCGGGAATCCAAGACAGACTGTTTCAGGTTTCCTAAACTTAATAAGCTAAGGGTTGTGCTGTAGGGAATTAATTGATTGCCTTTTTGTTCTATTTGTATTTGTTGTATTTTGATGTTTTTTTATTGAAAGGGTCATTGTATTGTGTATTCTTCTTCTTCTTCTTCTTCTTCTTCGGCACTACAGCCCTTGGTGGGCCTTGACCTTCTCAACAACCTTCCTCCATGTCTCTCTGTTCTCAGCTTTCCTCTTCCATCCTCGGATCTCCATCATTTTAAGATCAGTTAGCACATTGTCCAGCCATCTATTTCTTGGTCTGCCTTTCCTTCTGGTGGAATGCAATCTAGCATTCATAATACGCTTGAGCATCCTATCATCTTCCATCCTTTCCAAATATCCTAGCCAACATATTCTTTGGGGTTTAATGAATTTCCCTTGAATAAGCTCTTGTAATTCATGATTGTATTTTACTCTCCAACCTTCTGCTTCTCTCACAGGTCCGTAATTTTTTCTCAAAACGTTCCTTTCGAATGTCTTTAGTTTGTAGATATCTGCTTCCGTCATTGTCCACATTTCGGATCCATATATGACAACAGGTCTCACTAGTGTATAGTATATACCTTTAATTTGGTATTTCTTGTAATTAGGGAATTCTTGAATACTTTTGAGTTCGCGTAATAGGCTCTATTTCCAGCCTGTATCCTTTCTTGTATGCATTGGCTCATATTATTATCGTTGGTTAGAAGAACCCCTAAATAATGGAAACAATTGACTGCTTTAAAGCA
>JAFIDM010000004.1:32192390-32249979 GCA_023159025.1 Thereuonema tuberculata | reverse complement strand
AGAAATTAAAAAGTACATGAAATACAGAATAATAATAATAAAAATACAAAAATAACAACAAGTATACATGAAACTACGAAAAGACTTTCAAATATAGGTAGTGAAGTAAACTAAAATAAATAAGTTTAGTAAACTTTCTTGTTTAGTAAAATTACACTATACCTAGATAGATGAGAAATTTTATCAGATTTCGAGAGAACATTCTCCAACGATTATTACGTAAATTACAATGAGTAATAACTAAAGAGTAACTTTTAATGGTTGAAGTACAATAGGAATTATAAATAAAACCAATGATGAAAACTGAAGATCAAAACCGTAAACAGAGAAATAAATGAGAAAAAGGTCAAAATTCTTCGAAGCAGAGTTAATTACAAAAGAAAATCAATTAAAAGCATTAATCTCGTTAATGAAGCAATTAAATTGTAGTGAGGACTTGGAAAGTCAAATCAATCTGTCAGATCAAAGAACGAACAAAATAGCAAAGAAAAAAGATTTAATTATAAATAGAAAATTAGAAAATTGACAAAGACATTCGGTTAATAGTCATCTACCATAGGAACAAGTAGTGATTGGAATAGTCAGCTATCATTGTAAGGAAAATTATAGAGAGTACCTTCATAAGAAATACTAATGATAAAAATGTGAACAGAAATGAAGGAATTGAAGTAAATATTAATTTAAGTAATTTGGCAAATGAATTGGTAAAATCTAACATAAACTGCAAAAATATTGTTAAACTTGAAGAATTAGATTTATAATGATTGGTTTATTTAAAAGCTTTATAGATAAATATGATAATGTTATTGCTTACTACAATATTAAACTGTGAATGCATTTAGGAAAATATTGTCAAATTTCAAGAATTAGATTTAGGATGATTGGATTGTTTAAAAGCTTTTTTTTGATCGCGAATCGGCTAACTTTGGACCACGCGGTAGCCCAACCGGACAACGTCAGGAAGAGGCTAGAATAGTCAAAGGGGACGAGATTCTCATCTCGACCTGAATAACCCTGAAATTGTAAGTTCCAGGGGAGAAATGGATGAAACATAGAAGAAGAAAGAAACATCCATGCCGTGTTTAAAAGCTTTATTGATAAATATGATAATCTTATTGTTTACTACAATATTCAACTGTGAATGTGTTCAGGAAACTATAATGCTTTGTTAATATGCTAAATGACATCTGTTAATTGTTTAAAATCTTACTATTTGTATTTTAGGCTTGGCAAAGGGAAGCATGGAACTTCTCGAAAATTCGCCGTTTTTATTTGTATTTTTATTTTAATTTTACTTTTTTTTTAATAAACGAAGACATATATACTTAAAATACGATAAGAAGAAGTGATTTAAGGAAGAAATATGGAATTATAACTTGGAACAGTTATCGTCTCATGGAATGAATGTTTCTAATTTTTAGTTGGTTTGTAAAGCAAAAGGTTGGAAAGTTGACGACTGATTTTTATCTACACATTGGCAGTTGTTAATGTTCCAGTATAGCGGTACCCAAGCTCGGGTCCGCGAAGCCGACTACGGGGTCCGTAATACTGTTTAATGATTTTAACTTGGATATATGAATAAATTTACGCACAGACTTTTCTCACCAATTTCGTTTTGGGTGAGTTTTCATTGTTTATTTAAGCTTTACAGGCTCCACATTGATTCCGACGATCATTATCTACATATTTATCAAGTCTTACTATAAATTGTGCGAATTAGTTGTAGTGTGCTATCTAGGAAAATTAGGCTTAATAAATCAGTTATTCTTATATCTGTAAGTGTGTTTGTTTGTTCCTCATAACTTTTAAACTGTTGGATAAATGCTGTTGAAACTTGGCATGTATATTAAATGAGAAACTGTGATTTAAGTTTTATAGTTGAACTTTTTTAAGTTTTATAGTTGGTGGTTCTCTGGAGAAGGTGATAAAAATTAGTATTTAAAAGCTGTCCAATCGAAATAATGGATTTCTATTGATGTCTTAGATAAATCACTTAATATTTTTTATTCTTTTTAATGACTGTGGGAGCTTAAACATGCCTATAATTAATTGAATTTGCAGAACTTATGTAAATAATGGGTATTAATTGTTTTAAATTGAAAACTAAAACTAAAACTCTTAGTTTTAATTCAGCAGACATTTCAATTTAAAAAAAAAAAAAAGCAAATTGAGACTTTTTTGTTTTTACTACTTTCATAACTTAGAAAACAGTAATATTTTAAGGGAAGGTTTCATTCTTCACGATAAATCGACTGGGCATTATAACTTAGCTGAGCGAGGTTTGGATAAAAGAGATTAATCAATGGCTTATCAATATTTGAATATCTAAGAGTGTTGCTAACATTCCTGTGATCACTAATATTATAATTTTCATCTTTCAATCAATTTTCAACATCAGCCAAAAACGAAAATTTATTTTTTCACCATTCGAAATAAAGAAAACAAATATCAAGCTGAATCTCAAAGCCATGTCGTAAGTGAAACAACTGGATATATCAGCAAAATTAACAAGTTTTGACTTAGAAAAAGCTTCTAAACTACTCATTTGAACAAACAATCCATTTTACTGCCAACAGTTGAATTCGAATCCTTGATTTGGAAAAGCTTCAAGTGACAGAGGTACATTTCAGAAAGAGATAATGGCTTCATCTGAATAAGTTGCTACAATTCCTAACAGAACTTTAAGATCACTTTAACTTCTCTACACCAAACATGGCCATTCGCGATGAAGAGGGTGGAATTAAGCTCCCACCCACAACATCTACTCAACTCTTGCTTTCATACACAAGGAAGGAAACGACGACACATTTGGCTCTTTATCAAATTGTATTTTCATCTAGAGCCAACATATTTATTCAGTGCCAAAACCAAAAAAATTACAAGTACGACCAAAGATAGCATTATAACATGCAAAATACAACGCACATTCAGTAGCCTGAGAAGAGAATTTAAATATTTATAATGCTTTATAAAAACAAAAAATATAATTGGCAAAAAAATAATAGCAAATAACCACTAAATTGAAATTAAGTGATACAAGCTAATGGAGATCTTACTGTTTTTTTTTCAAAAAACGATTTTTCTAAAAAAAAATTTCATATGGGCTGAAAATGAAAAAGTTATATATTATTTATATTAGATGATCAATGGGGGATATCTAATTAATTGTTGACACATACCCTTCTCGTGAGATCCATCCATATAAATTTGTAAATTTGGAATATTTTTCTTCAAAACGGTTTTTTTTATTAGAAGATTAGTAATAATTGAAGTTTAGTATATAAAGTATTTTTCTGTAAACTTTTACTGTTTATATTTTTAAATCATAGTCAATTATCAATATGTTTACTTGTTAGCTAATGTGATTTCTAAACGGGATTTGACTATTATTTGGATAAATGTAGTTATGTAATCTACATTATTAAAAAACAAACAACAAAACAGCATGAGGGCATACGCCTGGAACAATTGAATTGCTCAACAATTGAAGTTCGCGTGCAAATTGTCAAGCAACAGGTGTACTGTTGCATGGTCAACTCAATTGCGCTACTTTCCAAATGGATTTCAATTTTATATTGCATGTATTCTTTAGAATTTACACTTTAATGTATTTTTAGTGTTAGTTTTAAGTTTTACTTTTAATTTATTTGCTGTAATTTGTTGTTTTGAATAAATAAAATGCCGTTACATATGCGAGGCTTCAGAGTGAAGCGATGGGAAGCCGTCGGGTTGTTTAGATAAAAATTTATGTCATCATGGCATTCGACTTTATAATGGATTACTCCCTTGTTAAATTCATAATATTACTTCGTTTTTCATTTCAACATGGATATTTTATGTTGCTTTTATTTCTTAATGCATAGATTTGTATTTCTTTTTATTTTTAATAAAATTATCATTCTTTATTGTCAATTTGCAGCGAATCTGCTGCCTATAACCATTATTTTGAAATTCACAAAGAAAGTAGAATGATCTGCAAATCTGTACAGTCATTTAGAAACTGGTATTGTAGACTTCTCTAAAATCTAGTTGAAAATTTAGAGAATGCGGTTCTAATAATCATAAATGTTTACACGTTCATTCTATAAAAGTCCAAAGCCTTTCCTTACTACTACCATACCATGGTAGGTCAATCCGTAGATTGGTTCAAGTCTACGGAACCCTAGTGACCCCCGAAGGGCGACCCCTAGGAGAAGCTGTAGCTATACAAGGGAACAGATACGGAAGTTGGTTTCCCGTTGCTTTCTGCAGGACGCCGTTGCGGATTGACGTCAGACCGAAGAGAACGTGAAGAAGAGGCTAACAACACTGGAAAGGAAATTGAAATATCCATGCTCTCGACCGGGATTTGAACCCGGGTACCGGCACACTGGCCTCACGGCAGACCGACATCTGCGACCGCACGACCATGCCGGCACAGCTTCCTTACTATTAGATAAAAAAATAAAAATTTGGTTTATTCTTTCTTCAATTAATTCTGATAGCCAACGAAAATTTGCGATGGTTGTAATGTAGAATAGAGCTGATCTTTCGTTATAGTTTTTCAAAAAATGCCGATTTCTTTAAAAACTTCACTTAAGAGACAAATTAGCTTTGGGTTACTAGAAATGCTTATTGTCAATATTTGAAATACCGTTCTTTGCGTTAGGTGATCTGTTTATGATAAATAAATATTGAGGTAAGCAAGAATTAAATGAAGATGCTTATCTCAATATTTATTTATCACTAGCTGAACGACCCGTTACAAAAAAACAAATGTTCTGATATGGCTTCGAAACTTTCCCAGTTGGTACAAAAAAAATAAACAAAAACTCAAAAGATCTGATCTTATTACAAATCTATATCTTTATCTATCACGAAAACCCCGCAGAAGTAGCCTTCAACACTGTTTCCCATATTAAGATCGGAGAATATAAGACTTCCCACCCTTTCTTCCCTTCTCCCTCTCGTTTACATTCCTAATTCCAGGTTATTCCAATTTTAACTCGAATTTGTATAAGGTCATAACTCTATGAAGTTCGTAAACAATCGTAAGACTATTACAAATCTATATCTATCCCGAAAATCCCGTCGCTATTATGCACAACAATATTTTAGTTCCAGTTGTTGCACCATAATATTTGTTTAGTTTCCATTATTGCTATCGTACATATGTGTCACTATTATGCACAACAATAGTTTAGTTTCCATTGTTGCACAACAATATTTGTATAGTTGCCATTGTCGCCATCAAGCTCCAATTGTTGCATAACAATATTTGTGTGGATTTCACTCCTTTTCACCCCGTGTTTTGCTTTTAAAACAGATGGCGCTGTTTTTAACAAAAAGCATGTTTTTACCTGTTCCAAGTGTGACATCTATATAATAGGTATACAAAACACGCGTATTTTCGAATGCAGCGTTGTATCAAAATTTCGAAGCAATCGGTGAAGAACCTGCAGATATTTACGGCTTAGAATAAACGAACATTTACATTTTTATTTATATAGATAAACGTTAATATTTATCTTAAAATTAAGTCGTTAACTGCTGAAACATTGTGGTCCCGAACAGACGTATACTGCACGTACACATATCGTGTAAAATGATCAAACTTTTGTCGTTCTCAAAGTATCAACTGAATGAATCCTAAGAGTTCACAATTTCATTTTAATAGACTAATGTGAAGTAAGGGACCAGATTTGACTAAAGTCCTCCCAGTGAATGATGGCCGCCCTGTTTTTGTGAGATCTGCGCATGTATCATCGATTACTCTGGTCAGGCACTTCCGTATGAGTTTATCACAGGACGTCGCCATTACGGTAAAGGCTTGTTACTTTGCAAAAGAGCATTGTATTTATAAATAATATATATTTATTTATTTATATAAATACTTATTGTTAGCAACTGGTATTGAAATAACGCTAAATAGTCGAGAGAAGTTTTAATTTGGCGTTATCAACATGTCTTTCTCAGTGAAAACAGACGATGACCATTGTGACAGGAAAACATAATTGATCAGCTACCGGAAGGGCTGCGCAGTTCAAACTTCCGCCGGTCATCTTTCATTTTGAGGACAATAAATCAAGACTTGCAATTTTTATGTAAAGTACGATATCATATAAAATATAAATATAAAATAATTGCGAAAAGTTATTGAGAAGAATAAATGATTTTTAAATACTTATTGGCTTTCAAATTAACAAAAATCTGACTAGTCAAGATGGTCGCACATGTTACGCCTAGGACAATTGTCCAATAACTATTTCACAGAGAACACAACAATTCGTCGATAACTACCGATCTCAACCGGGGATCGAATCCGACTCTTCAGCTCTTAAACAAGCGCCTAACCACTTGAGTTGTCAGTTTTGTTATAATAACTTCATAAATATGTGGAAATTGATAGTGAACTTAAAATTTACCGTTAAAATCATATTTCATCTAAAATAAATGAATGTGTGATAGTGAAAAGAAGATATAAATTTTAAATAAGCCTAAGAAATATTTCAGTGAGCAATAGTATGATATCGCATTGTGAATATCAAGAGATATCAGAAATGTGCAGCGTTGTTTGTTAAAAAAGAAAAAGAATCAATACGACAGAAGCTTTTATGTATAAAGTGGGAATAATGTAGATAAGTTATACGGAATGAATATCTTTCTCCATAAATAATAAACTGGAGAAATAGGAAATATGTTTATTTATGACGAATAGACGTAAATGGATCACAGGAATTATGAGAAGTTAAAGATCTACTCAGCAGAAATTACCTGTGTCTTATATTAGCATGTGGTCTTCATTTGAAACAAACAATATACAAGGTGGTTTTAATTAAAGTCGGCCTATTTAGAGCATTCCGCAGCTGCAAGCAATAATCGGAGAGATGCCAATAGTAGTCACCATGCTATTCAAACGATGCGCTCAACGATTCTGAAAAAAAAAATAGTTGCAAAATCTTTTTGCTACAACAATGAAAATAATTGTAGAAAAAATTAAACATGCAATGCTATAACAACAGAAACGGTTTTAATTGTAACGTTTCGTTTTGTTTTTTCTTTTTTTATTGTAAAAGTGATCCAAATGTCATCTCAATTGTCTAGGTTAATCTTTATGCAAAGAGTAAATAATCTCATTTGCATAGACACAAAGAACGCAGCCGACATCGGGCTATAAATAATCGGTGTAAACTGAGAACGTGTTATTAGCATCAGCCGCGATGAGGATGACTTTACAAGAGCGTGCTTTAATAATCAAGTTTTATAACGAAACTCATGGTAATGCTGTAGCTGCGATTCGTGAACTTCGTCGGGCTAAAAAATACGCCGTGGACCCATGTCACTACAAGGTGTGGGAAAATAATAAAAAAAATTGAAGAAACCGGATCTTTAAGTGTGCAACGTGGCAGAGGACGAAAGTACATCGGTGATCACATGATTGAAGACGTTGCCACATAAATCGTTCAGCAATCGTTGGAGAATGCTGCGGGTTCATGTAGTGCCCGAGCCGCATCACGACAATTAGATCTACCCTGGAGCACAGTTAGAAAGATCCTGAGAAACTTAATTCATTTTTTTTTCTTACAAGATCAGTCACAGACAAGAGCTGTTTCCAAGCGATAAGGAGAAACGACTCACTTTTGCATTGACCTTTCTGGCGAGGGTGGAAATTGATATGTCGTGGCCATGGGACATCCTAAGGAGCGACGAAGCAAACTTTTATTTGAACGGCACTGTGAACACCCAAAATTGCCATTTGTGGGCCAAGGAAAATCCACACGTTTTCTAGGAAATGCCTCTGCATTCGCCGAAGCTTACAGTCTGGTGTGGGTTCATATCCAACTTTATCTTGGGTCTTTATTTTTTTGAATTTTTTTGATGACATTACTGCTAGTGTTGTTCAGATATGTTCCGTGACTACGGCTAGATATCGTGACATGCTCCAGAACTTCGTGATACCTCAGCTACAGGAAAGACAATGTCTTGATTGATCTTTTTTTATGCCAGATGGTGCATCTCCTCATATTGGAAGGTTCGTGCAAACTTTGTTGCGTCAACAATGATAGAGTAATTAGTCCCATGTTCCCTGCTGTCTGGCCACCACGTTCTCCTGACTTAATTCCATGCGATTTTTCGTTGGGATACCTAAAGGATGTGGTGTATCGTGGAGGAATTTCAACATTAGCAGAACTAAAAGACAGTATCAATCTACAAGTGTGAACTATCATGGGTGATCATTTACGGTCAGCGACTGAGCATACAGTTCAGCGTCGGCAAATGACATATGCAATATCACATGACTCATTCAAACGTCTGATGCTGTTTGTGTGAAATAAATGTGTTTTGGAATATTCTGTTTTCGTTTCCCGTTCTTATAGCTGTAAAAGCTCCCTCTAGCGGACGATTTTGTAACTTTTTTTTGATTGCATCGTTGAGCCAACCTTTGAATAGTATGTGTACAACTTTTGGTGTCTCCTGCGGCTATTCGTTGCAGCTACAGGATAGGCCAATTTTAATTATAACCACCTTACATTACATTACGATGACTTGCAGCAAGTTTCATGTACTATTTTCAAGTGATAAGTCTACTAATATAATACATGATAAACAGCAGAAATTATGTTACTGAGCTGAAATAATAATGGCGATATTTATTGAGAACACATTCCGAAGACAAAAGATACTTTCAGTATAGTTTATTTTATTTGCAGATTATGGAGCCTGAATATTTGAATATACACACAGGTCCAAAAACTAAGGTCGGGCGATATTTTAAAGGGTTACAGTCACCGAATCCGTCGAAACAGATTGTGGCGATTTGCATAACTGTACATTTTCAGTAGAAAACAGGTCCAAATTACATTCAGTAGAAAACAGGCAAATTACCGAATCGCGCGCATAGCAGTAATTTGCTAGAAAGCAGATAAAAAGAAAATTGGCACTACTGAGGAATTGTCTTTGACGTGAAGAACTAACTCTACATACGTGAAGTTTTTGTCATGCCTCGAAGACATCATTCGATCATTTCACCAGGGGAAGTATTATCGGAAAGTTGGAAGAACGCTGCACAATTACCGATGTTGCCAGTGAGTTTGGAATCGTGCTTAGGCTCTGGGCAACATTTTAAACGACTGCAATATGTTTCAGAAGCACTGGAGGAGGTCGCCCTGAGTCTACGACTGCACATGAAGACCGATATTTAGCGGTGGGCCCGGTGACCGAGTGGGTAACGGCGCTTGGCTGCGGTTGGAGGAGACGAGTTCGATTCCCGGCCTCTGTGGAGGAGGGGAATTTTTCCACGCTCCTTTCTCCTCCAAAATACCCAGCCCTCTGTAGAATGGGTACCGGGTCTCTTTCCCGGGAGTTAAAGGCGAGCGGACATCGGGCTGACCCCCCGGCCTTAACTTCGTCCCGGTGGTTCGCAGTGCTGGTAGCCTTATCTCCCGCGACTCCAAAGGCCTGTCACGGCCTATAGTGAGTATCTTAACTTTAACTTAACTAAAAGTAAATGGAAGTCAGATTACAAGTTATTTTCATTCCAGCACTGGAACGAGGATATGAAGAACGGCTCGACGGTTGCAACATGTATGGCTATACGCTCAAAGGGCGGTCATCGTTGGGCCGCTATCCAGAGAGCACCATTGAAAGCATTTGCAGTGGTGTCAGATCCACCGAAATTTGACTTTGGGCCAATCGGCCAATGTTTTGTTTCCTGCTGGTACGCCAAACCCTTTCATACCAGATGAACTGAGGTGTGCAATCAGATTGCAGACTGAATCGACTTTCGTCGGAGAACAATACATTGCTCCACTGATCCACAGTGCAATTTCGGTAGAACTGACCCTACTGCAAACGCCTTCTAAGATAGTTAGCGGCACAAAGATGACCAGCCTTCGAGCATATAACCCCACATATCGCAGCCGTCGAGCCATAATTTGGTGGGATATCCTCGTGCCAGTGCTGCATTGAAGGCGACTTGCAAGCTGACTGGCCGTCTGACGTCAATTGCGTTAAGGTAAATATCTGATTTCATGTGCAGTTGTAGAGCGAGAGCGAACTCCTCCTGTGCGTTTGGAACACATTCCAGTCATTTGAAATGCTGTCCAGAGCCAGTAGACAACACTATGCGCGATTCCGAACTCCCTGGAACATCGGTAATGCGGCCTTCCTACAACTTTCTTATAATCCTTCCCCTGGTGAAATGATCGAGATGATGTCTTCGAGATATGACTAAAAGTTCACGTTTCCTTCACTTCCAGAATTGCAGACAAAGCTAATTCCCAGCTGTGCCAATTTCCTTTTTTATCTGCTTTCGAGCTACCACGTGACCTCTATGCTCGCAATTCGGAAATTTGCAAGTGGACCTGTTTTCTTCTAAACATCTACAGTTAGGCAAATCACTACAAGCTATTTTGTCGGATTCTCTGGCTGTAACCCTTAAAAATGTCGCCCGTCCTTACGTTTTGGACATGTGTGTATATTCCAGAAGAAGATGGATTTAATATTGAGAAGGAGAGACATTCGTTACAAATCCTGTTACTCGAACTATTATCATTAAAAAGTAGTTAATTCAATATAGTTACCAAGAAGTTATTTTCTAATTAATTTAGTAAAAGGTAATTTATTCAAGTGTAATTTAATTTTACACAATACACATTGTAATATTATTCAACTTAAAAGACTTGAAAATGCTTATTTTATATTTTTCATCATCCATGAAACATTTAATTCTTAGAGTGATATCTGCTTAAGTTATTACTAATTTTGTTAAAGAGAAATAAATACAAGTATATTTAATAAATTTATTTCAACAATTTTCTTCAACAAAATAGAAAATTTATAAATCATTATTTCTTTTTTTGCAAAAGGAATTGGAATCGGCTTGTAATCCAGTACAAATCCATTTCCGACTTAGCAAAAAAAAATCAGATTTTTTTTACTTTAACTCTACTTCCTCCCTTTCTTCTAAAATCCCAAAGAAATTTGTTGCAAACCTTTAATGGAAAGATAATGTATGGGTGTAAGATGAACATGGAAAACAAACTCTTGCTAAAAATGCATCAGCGAATAGGTATATCAGAATCGATCTTTGAGAAATGTTCCAATAAATAGAAATTGAAAACCTATTGATCTTTATTCATTTAACAGACTATTTTAGATACTATTCAATTAATATTTAAGATAAATTAACACGAAACTGAGGTTTTGTTGCAATTCATTTTCTATATAGTTATTTGTTAACTGTAGAAAGTAAACATTCTTGAGAAACATATGTGTATTCGTTTTTTTTAAGTAATAATTAATGAGATATCGGATAACCCTGCCTGCAAATATTCTGACATAGGGAAGACTTAATAATATTTTTCAAAATCATAAATGGATTGAATAGATCTTACATTTATTACAAAAGTAGAATAAATACATGTGCTTTTATCAGAAATATATTAAAACATTGTGTGTGATCTATTTTTTTCGTTAATTCATATAACAAAATAGTTAACAAAGTGTGTAAAAAAAGTTTAATAGACATCATTGTTTTAGATGTAGTTTAGAATTAAAAATTTAAGTCTAACTTCAATTAACCGTTTTCGTTAATTTATTCTTCTATTATTATTTAAATGGAATCTACCTAAGTTATTTCCTATTTCGTTGAAGAAAATTAAAGTAAAACATATTTCACAAAAAAATTATTTAACGTCTTCAAAAAATAGACAGCCTTTTTTTCCCTTTACTAATTGTAGCTGTTTAATTGTGAATATACATATTTATTAAGATTAAAATTCTATATTTCGTAAATTCTGTTGGATCTTCTAAGTTAAATCAACTTTTGATTTTAATTGTGTTGAAGCAAAATGCTTATATAAAATATATGTTGCATTTTTTCCCTCTATATTTGAATGTAAGGTTTTTTGTTAAAATCTTGTTTTCCTCTGTTGTTATATTTGAAATTGTTAGTCGTGTTCGGAAAAATCGTGTTTAGAAAAATACAATATATCTTTTGATCTAGATGAGTTTATAAGTAGGTCTGTATGAAAACTTGCGTCTTTAGGATAGAATTTGCGACTTGAATACTGTTTAATATATGACTATACTTTAATATATTCAACTCCTAGAGTTGCGATTGGATATAGTGGAATAGGTTGAATAGGTTGAATTCGCTAGCAGATATTGAATAATACAAAAAGGACAATTGAAGTTAAAATTCGGTTTACATACATAATCAAAGTAACTACATTGAAGTATTTAAAAATTATTATAAGGCATTTATTCAATATAATCCAAATACAAGCACGGGATGTCTGACTAGCTATAATTTAAAAATTAATCGTAATTAAAACACCAGATCTTATCTATATTTCGGTTTACATATGGCGCATAAGTTTTTTAATGTAGTCATTACATAACGGTTAAGCCTGAAATGAATTCTAAAGACATAATTTTTGTTTTTATTGTAAGAACGCTTTTACAATTCTAATAACTGATTTTTTTTGAAAATCAACTTCCAAGCAATGAGTCGGGTGTTGTATTCGAGCTCTGAATTTTCCTGTTCGCTTTTCGAAAATGATCTGTGTAATGTGGTAACATCAATTCGTTCGGTTCCTGCATGAAATGCTGATTTTTCTTGTTTGTGGAGACAGCAGGGCCATTTGGGCTACAAATAAAGCCTTTCGCGCACCTGATTTGATAGGCATATCCATTATTCATTTTCCCATTTGCATGGAATAACTTCTCTGGCCGAATCTCTCCCAATCTTCTTATAAATCAACCTTTAAATCAAATCCTGTTACTTTGTTTCCGGATCCCCGATAGAATAGACGCCGAATTCGGCGAAGAAGATCAAGTTGCAGCAGATCTCGAATTTCCTATGATCTAAGAGAGAAAGTCCGCTGACAACCGATTGCAGCCATATTCCCTAATCCAACCAGAACGAATTCGATATTGAACTAAGGGGCTTATTCTTACCTAATTTGGAAAGATTTTTCTACAAGATTTTCTTTTATTAAATTTTTCCTGATAGCTATAAAAATAAAATCCTTTCCACATTCAATCAGCCCTTCCTTAGACATTATAGTATTTTAATATTTCTTAATATTATTTCTCAAATATTAATACTTTTTAATATAATAATACAATATAATATAATACAAGATTAATAATCTTATAGATATTTTATCATCTACTAAAAATAAAATAATGCCATCTTCTGAAAAAAAAATCTTTTTTTATTTTCTTGTTTCTCGAAAAAAATCACTAATAAATTATATTATATTACATTAATTATATTATATTATATTATATTAATATAATATTTTTAATATTTCTAGTATTTTAATTTTAAAATTTTCCATTGTGTTAAAGCTTGACAAACAATATTCCAGTTTTTCTTTTCTTTGCATTTATGAAAGCAGGCTTCAAAAATTCAAGTAATAATTTTTTAACAGATTTCATAATTTTCGTGAAATTCCATAAGAAAATTGAGAGAAAAAGTAACAATAACAACTGTTTTTCTTTTAATTAGAAAAAGAAAATTTTTTTCGAGAAATAAGAAAATAAAAAAACATTTTCTCAGAAGATGGCATTATTTGAATTTTTTAGTAGATCATAAACATATCTACAAGATTATTAATATGAAATTCATATTTTACATTATTTTGTACAGCTATACGTTGAGTACAAATTTCAAACGCAGTATGCTTCAGTGTTCATTTTGATTGCTACTCCTTAGTATAGTAAATAAATGTGTTAGACTTTACAAACTCTCTGAAGCATGGTAGGCCTAGTTTTGAGAACGAAATCCCTCTTCAATCTAATTAGCGCAGCATGGAAATCATGCTTCTAACTTTACTTTTAACTTTTAGATTTATAGTCTGTTTATAAGCATATCACGTTAAACCGGCAGATTGATTTTCATAAACAAGTTAAGAAAGTAATTTCACTGTTAAGCCGGCAAAAGAAAAAGTTAATATGATTATTTTGGTCTTTACTTCCCACCACTCAAAAAGTATTATCTGCAGTTAACGCTAAAATAGTTGGATCGATTTTCTTGATAGTTTGGTAAGATTGTTATTTTTGGAGGATGGTTAAAAACAAGTTTATTAAATAAAATAAAAATGATTTACATTCATTTTTGAAACAAAATGAAATATTAATTTTATTAGCTAATTAAAATTAAATTCATTTTTTTTTGTGCGAGCATAAGGTTAAATTGGCTGGACCACATTTTTTTTGTTTTGTTATTTGGCAAGGTTTTATATTTATAGATAAAACTTACAACAAATTTAGTAAACATATAAAAAAACATTTATGCAATAAAAATTTTAAAAAATATTAGCTAATTAAAGTTTCTTCTACTGAGATAAAGTTTTGATTACTTTAGGATAATACAATATATAATAGTAGGATAATATTGCTGTTGATAAACGCTATGTTTAAGTTTTAATGTCAAAAAACTTTTCAGATTTCGGCAGTGCTACGTTTTACTTTTCAGTGCTGCATTTCGAGTAACGGCGACAAAGCAATAAATAAATGCGATTTTATGTTAAAGATTTGCATGAGGAAAGGATTTTCCAACGTTTAAAGTTTATGATGCCATATACCACCCAATGCAGGATAGACTATACCAGTCGATTAAAAAAAACTTTAACTATCAATGTAAAGAAAATATCTGAACAGTTCCTCCTGCATTCACTGCACAGATTGTAAAAGATATTAATCATCAACTAATCACTCGTCATTTTCATGCTTAATATATGTCCATGAGGCATAGGATTAAAGAATCAGTAAGCAGCTTTCTCTTATTCAGGAAATCTTCGTCTGTGCTAAATTGAGAAACATTTATTAAGCAATTTCCCAAACTTTAGGGAGGTATGAATACAATCTCAAAATTTATCATCAAAGTCGAGAAGACCACTAAACTGCTTCCAGATGTTATTAAATAGGTTGCAAATTCTTTTGATTCATAATAATATATATAAATATATCATTTTCAAGTATATTAATTTGTTTTAAATTTTAAAGTAGACTTTGCAAACTATCTCTATTAAATAGCAGCTTTGTTCCCTGCACATTGTAAGCATTCGATTTTTGTTTCAGTTTCTCTAAACTACAATTTTTGACGACGGGAAAAAGTTTTTTGAAGGATCCCGTCTTCTGCTTAGATTCAAAACCAATAATCAATGTCTCTATGAAAACATTAGAAATCAGAATGACAGATTCTTTTTATTCCTTTGTTTTTGTCGCCTCTGAGGTTTGATTAAATGTGCAATAAAATTCTTTTTCTTTAGGCATCGAAAAAAAAATCGTTTTCTGAATTATTGAAAGACAAACAAAACTAAATTACTATTCTTTTTCTGCGACTACTGAAACTTCATTTTCTGATCCTGGTAAATAGGTCAGACTAAATAATAAGTAAATATAAGTCAGTTATTATAATATAAGTCATTTATACAATTGTTATTTCTATTATTAACAATTCGCTTCTTCTATTATTAATTAAACTATTGATATATTAGTCACATCAATGTTTACGAATAAAAAAATATTCTTATTTTATAATGACGCTTTTATTAACTCAGTGTCTGGTTTCCGGATCAAATCAATTTGTTTAGTCACTTCCCATCGGTCAATCATCTAGAAATTTTGCACACTTGTTTATCTGATGACAATAAAATAATATATAATAATATACTGATATAATAAGATATTCCGCCAAGACAATACGTCCTTCCGTGCGTTGTTACTACCAAGGCCAGTCGCTAGACAGAGGCTTGTATATTTTTCACATCACTGTCTGGTTTTATATGTTTAGTAATATAAGCTAATTTTGTTCTTATATGATATACATTCTAAATTTTCTAAAATGCAAATGATTGATTGAAATCTTTGCTTTACGAAACTCGAAGGACATGCTTTGCGTTTTGCCCGTTCGATATATATATACAATATCTAAATAATACATACATATATATACCCAACTATTTCTGCATTATATTTTAATCATTATATTACATAGAAAGCATGGTTTTTAAAAGTTTTTTTTAATGCTTTAATTTTTTTTTTCTCCTTGTTAATTGTATTAAGAGATTTTGTTCCTCGTAGTTCCGTTTCCCATATTTTCAGTTAATTATTTATAATAAATATTTTAAGTGGAAATTAAATAATAATTAAGTATATTAATAATAATGAATTATTAAAATTGCAATTAAAAATATAATTAGGTTTTAAAACTTCAATTTATTTTTTTATTTTGTTTACTCTATGATGCTTTATATTTATACTGTTTTATATTATTTAGATATTTTTAAATATTGTTGGCAATATTTGTTACTAATAAATACTTCAGTGAATTACTGAATTAGATATCGTTTTTTTTGCATCTGCTAGTTAATCCCGGAATATGCTAATTCCATCTGTTTGGAAACTTTTATTTACTAGATTTTTTTTGATCTACGCTCTTCATACGGAGTTCCTTAATTTGTGTAAGGAATCAACAGCTATGAATAGTAAAGAATGATCTTCTAATGGGGCAGTGCCTGATTGGAATTTAATTAAAAAACCTCTATCGTTATTATCCAGAAATATAATTCATAAAAGTACTAGCTTTCAATATTTTTTTTTTCAAAAACATTTATATATTTCTTGAATTAAGAATTAAGAGAAATTATACTTTCTCAAATACGAGTATACCATCATTTCAAACACGAAGAGGTATTGTGATTTAAGTTGGTAAGTTGAATTCCAAAGATATTTTATTTAAGTTCGAAAACCATTTAAATTATTTAGAATGAAAAGGAGTTAGTCAACTGTTTTCAATGAAAACATGGGAATAAAAACGGAAGTAAAAAAACAGGACATCTAGAGAAGGAGTAATATGAATGATTGATATTGAAGATGTTTAAGAGGAAAAAAGAAAACTCAATTCACAGTTTTGTAGTAAAAACAGAAGTAACACTACAATCGAAACGCAAAACTGAATTACTCAGGCCGTTGTAATTCAAGTCACTTGTAATTTCTGTCACAGCTTCCTCGATACTCTATTCGCATACAATTCGTCGTTTCCAAGAGAGTTGTTGCCGCCCAAGTATGCGCTTTTGAAGTGATGCCTTCATTGAATTGATTTAGTATAGGTAGAACCCAATATTTTGCACCATTCGGATGACTGTGAGTTAATAGCCAGTGGACTTCTTGAACAGGTCAGGCTATGTAAATTGACCCTTCTAATAATCTTCTAAGTCGTTGGAGAAATGGGTTTCTATTCTAGTAGAAATCAATGATATTATATTGAAGCCTTTATGGAATATCATTTGAATACGAAAATAATACATCTGCCTGTGTAAGTAATATCTGTACACCAGCTCTATTTGTTGAATAAGAATTGACAGAACAATATTAATTTGAAATTTCCAGAACATTTTTATTAAATTTTCATAAATATTTTCCATTACGTTCTATATACTTCGCAGCGATATAAAAACAAAATACTATGAGTTTAAAATTCCAAAAAAAAAAAAAAATGTGATTCGCCGTGCTCAAAATGAGAGAAAAATTCTTTTTAAATAAAGAAAGAAATGAATAAATAATTTAACAAGAGAATTTTTTAGTCTTTCTACATTTGACACCATGTTTTAGCTTCAAGTGAAGAATTTTCACTTAAGGAAAAATATTGATCTTTCTTATTTTGGAAAGGTTTTCTTTTTTTTTACTTTTTTATCTTTCTTCCTTCTTGATTCATTCGTCAAACATACTGACATTTCTTTGAGCAAGAAAAGCTACACGTTTTTTCGTTTCAACATTGAATTGACTCCAGGTTCAGCGACCTTGTCCAGGGTTTCAGTTCTCTCTCTCATTCATTCTTGGTACAAAAACTAAAAAAAATATAAGTGCCTTTTTTTCCTTTTTTTCTTTGATCGAACATTCAACAACAAAATAATAAACCTTCCTTTCAACATCTATTGAGGATATATAAATTGTTTAAGATTACATATCTGTTGATCTATCTATTGTATTTCTCTTCTATTACCTGTATTTACATCCTGATAAAAAATTTATAATGAAAATATATATTTTGAAGTTCCCAAAAAGCAGAAAGGAAATAGTTTTACTTCGATTTCCTTTACCAAATACTTCCAGTTCCTGTAGAAAAGAATCTGTAAAGTTTATTTATTTTAACAACAAATACTGATACTGATGATAATGCTAAAATAGCCAGGATGAAAGGCTCTGTGAAACCTGCTGCAGGGTATGCGTATTTCCGAAACCACTTGAGTTGGAAACGTGAAATTTGGCATGAGTGTTCTTTTTTCTAACAAGTTTCAGTTTTTAGTTTACTTGAAGTAATTTGCTTTTTTTGAAGAAATATTTTTTTTTTATTTTATGTTACGTATGCAAAGGTGTTACGTATGCAAAGGTTTCGGTAGCAGGTGGATATCATAATTTGTAACTACATGCCTTTTATACCAACTGAAAAAGTTTCAAAGTGATCACACTATTATAATTTCTGCATTTACATCAGGACAACTCTTTCTTATAATTCCCGGAAAGCACGGGTATATTTGTTATCTTAAATAATGTAACAAAATGAAATGTTGGAGCCAAAACGGCAAAAATAGTTGCATTCATTTGCGATATTTACAGTACCTAAAAAAAAAAGTCCGATTTTACCGTAACATATTGTTCTAATTTTCAAGTAGCAACCGAAAGGCTTCTCAAGTTACAAACTTCCTGTTTATCAATGATTTGCTCTTTTTTCATCGCTTTCTTTTGCGATCTTCCCATACTGACATTTATCAGAGCACTGTTGCACTGTGATTACATTTTGTTTTGTTTAGTTTCACCAACTTCTAACTTTTTAAATGAAGTGATTTATGGTACCTTTTCGGTGCTAAGAATAGACTTCTTCGTAACATTGTGAACCATGAATTCAATCCCTAGCAAAATTATTTTACGAAATCGTGGAAAAAAATACAACAAAAGATATGAGTACCGTTTGACGTAATTTCTTTGTGGTATTTATTTTATTATTGATTTATAAAAAATAGATTTATCTATTTAGAACATGTCTATAATATATGTATATATTTTCAACTTCTTTTTAAGTCTAAAAGTGACATTGCGAAGATATTCGTATCTTTTCAATATTTTTAGCTGTTTTCTTGCCATAACAGATGCTTTATTTCATTCAATAAATGGTCGGAATATTTACAAAAAAATTAAGTTCGTCTCAGATTTCTTTGAACCATTGTAGGACAGCAAACAATGATATTGCCACAGGCTTTCTTTCTAGTCGTGTATTTCAAGCTAATTTTAAGAACCTTCCTTTCCTTCGAAAGCACATTAAAGATAACCAAGACATTCAACAAATGACCACGATGGTTATCTATAATTTATGCTGAAGGAGAAGTTTACATAAAAAATTTAGAATCTCTAAAAGAAGAAAAGAACCATAAAGTCAACTAAACCAAACTTCATTCTTTCTAATGTAATGCTTGGAATGCAAACTTTAAGGAGTGATGTCTTGGAAACCACTGATTTAAGTGGTACTCTATCTTATGTCGCCGAACTCATCTCGGTCTTGGCTACCATGTTATCATGATGAATATTGGGGAACTACTTTAATACTTAAAAAAAATACTTCTAATGTCGAAAACTAAAACACAAAACACAAAATAAAATATTCGCTTCTATCCTTCGTAATCCTAAAAGTTTCTGAAAACTTTTAGTAAATTATAATGAAGATATATATCTATTTTAATGGTCATCTTGGAAGGTCAGTCTAATAAAGCATGAACTGAAGCAATTGCCCAATTATTTTCTCAATACAGACAAAATTATCAAACAACAACAAAAGTCTTACTGGTATCATGACAACATAGGTTTTAATACTATCTTTCAAATACTAGCTATAAACTTAATTTTTTGACTGTTGTTTATTGATTCAGTACATTCTTTTAAGAATAAACTTCCTCACAACTTCTAAACAGCTATGTGGTAAAATTGTTTAACAATATGAATTTAATCATAATAATTTTATCATATTTTTTTTTTAACAATTCACTCTTTTTTTTTCTGTGATACTTCAAAATAGTCTTGCCTGTTAACAATGTTTAGACGAAGTTTTACGAATAAATCAGCACTATACGAATAAAATATTATGTGTTATTTACTTTGTGTAAGGGATTATGGAATGGTTCCCATAGAACATGTATGCAGACTTAATATAGATATTCTCAGTATTACCGTAATTTTAACAATGATGTTGAATAAAAAAAATTGGTCGCTAATATTTATATTACGATATTACATGTCACTGATTGCTTGTGTTTAATTGGAATATTTACTGCCTTGCTGGCTAACATGTAGATGCCAGGATTGAAGGACGTTTATTGATTTTTAGTATTGGAACATCATTGCATATGTTGCATTTGCGCTGTAGGTGATATTGTGGATGATAATGAGATTTATTACGTTGTGTTTTTTTATGGGGAAGGGGGAGAAAGCGTAAAAGAGAAACCTGACATTTGTAAGTGCTGTAATTAATTGGCTTCTCAAAAAGAATACTGATATTTGGTAGCCTGTATGACGTTGGTGTTGATAGCTTTAGTTTGACGATGTTCATATATGGTTCGTACATGGAGACAGTGCGGTACTTTACAGTAAATCATTTTATTTTTATTTACAGCCACCTTTTTTTTTATTATTAATAATAACAGCTACTGTTTTTTATTGCATGTTCTTATAAAAGAAGTATTTAAAAATATATGTTTTGAGTTTAAAAAAATAAAACTTCAAACTTATCCAATAGTAAACATTTTCACTTTATTGTAAAGTTAAGAAATAGTATTGTACAGAAGTCTTTATCTTACAGTACTTTAAAGTGATTAAAGTGAAAATTTATCCAGACATTCACTTTGCTTTCTTAGGACATAAATTATTTCACGAATGTTACGTTTATTTGTTTGTTTAATGCAACTGTAGTCTTAAGTTTTCCTTCTTGAAGTGGAAGATGTTATCTTTCTTTGTATTAGATTATTAACAATCAATTTTATGAAAACATTAAAAATGAAGCAATCAATTTTCACGATAATGAATATTAATCCACTAATTTTGCGCTTGTAATTAGAATTCATTGGATTCAGATTATGTAAGTGAGTTTAAAAGTGGTTTTAAAAGTTGGTTTAATTAACGTTTGCAAAAAAATGATAAAAATGGTATTCAAGAGATAATTTAAAAAAAAAAAAAAAAAATACAACTTCTCGTTTGCTTTATTTTACGATTTTAAAAAACAAACAATAATAACAGTTTTAAGCAAAGTAAATTTCAAGTTCTTTTAGGAACTTGGTTTTTGGTTATATTTTGACAGAAAATTGTTGTTGTAATAAGAATAATTATAACTGTCCTTCTTTAAAAGAAACCTGTTCTTATAATTCCGATTTTGCAAAATTGTTTATTATTAAATGTATGTTATAATATGCTTAACAAGAGGATTTCAATTAAATATGCTTCTGTATTGAAAGGTTTCTTCATTGTGATTGCGGAATGCTTCAATGTGATTAATACGGAACCGCAGAAGGCTGCGGCGCTTCCCTTATGAGAGCGCCTATCACCATTAAAACTCATCTCAACGGAACTGGCGGCAACAAGAACATATTTCCAAGAAGAGAATGGAAGCACTGCACAGCATCAAACACCCAAACTTAGATGAAGAGTCGAAGGAAACTAAGAGCTTTTTAGTACATTTCTAGAAGCTGCAGATGGGAAAAAAGAGAATACCAGCACTAATTCAGTTTAACAGTTTCTCTTTCGAGAACATTCTCTTTTGAGAACACAGGTTTCTGATAATATTACATTTAAGGCGTTAAAGATTCTTTCAAATCGAAATAATTCAGAAAATCAAAATTTCCCTTTTTTTCCTCTGTTATAGAAGTTTTCAGTTTTAAAAAATGAATTTCCTAAAAAAAAGTATTAGTTTTCTACACAGAAATATTTACTAATATTAATTTTATATTTTCAATTAACTTAGTAGCCAGTAATTCACATATGTAAATTAGAATTCAAATGAATGTTTAACAATGAACAAGAAAAAAATTAAGTCGTCCTCTATGAATCATTGTCTACCGTATATAATGATTTTTAATAAATACATTTTTCAATATCCTTTTTCAAATAATCAATATTGATTCGTTGTCGACAATTTTTAAAATTTAATATTATTTGTTTTCGAAAATACTTATGTCTTTTAGATCTCTTTGCCAATCTATTGTCTCACTACTACTTACTTTGAACTGCTATTTCCAAAGATTAAATACTTCCTATTAAACATTTCCTATGAAACATTTCCTGTAGTAGTTATGTAAATAAATGAAAAGAAAATACAGTTTCATAGATTATATAATTTCCTCATATATCAATGTTTAGAGAAATTTGAGGAAAAATCTCTTTCTGGATGACCAAGAATGTACTACAATTTTAAGCACAACTTTGGAGCTCATAGAAGAAACACTTCATCTGAAATAAAAAATATACTTCAAATATAATTTTGTTCCGAGGCAATTATTAAGAAAAAGATTTGGAAACCAGCATTATTTACTTCTCAGCAAGTTTAAATACATATAATTGGTATTTATTACCTACAATTAAAGTTAACAAGCAAATTTCTCAAATACTCAAGAAATACTTCCATATCTAATGTTTGGCTTCAAAAAATAAAGGGTTTAGGCTAGGAATACCTCGAAAACTATATTGTAGAATTTTTTGACTTCATCCACTTTGACTATGAGTACTCAACGAAATTCTGAGTAAAGTATTTTTACCACAGTGTCCTGCTGATTTAACTATAACATTCTAAGATAATAATGATGGGAATTTAAGGATTAAATGAAATTGGAGAAATGGAAAATAATTAAATATCTTTCTCGTTATTAATTGCAAGCATACACTATTAAATTACTGCAGATCCGATTGTATCCTTTAGATTAGATTTTTTAAGAAGGCATCATTTGATTCATATTAGTACCAAACGTTAACTTCTAATCAGGGGCATTGTAACCTATGAATAATATAAAAACATCAATCTAAAAAATAACATATTACGTTTGTAAATAATTAAGAGATAATTACAATTAAGACTCTCTTCATCTTGGCTCTAATGGAGTCTCTAATGGAATTCAAGTAGCCACTTTCTGAACAGAAATTAAATAACATTAATCTCAGTGATGGTAAATCATGAAAGAAAAACTGCCACTAGAATGCATTTTTTCCAAGATGTTTCTAATTGAAATAGTCGTGTTCTGCAATAAAAAACATTTACAGATGATTTCACTATTTACGGCTTTAGTTTCATTATCGAATTGATTTCAATGTAAATTGCTATTTGTTGTTACTTAACTACGATTCATTTATTAAAAACAACAAAAAATGGAAACTTACATAGTTTTTGATCTTGAGTGATATACTAGATAAGATTATGTATAAATTTTTGGATTGATGGTGAATAAATTATTTTTAGTGACTTCAAGAATTTTACCGAAAAAGTCCTCAAAAAATTTGATAAGCTAATTGAAATCTCATACATCTGTCATCTTGAAATATACTAGAATAAAGCGAAATAATTGGATCTCAAAAATAACAATCAAAACGAGAATTAGGAAAATAATAATCAAGAAAAATGATTTACAGAGTGGCCGGGTGAAGTTCCAGTACCCCTTACTACGATATTATTATATTAAGGGGTACGGAACTTTCCGGCCACTCTACATATTTAGATTATGATGCTTCTCTTTATATAGTAATTGACCTGTATATCACTTGGATATATCTGTTGGAAAAGTTTGACTCTTGGTATGGTGCATCCAATACATACAGAGTGTCCCAGGAGGAAAGGTCAATATTTTGGGAGGTGATAGCATCGGTAAATTTTAAGCAAAAAGTTCATATGAACGAGTATCCTACTCAGAAGGGTTTCCGAGATAGAGCTATTCGAATGTACAGTTTCAAAACGAATGACAGCAAAGAGATATTATGTACTGTAAAACTATAAAGAAATGACACAGAAATGAAAACTATCTGAGCTTTCATCGGTGATAGTTTGGGACGGCCGTTTCGCCTTTTTTGTGAACTCTTCAACCAAACCCACTCATAAGATGAAATGCTCAATTAGTGCAAAGTGATATGGGAAACTACTCCTGTTTCGATGTGGTCCCCTCTGAAAGAAAACACATTTAAAAAAGAAACCACGTACTGTTTGTAATATTTATTGGCCAAATTATACATTTCTTACAATTTATAATAAAGTCTAAAAAATTCCACCGCCAACATCAATGAGAACAACATAACGTGTTGTTTGTCTGAGTTCATCGTGTCATTCCTTTATGCTGGCAAAAGCATCTATTATGTGAACTAGCAATTTGTCTCATATATTCACTCTACGTCTGTAAACTTCACTTTTCATTCAAGCCCCATAAACAGAAATCTAAGGAGTTTAGATCTGGAAATCTTAGCGCCGTGCGATGGAAGAGAAGGAAAACAACGGCCAGCAGGAGCAGTGACAATTGAACGCCAAATTTTAATTATTTCGGAAAATATTGGGAATAGGGCAGTCGTTCATGGGAACATTTTGCTTAAAATGGCTGAGGAGGCTATAACCTCCTGATATTAATCTTTCCTCCTGGGACACCCTATTTACGAACTACTTTTTCTATCAAGAAATCGCTTCCCGTAGTTTTTTACTTCAAATCTTAAAAGTTTTAATTCCTTAAAGTTTTGATGAAAAGCTAACACACACACACACACATCCTCCCCAGGTTCCAGCCTCCAGGCCGGGTCTGGTTGGAACAGAAGCTCTAAATCTCGAGAATTTCAAGGGAGAAGATACTGAGGTGCGTTCCCAGCGCTATCCCTCAGGACGCCATTAAGGAATGACATCAGACCGAAGAGAAAGTGAAGAAGAGGCTGACAACAAATTTAAAACTTCCATGCTCTCGACCGGGATTTGAACCCGGGTACCGGCACACAGGCCACACAGACCGCACGACCACGCTGGCACGGCGATGAAAAGCTAACAGAAAACAAGTTATTATAGTCGCATTCTTAAAGCATTTGTAACATAGGCTATCATCATCAGAAAGTGCGTCTCGACTCAACAAGAGATAAATTTCATCTGTTTACATCTGGATTCTGTTTTAGTCTCAATCTAAATATCGTTCGTGATAAGAATAAAGGAGTTTTAAGAGATTCACTATCAACAGTACAGGAACTTTCCGGCCACCCTATAGATATTAAACATCAAATCCCTTATCTTAAAATGAAAGAGACACTATTGGAAATAGAAGATTCTGTTAGGAGAAAGAGATTTAAGTGTTACTCAAATTTTAACCTTGTTTTCCTAAATATAAAATTATTAATATTTTATTTTCATGGAATACTTTTTAAATTTAGAATAACACAATCTTAATTCTGTTAAACTAAATAAATATCTAAATCTATGTAGAGCCAGAAGTCTAGATTTTGGAATCTGCAACTTTTGGAAGGGTTCTCTAATTCAAGTAAGAAATAACTTTGTTTCGAGCCTTGAAGTTCATTTAAATGTTTTTTTATGAGAAGGATTGGTATGTAGTGATAATAAATACAAAATTATAACCTATATCTGCTTCTTAGAAATTGCATTAATATTTTTATCACTTTTATATAAATTGAAAATAAATACTTTAAAACCGGGAAATAATAAAAAAAAGAAAAGAAATATAATTGATCATTTCCATACAATCAATGCTCAGGGAATATAAAATTCATATTTAAAATCTGTGTGTTCTGTTTGCCAGAAATTTAGATGCAAATATCATTATTTAATGCTGATGTCTAGACAAGCTTTGTTACTTTAAAATTTACTTTAAGTTTACTTTATTTGAAGCCAAAACTTCCCGTTGTTCATAGTCGATGTTAAATTTTTAATGAACAACTAATTCGGGAATTGTCAACATTAAACTTATTTGCTCTATCTTAATGGATTTCAATTTAGAGTTTTTGCTGCTCAGTTTGGTTGATTCTCTAATTAAACCAACTAAGATTGTATTTCTGGACTAAAACTATGTAATCACTAAATCTTCGCTTAACTAAATATACTAATCTTGTTACTAAAGCGTCTGTAATTCTCGTGTTAGTCGTTTATTGTAAATTGATTAAAGGCTTCGAACTTTAACACTTCTCACAGTGTTTACTTGATATTAGCAGAAGTTGTTGAATTACTCTAATTAATTACTTTTATTCTTTGCACTATCACTATCTTTAATATTGTATTGCATTTACTCTTCAGGAAATCATTATAAAGTTTCTACTGTTCAGGTGAACTTTATTATAATAAAGCTTCAACGGAAAACAATTTGGATAAGAGCAAAGTTTGTTTATCGTTTATCAAGAATTGATAATACACTTAAACCTAATATTAGGCAAGATCTTTATGTTAGGGATTCAAATATTCAATGTATCGAATTCCGCCAATGTGTTCTATTTCTAAATTTTTAATCTCGATGGAGTATCAGTGGTTAAGAAGATGGATGGTAAATTGCCCCAGAAGTTAACTACTGATGTTATCAATACAAAATTCATATTGAATTACGAATCCGATAAACAATTTGACACTTTGCTATAAACAAGTTTTGTATTCAATAAATGTTAGAGTTTTGTCTTGTTTATAGCAAACATTTATTGAATACAAAAAGATTATTAAAATAAATAAAAAAGCTAGTCGAGAAAATTTAATTTTGTTCCTTTCCATTTCTCCAATCTCTACAAGAGTTAATATTTTAATCTCTATAAGAGACTAAAATATTATGACTCTTATCATAGAGATTTATAGCATCTTAGAAATATAAGAAGTGATGGAGAATTTTTTTTTTTAAAAAAACCTATACATACTCTACAACACTGATGGGGTTATACATACTGAAAATTCTGATAGTTAATGGATATGATGTATAAGGAACAGATAGATAAATATCCAGAAATTATCTTTTATGGAAATAAAGATAGATACCCAAACAGAAATGTGCTGTCAGTTCCATTAACTTGTAGGGAATTCAAGCAATACCAGCTTAGAAAGTTTCTTCGATGCCATAAATGAATATTCTGGACTGTCATGAAGTTCAGCAGAAAAACTGTGATAATGTTTAAAAAATTCTCTATGATTTCACAGTCCGCAGGAAGAGTAAAGTTATTTGAAAACAAATAACATCGCTGGAATATTGTAATAATTTAAATAACGTTGAGAATGGATAGCACATGATTTTGATGCACCTTCAAAACGACCTCAAGAATTTACGATTAAATTTGTCAAATATAGTATTGGATAAACCAAAACAGTAATAAAATATTCCATATTCTCATGCGATAATAGGGCGTGTCCGAATGTCACGGTCTATTGATTATTATAAACTATCTAGTAGCTGAATTAAGTTACAAATCAGTCGAGGCAATGATGGTTCTGACCTCAGAAGAAAAGATATTTTCTGTAGAATTTTAAAACGATTCATACGGTCTTGAACGAAAAGAATGACCCAGCCTTACACAAGTGAAGGAGCAAACACGCCATAAGTGTACATCATCATCCAAAAATTCGAACTGACGAGTAATGTGCTGACACACCGTAAATGGTGCACGGGACGATCACGAACCGTAACAACAACGAGAATCATGGCCGTCTCTTGAAACAGGTACTTATCTATCATACAGCTGTGTCATTTCAAGTTAGAAAATTTGCAGAAACGTTAGAAACTGTTTTTCTTGCGAGCATTTAATACATATTGTATACTCCATTGTATACTCCGTGATAAATAAGGATATTCATGTACTCTGTAACTGATATTCAATTATATTTACTGCCCCCACTCCTGGATTCTGTGTTTCCTACTGTTTGTCTTGCCCACTACTGTACTTAAGTCAGTTGGTAGCAAATTTGTGAAGTTTTGCTTTAGGAGTTTATTAGTTAATGCATTTGCATTAAAGAAAAGGCAAAATATAGTCAATGAAGGGAAAGAATAAACATCTCTATGGAATTCATGAGCTATGGAGCAGTCCTGACAGATTTGATATTGAAACGGAAGAGTCACAAGTTGACAATGTTGTCATAAAGCATTCAAACTGGAACTGCGATTCGGAAACATTCACCAAACAAAGAAGAATTAGCATAAAGGGAGCCGTAAACATCTCAGTGAAGGAGAATATCATGAAATTTATTTGAACATGCTAATGCAAAGTAAATAATGTTGAGGCCAGTCACAGGAAAGATAAATGAACTGAGTAATACTTGAAGATTTAATCAATATAATTTTCTCATTAAATAACTTAAAAATGCAATTCTTTATCAATTATGACATATTGGCAGGTTTTACGAAATCACAAATGTTATCTTCCACTCAAGTTTAAAGTAATATGATTTATCTTAGGAACTCTATTTTTTTAGTAAGAGAAATATCTTTTTTTTTACATTTATTTTTTAACAGAAATAGAGGTTTTTGTTGTAATTATTACTGATATGATATTTTCTTTAATTAAATGATATTTACAAATACACAGACAAAATTATATCTTTTCTCAGCAATTGTATGTATTGTTTAAAATATTGTAAATATAAGAAGTGAAACATAATACATTCTAAAAGAAATTTCAGAAATTTTTGATACCGAGATGGAATCATACCTAGATTCGTTATAGAACAGAAAGTTATTTTATAATAATATAATAAGTTACAAGATGATTATGTTATTATATAATCAATCACAAGATGAAGCATATGTGCTTTGGATTTAGGAAGAAAATTTTTCAATTATGAAGAGATTTTCTTTTTCTCTTCTGTAACTTTTCTTTATTTTTATATAAATATATAAAACAAAGAGTAAAAAAAAAGCATGAATTAAATAAATTTGTGAATTGATGAAAACTATAATCAATATTTTTTCTGATTGAAATTAATTTTAACAGATTGAAATTTTCGTTAAATAAGAAATTTGTTGAATGTAAATGCTATGTGTTACATATTTTGTAAGGGTCTTTACAAGTTAAATTTTAGAATTTAGATTCAATACACCATCTTTAATTATTTTGACTTAACCTTTAATAGATAATATAGCAATTAATTTTCTGAAGTATGCTAATCAGTAATGCTAAGAACTTTAGTAACATTATTTGTTAATGAATTCAGATAAATGTGGCATTTATTAAAGAATATTAATATTCTATTCACAAACGTAGTGGTGTATAATTATAATGAAGAGATAGCATCAAAAAACACAGTTAAGTAAACAATTTATGTTACAATATGAAGAGGACTGATTTGAAGACGAAATACAGATAACTAAATGTTCAGAGGAACATTTCTATCTCACTATCTGTAAGTTGGTAGTATTTTGAAGTGCAGTATGGTAGCTTAGTTGATGTCTTAGATGACTTTCATTATCATCAGACTTAATTATAATCAACATTTCTGTTGATTACTGCTATGTGATTAATAATGACATTGATTGCACGCTTTCTTTCCATTAGATCACTCTAATAATCAAATTTAACGTGCTTCACATGCTAAGCCTAGAGCTAGCGGAGATTACTTATTGCCCCTTTTTTATTCTTATTTTACATTTTGAGGTTTTTTTAGCTTAAGTGTCATTGTTTTGTCTACTTCTCCTTTTTTATGTTTCTTTTGGTTCCACTGAGCTATTGAGTACTGGGCGAACCCAACCGATGAGAGATAGAATTTCGAAACGGTTCCGGCTTGGGTTCCCGGTACGAAAAATCAAAAAATAGTTCAGTGAACCTTTAATTGTGTGCGGTTTTATGCTTCTTTCTCAGATCACTCTAAAGTTGATTTTTAATTAATATGATTCATAATTCACTGAATGCGTCAGTGTGATAGTTAACCTTTAAACATGATCTATAGAAAACTGACACGAAGTATAAAATTTTGTCCTTGACTATCCTGTAATTTAAACCTTTGTGAAATGACATCTCCACGAGTTTCGAATGAGTTATTAATAACTTAAAGAATAAATATGTGAGGCCAAATTCTATTTAGCGAAATTCCGTATATTTGTCCAAACTGTTTGAGTGTTGTGTAGCGTAAAACAACTTTATTATGATGAATTTATTAAATTACGCCCTCCTAAAAACCTCACCGTAAATAATAAATGTTTCTGCGGACAAGTGCGAAGCAAATAGTCTGCTTGATCGTGCACGAAGGTTAATGCACTTGTGATGAGAATAATGAGGTTATAATTCTTCTGCAGTAATTAATATACACTTTGGGTTGGGAAATGTCACATTATTGAATTTCACTTGGCATTTGCAAAATCTAATGTTTACAGGCGTTTCTAATTCTTATTAACATTTTATGAAGAGTTTTGAATTTAATATTTAATTAATTTTGTGGAAACTCAAACCTAATAAAAACTCTAAACAGTTTTTAAATTTGCAATTTCAATAACAGAATGAAATCATTAAGCAGAAAAAGAATTTAATAAATTCGAGAACGTTCGAAATTCACTTATTAAAGTGAACTAGTTTTGATAATTCAGTTTTAGGATGCACATGTCCGGATGTGCAAAACTTAATCCTTGTGGTGATTGCTGCAAAATTTATCTTACAATTCTAAGTTTATAAGTTCCTTACTACATAAGTTACAGTTACTAACATAAGTTGCTGGTTTTTTTTTATGGTGAAAGAATATTTACCATAAGTTCTGTTTTCTAAAATGAATAATATGAACCATATTTAGGAAACATAATAAACAAGGTTCCAACTTAACAACAATGTGAGCGACAACTGTCTAACAATTTTCTTTACTGTAGCTGAAAAAGCGCCTGCTGCGATATGGCTTTCCTAATTTTTTTCTTTTTCCCAATTACAAACAACAAAAGTTATTTATTAAAAAAAAGCAGAATCCTAATATTTTTTTTATAATTGCATCAAAACATTTTTTGGACTCTACCCAAAAATTTTCTGTTTCAATTAGTGTGCGATGACGGAATTCTTTATTTCAATTTTATTTTATTTTAATAGGGTATTTATTTATGGTTCAATTTATAATGTAAGCATGATTATTTTGAGTCATGATAATTTTGATTAAAATTAGGATTCTCAAATATTACCTAACTTGTTATTTCTCTGTAAATCATAATCGAGTGTTTTTCAATTTCAAACAATTAATGTTAAAAATGCTTACATTCTTTTTGTTTGTGGTTTTTTTTTTCTTTTGTGCTTAAAATATCTTAGGTGGTTTTGAATTAGAGATCAATATTTAAACATTTCGTTTTATGATGATTCACTTTTACAACTTTTGTAGAGTCGGACCGAGCACTCCCAACTTATGGTGCATCACTTTCGCAACTGAAACATCCTTTCCCTACTAACTGTACTTCTAGCTCTTTCCCGTTGTGCACGTGTTTCTTCTATTTCTATTTTATTGCAGTACTTTTAAGTTAACGCAAATGGATATTTCTTATCTCCCTCAAAGAGTACTGCAAAGGTTATTGCATTTTAAAAGCAATTGATAACATAACAAAGGCTTGGGAAGAAGTAACTATCGTGGATGAAAGGTGTATGGCCTAAAATCTGGTAAAATTATGGTACAAATTGTGACAATCCGGATATGCTGGTCAAAGAGATCAGCGAAATTGGAGAAGAAATTGGTTTTGCCCCTCACAGCTACTGTCCAATGAAGAACTTAATGACTTGGCCCAACTATTGACTGAATAGCAGAAGGAATACGAAGATGAGGACGACCGTGGAACCAAAGAAATGTAGACGAAGGACCTTACTTTTACTTGGGAAGAAGGAAGCTTGTAGAGATTTCATTACTACGTGTGGCCAGGATCAGTCCTTTCTGGGTTCCATTATCAAAGGAAACGAGACATGATGTTGTCAGTTTGATCCCGAATCGAAGAGACAATCAATTGAGTGGCGGTCACCTTCCCCGTCGTAAATCGAGACTCTACTGTACTATATTTATTTATATTCGGTCTTGGTTCTTTGGGTTTTTGAGGAATTTATGTTTGTATGAACTTACTAATCTTCTAAGATATTCAGCGAAATTTATATATTACGTGGCATTAATCTGCTCGAGAGTAGTCTTCTCTGTAATCGAAATTATCATAATGAAGTAAAACTGGAAAAATAAAAAAAAGTCTATGACTTTAGTTCAAATAAAAGTAATGGAAAACGAGAAGATAAAATACTAATTTAGAAAATTAGAAATTACAAATCATCCTAAGTAATATTTCTGTACATTATCGTAAATAGGAATATGGACCGCAAACACTGATATTAAAAACTAAAAAATTTATTTTCATTTATAAGTATTTTGTAAATATATCTCCTTCCAAGAATTCTGTTCCCGTCCTGATTTTAATTTCGTTATTTTAAAGATAATGCTTCAAAACCTTATTTTTATGGTCTTCTCATTCAGTTTCTCTATTTTATGACGGCACCTTATCTTAATATTTCATTTGCCAAGTTTTCTTAGTTATTTTGAAACTAAAAATTGGAAAACAGCTGTTTTAAGAGAAAATGGTTCTTTTTAAAATACAATTAACAAAAGATGAGTCGGAAAGCTTTGGGAGGTCCAGAATAGACTTCCAATTTTTGGAAGGATTCAGATTTCCTTCTTTGCTCTGCCAAAACTGACGATAATAAGGAAAATTCGAATTCAGGACACTTGTATAATTTCTGGAATTACTTCATCTAATTTTATTAGGAACCCCCTTTTTACCAACCTGGTTCAGAATTTAATTTGTGTGATTTCTTTCTTTTTTTCTCTTTGCAATTGAATTACTCTTCGATTTTCCACCTCACTTACCGCATGACATTCATCAGAGCAGAATTTCCAGAAGATAAGGATTTGAGGAAACAAACCATGGTGAAGAACCAAAACTTTTTTCTCAGCAAAATTGGAAAGTAAGTACGCCATTTTCCAATGGTTTTCTCTTCTTAAAACTAATGGGAATCATTTAAGAAACTTTTATCTTTCATTAAGAAATAACTCTTAAGTTTTTATAAGAGTTAAGACGTTAATGTACTGTAATTAAGATCCTGAGAAAGACGGAAATCAATTGCCTTTCTTAATGTTTCTATTATGTAACATTTCTATTACGTAACCAGCTATGAAAATTAAAGCTATAAAAACAGATAAGTTTTAGAAACTGAAATATAAATAACAGTGCGAACTATCCATCACATGAAAATTTGAGATTTGTTGTTAATAAAATGGTTTGGCTTTTTATTATTTATTTAATACAGGATACATTTTGTGTCAAGAATCAAAACGTTGAAGTTAGAAATTAAGGTTTTCATTGAAAAATCCAGAAATTGCAATAAATCGTTAATTGTGACTTCATAATATTTGTAAGCTGTGATCTTCATCCGTCAGTCTGCCAGCGGCTACCCACGAAAGAAACGACATAGAAATGAATTTTAGCGTCGACCACAATATTAAATCCTTAAATGCAGAATGCATTTCAACTGTGACGAAGAAACTTTAAAGTAAACATCAACAAAACGGATTAAATATGATTGCTAAGTAACAATTAATGCTAAAGGAATGTTGTTTTATTGCATCCAGAAACAAATTATTTCGATTTTACGATGACATTAATAATGTACTCTAAGAATTGTATTATATAAAAACTACATTTTTAAAAGTTAAATGAAACCAAGATTTCATTTTTTCAAATCTGCTGTCTGCTGGAAAATTCTAAGTTGTTCTAATTTCATAGTTTTTGATACCAGCAGTTAGGATCTGCTAGCAGGATATCTCTTGTCTGTTTTTTTGCAAACCAAGAGCTAATGGCAAAGAATGATGTCGAAGAGTTGAGGATTATTACTAATTTCCTGGATATGAGTTTCACTGAATAAATGTTAGACAGTCCGATGTGGACAGGTTTGTGATCTTGTTATTGCGCTTAGTAATTTAACTATTTCATATATCATAATTCACGTTTTGACTTAATTAAATTGGCGAACATCAGAATCTGAAACCATTTTTTAAAATGTAACAAGTTTAGAAAATGATTTTTCACAACACAAAATGTAATAAAAATTCTTCAATAATAAGAGAGCACTCTCTTTCCTGTCGGAAATGATTACAATTTCTAACCCCTCAACCCACTTCTTTTCACGATGTGACATCTTTCATGGATCACCCTTGAGCCAGTAAACAGAAGCGTCTTTTCTCAAACTCTGGAAGCATTCCAGGACAGCTGTTATTTCGTGATATCACTTTCGATTCATTTGATTCTTTATTCTTTTAAAAAGATTCCTTTTTTTCGTTTAATTAAATTTCAACACCTTTTCTTTCATTTATTCTTTCACAAATACGACGTAAGCTGTATTTTTTTTTTTCGTTTGCTGTACAGAAATAAGTGTAGTAAAAAACCTATCAAAAGAAATGTACGAATAAATACAAGTCTAAATTTAAATAAAATTAACAAATTTGATGGGACTTACACGTTTCTAAGCAGTCCGAATACATTTTAAATGATTTTTCTAAGCCCATATCTGCGCAGTAGTGTTACTCGGACGTATTAATAATGTATCAATCTGATTGCGCTACTTTCTTTTAAGAATTAACAGAAATAACAATTTTTTAATTAATTATTTAAGAAATGTGAATCAAAATGGTTAAAATGTTTAGTTCAGCAGCAAGATTCTGAAATTTGGATTTCGATTTTTTTTAAATGTTGTAGTTTATTGTACTGATAATTCTATTTTTTTAATAACCGAACAAAGTATCTTTTTATTATTATGGTTGATTAATAATTTTAGACTTTTACATTCTTCAATGCTACTGGTTCAAAATAATTTATTCTTTTATGGATCAAAATAAATCTGTAACTCATTACTAGCAAGTACAGAAAGATCTTGGTAATACTATGGGATATCTATAACCATTTAAGGATGTCCATTTAGCATTTATATTTCTATACAGATTATTCAAAAATATTTTGCCCAAACATATTTCCTAACCCTTTTTAATTTACAGACTGAGAACTAACTATGAAATTGGATTATGTACAATAATGACTTGCCAACAAGAAAATCGAAAATACGTCATTCTTAATTGAACGAAATTACAAAGTAAGATATTTTCATTTTTTTTCATTTATTTTTTTATGATCATTTTATGAATTGATATAATCATAACAAGAGAAAAAGAATAGCATTGGAAAACAGGAAACCTAAAATTCTTTTTAAATTTGAAGCCTATAAACTTTTAAATGGGGAAAGGGTACACTGCATTAGATTTGCAGATGATGTTGTAGTAACGGGAAATTCAGAAAACGATATGAATAGAATGATTGAAGTGCTGCATAGAATATTGCAAAACTGAGGTTTGAACATAAATGTAAAAAAGACAAAAGTACCGTATTTACTCGCATAATTTCCCCTTTTTTTTCATCAATATTTTGACAAAAAAAAGGGGGGATGGGGAAATTACGCGATGTTTTTCAATTTGAGGAAAAAAAATATGGTGAAAGTGTAAGGAAAACCATGTTAAATATTGATTTTTAAACAAGAAATGTAATTAACAACAATTTTATTAACACGCAACATTTAAAATATAAGAAATCATATCTCAACATTTGTTTTTTCTTCAAAGTACAGTTAAGCAATGGGCATGCACGGAAGTGTGTGTGCGACTGTGACGTAAGTAAGTAACTCACGCAGCGCAGCCCACCATCTTTATAGCTGCTCACTGCATGACGTCAGCATCAGCTGCCTGCTAATAGTGAACTTAACTTTATTCGCAAACTTCACGTTTTCACAAAACACTCGAAATTATTAGACTGATTCAGAAGGAGTCTGCTCTTGTACTGACCGGGGTTGGGGTGGAATCTTCCCCTAAAGAAGCGTGGGATAGAGAAATGCGATAGTAACGGTACATTGTCGCGTCGTCGTGAGTTGACCGCCAGTCAAGGTCATGTTGGAAACGCGTTGAAGTAGAGGTGGGGAAATTATGCGATAAAAATAAAAATTGAATTTTGTAATCCACAAAAACTGGGGTGGGGAAAATACGCGATGTGGGAAATTATGCGAGTAAATACGGTAAATGTAGTTGAAAAAAGTAATGAGAAAACGAAAACAAATATAAGGATAGCGGGAAATCTTATGGAACAAGTATCTAAATTTTGCTATTTGGGAAGTTATGTTACAGAAGATAATAGAAGTATATAGAAAATAAAAAGAAGGATAGCTATTGTGAAACAAGCGTTTCAAAATCAGAGAAATATATTGACTTATAACCATCTAAATTAAAAAGAATTTCTTGAAAACATTTTTGTGGGCATCTTGATGTATGATAGTGAATCCTGGACGTTAGGAAAACAACAGATTAATCGTCTTCAGGAAGCCGATATGTGTATATGGAATTGGACAGATAGGAAAACGAATCAAGGGTTTTGTTAGAAGTGGATGAAATGAGAAAATTAATACAGGAAATTGAGAAAAGAAAAACATAATTTCTTGGTGATGTGATTTAGACATAACAGTTTTTTTTAAAATTATTCTGGATGGGAAAATTATAGGGAAAATGGGCAGATGAAGACCTAGAAGAAAAGATTTAGATAAAACAAAAAGGATACTGGAATTCCGAAGTTATTATGAGTTAAAGAGAACAGCTGAAGATAGAAGGATATGGTTGCAACGACAAGAGGATGCATGTAGTACCTGACTGAAACTTTTAAATTGGTAATTTGTGAGGATATAGAACTAATTGTAACAACAGTGTAAATTTATTTTATCATAATAAAATATTTTATTTCAATACGTATAAAGTTTGATGCGTATCAGCTTTAAAATTGATTTAAGTACGATTTAAATAGCTTCATTGAATTTATATAAAAATATAAACTGAACAAAAAGTAAAGTATCTGTCAATATATTTTTCCACTGCCATTCTTTAAATCTTTTTTTAAGTATAATCGCAAAGTTTGTTACAATTCCTTAAAATATCATTCTAAGATATGCTCGGAAATTGATGCGTTATTTTGATAACATTGGAAATTAAGGAAGGGTCAGTTTAAAAATAGATAGGAAAGTCAGAAGTAAGTCGTTCGATGAAGGAATGAGGAGATATGGCCAGCACCATGCTTTCACCTTAGAAAAGATTTTCGATGTCCATTGACAGATGTTGGAACTTCGGGATCGACCTGGAGGAGATTTCAAAGAGAAGTGAATCACCGACCTCGATCCAATATTGAACCCCCCTTGGGTGGCTCCTCCAGTCCAAAGTTGACAACTCTGTCGACTGAAAATCCACATTACCAATATCTGAAATCTTGTAGGAATGTTGTTCGCTTTTTGAATTCTACATCTAAATAGGTAGTAACAAATTTCGTATATCAGAAAAATTACTTTAAGAATTCTTTTATTGATATTTTCTCTAATTGTTGTTTCTAATATTCCTACAATTATTAAGCGTTTTCGTTTAAAAAAAAACTCCAAAAAAAATTCTAATTTTTGTAGGAAACAATTGATAAGAATTACAGTTCGACTGCACTGTTTACTTTTCAACAGCAATAAAAAAAGCATGAAGTCAATATTGACTTATTTATTTCTTTAACAGATCATTTTGCTACCTAAATTCACTCGTCCAATTAATCAGAAAGTGCTTGATAAAATTCTAAAATTCAGCATCTACTTGTACATTTCACAATGTTATCTCTTCTGGATAATTTGTGATTTTCGAAAATCCTTTGTTTTGGGAAATCGAGACGAAGAAAAATCAAACAGCGATCAACTCAGAAGAATAAAAGGATGATGTAGCACTTCCTATTCTACTGTCATCGGATCTAAAAGGATGGAATTGGTGCTTACAAAAATTATTGTGGAAGAAGGCTTTTTCAATGCTAACATTTGTGGACGTTCATGAGGAAAGGATCTGTCGGTATGGAGTTATTGATAGATTCAAGTTTCTTATAAATTAACGAAAAAAAATTAATTTACCGCATCCTTTTATTCCAATACTCGCAAAGATTGTTATTGAATGATTAATGACTTTTTTTGAAAATGTTAGTTTTAGAAATTCAACATGAAAAGATCAAAAAACTTGATTTTGATGATGTTTTAAGCTGTATCTTAAAAATAAACAAAATAATATGATTAATTTTTAACATCACACCAAATTTAAATGTAAAAACTACATTTAATATGAAAAAGCAAATTTTCGAAAAGATTACACGTCTTTTCTTTTTCAAGCCTTAAATAACAATAAGTTGAAGAACAATACTCCAAATTACATTAAACTCCTCGAGAAAATATTAACAATATTTGAAACTCACACCATTTACTAACAATCTTTGTTTTCTTTAACATAATATATGATACGGCTTAACAATTTAGTTCCTTGATTGTAACCTTATTATTATATTTTGTGCACATTTTATCTACAAAACTTTTAGCTAATCTTATGAAATATTTCTCTATTTCAATACCATCATTCCTATTCAAATTTTTTCTTTTTTTGTTCTGGATAAACATACTTTCTATTATCTTTCTTAGCTTGGTGTCTCTTTCAATATATAAAATTTGTATCTCGTTGTTAATGCAATGATTTCTGCTCACACAGTGTTCTGCCACTTCTGATTTTTCAACGTACTTGTTCCTAATGCTGCAACCATGTTCCGTCATTCACTCTTCACTATCCTTTTACTCTCGCCCAATTAGAATAAATCGCAATTCTTGCATTCTATTTTGTAAATTATTCCCATTTCATGTTTCTTAACACTACTATTCAATTTGCAACATAAAATGTTTTTCAGTTTGTTGTTATATTCAAATCCAACATTGAAACCAAGACTTTTGCAAATGTCTTTTAAAGTCAGACTATTTTTGTTTAAGTATGGTATGAAATATCTTCTGTTGTTATCTGTTGTTAACTCTTTAATTTTCAATGTGTGGTATTTCTTTATAGTTTTATTTACGAATTAAACAAAAATAGTCTGACTTAGTAATTTGGAGTATTGTTCTTCAACTTATTGTTATTTAAGGCTTGAAAAAGAAAAGACGTGTAATCTTTTCGAAAATTTGCTTTTTCATATTAAATGTAGTTTTTGCATTTAAATTTGGTGTGATGTTAGAAATATTTAATAGTAGAGGCTTTAGGAGAAAAGATCTACTAAAAAAATATGAAAACTTTACATTTAAAATAATATGATTTTCATTGATTACTTTATCTTAATGTTCAAATAATTACTCCATATGTTTGGTTTAAAATGACAAATTTCTGCAATTAAAGTTTAAAAACTATATCTCAAACTGGGCCCTTTTCTCATGGACAGCCATATCTGTGCATTTTTTTCAGTGTCAAAAAGCATACACATTAATATCTAGAATTCATTCTTGATAAGAAAAATCGATATAAGGCTGTGAAAATACCACAAAATTTCTCATTTTTATATAAATATCTGTCTTGGCAGGTTGCTTAATTTTGAGATTCCTTTGCTTTTTCTTTTGAAAAAGCAAAATTTCGTCAACATTTTTGTGTTGAATTCGCTGTGTGTTGTTTCGGCACAGATTAATTTGCTTTCCAGAATGTCGTTTTCTTCATCCTCATTTCTCTCGAAAAGTTTAAATGAAGACATCCTGCATATATTTTATTTACACAATTGTTGCTTTGAAATCTCTTTGCCTTAACTTTAGGTAATTGAGGAAAAATTTGTCATTATTTTCCAGAAATTTTATTTTTCTCTTAACAATCAGCTTCTTCAGGGAAGCCTGCGGCCATCGAATGTTCTGTTAAGGTTTCCTATATTTATGGTCCACGTTATCGTAACTACTTTGGAGTGCCTCTGCCCAATTACACAGATCTTGATGAAAGACATTGTTTTTCGAACTGTTCCGAAAAACTCAATTGGTTTTTTCTGTTTTCACAGTATTTTCATATTACAGTATACTCTCGATATCTCGAACTTCGATATGTCGAAAGCCTTGATATGTCGAAAAATTATTTTTCCCCTTGATATTACATATTCATCTAATGTTAATTTTAATTCTTATGTTGAAGAGTTTTCACTCAAAACCTTATTATGTCGAATTATTTTTCGAAGTAAAAAATAAATTTTTCCGGAAAACTCGCCGTTCAGTTGTGTCGAATCAAATACAGATATTTTTCCAAGAGTATCTCACTTTTTCAGAAATTCTAGCAATGTAAGGTCATTGTAATTTACTAATTCTTTTCAATTTAATATAATTATTTTTGACTACTTTCAAAAATTAAAATTATCATTATTGTATTTAACATAGGCTTATTGTTAACTATCATTACATATTTATACTTATTCTTATCTATCAAGACTCTAATTTTTAGAATATTATTCCGTATCTTGTGTTTTTACGTGAATTTTTATGTTTTGGTTATGATCTTGTTATCTCGAAAACTCGCTATCTCGAATTTTTTTCAGCGTCCCTTCGACTTCGAGATATCGAGAGTATACTGTAATATAATACAAATTGTTCAATCTCAGATTTGACTTGTTTCTCGCCGGTGAATTTTTGCTTTTAAAAAATAAAAGCTTAATTGGCGTTACAACATCATTGTAACCTACTTTATTAACTTTATTTACATGATTAAACATTTTGTAAAACATTAAATCTTAAAACAATATCAAATTATCCTACATGATTAGAGTTAAAATATAAAATTTTCTGTAAATATTATTTCTTATCTGCAAAGTAAAAAATAAAATAATGTACAGGGTTTATATATGAAATAATAAACCCAGAATGATATAAGCTTGTTAACTTTTCAAAAAATTAATAAAAAGAATTAATGTAAATGAATTTCTATAGCGCAAGATCAATTTCTACAGCTGTAGATAGTAAAGTAAGAAAATACTTACTTTACTATACTTTAAATAGCTTAAATGTATCCCTAAAATGTTCTTTGTTTAATAAATTGTTGTTGATTTATTGTAGCAAGAGTGCTTTAATTGCAAAGTTTAATGTCAAATTTTGCCTATTAACTCGGGGTCTACTGCTCAAATTCCGTCAACAATAGGGCGTAATAGGACCTCATGTTGTGCGATATCTCTCTACCAACAAAGATTCAGTTTCCTTAGATAAAAATTCATATTACAACGCCTTAAAGAAATGTATTAAGAGCTTTCGACCTTTAACTTCGTACCAAAACTCAACAGAGACTTTGCTTTTGTGTTAATCTTTACCTATCAGTTAATTATCACCGTCTTAGTATAATTAATTCTTACATCAAATTAAGATTATGGAGTTTCGACAAAAGGTTGTCATTTAACTGATCATTTAAGCAGTTTCACTTCTCAGCCATTGATCCAATGAGCAACAACTACGCTAGAAATTCACTTACAATTTCCTGAATCAATTACTGCCTAAAATGTAAATAGAAATAAAAATAACAAAAGAAATGAAAATGAAAAACAAAAATAGAATGAAGAGGATTAAGTAAGTAAGTATGTATTTTCTAAATAACTGAGATAGATTTCTCTAAACCAACTATCTGTATATTTATCCAAACCATTTGATCATATTTTTACAAGAAGAATTGAGGATAGGTAAAATATAAATTATAATTATATGGAATGTTATATAATTTTGTTGATTTTACATTAATTTGTGAATGCCACCTTACTGTTGCACTTTAAGATGAATTTTAAGATTTTTAACTTTATTTTCAATAAAGAAATCAGAACTAAAGTTAGTCGTTGTTTGAAGGAAATTAACTTTCTTGATGTCTACTATGTTACAGAAACTGTTAGAAGCCGCAATGGCCAAATCAGGAACGTCCTTCTGTGAAACCCAATAAGAATTAAAAGCAAAACTACTTTGAAGCTAAGCCTTGCGATCTGGCTTTTGAATTTTCCAGTCAGTTACACATGAAACATTCCAGAATAACCCAGTAAACAAGTGAGTGGGTGGCCACAACCTCTGTGTTTGGATGCTTTCCTCAAAACTCATTTAGAGCCAACACTTTCCGAACACTGCCTTGACGTCAACATCATTTTTCAAAGTAAAAATCCTTTATGACTTTGAAAACTGTTATTATTTTAGATTACATTCCAAACTTTAGATTATGTAGAAAAACAATCAACAAAATTTGAATGAACCAATAAATTCTGTCATCAACTTGTTTTTAAAAGTCCATATTTTTTACGTTATGAATTACTTTTCAAAAAATGATTTTTTAAAATTAAAGTTGGCATCGATATCCTGAACATCTTGCAGAAAGATGTTTAAAAGTTTTGAACTAACAGTCTCTGTAATTCTTCATTAATTCTTCTGAGTTTTTATATTTTTAGAATAGCCACAATACGGTTATTATATCACACTACGATATGATATGTAATAGAATATGAACTAAGCTTCTGAACTAAGCTAGTTCAAAATAAGATATTACCACGATAGTTATAATTAATATATTGATAAGCTTCTTTAATTACTTCTAAGCTTTCTAATGTTACATTGTTTTAACGGGTACCTGAAACACGTCAATAATTTTTTATTTCTTTTAATTTTTTCATGTTTAAAAAGCGCGTTATTGGTTAAATTGTTTAAATATGAAATAAATGGCTTTTGCAAAAGAAATAGTAATAACTCAAATCTTCATTCCTATTCTCCAATAAAATATATAATCAAATTAAAAAAAAGATCTAAACATTTGTTAATAAGCATTATATTTTCTCTGCTATTTTTATACTTTATACAATCATAAACACACTCGAAAAAATCTAACAGAAAGGTTTATCTTGAATTATTTAATTCACGATAAGAAAAAGAATTCTTTTATTCAGTTTTACGAGTAGAACAGAATTTATAAATTATGCTACAGAAATAAGTTTGTAATTTATTTCTTTGTAGTGGAAATTACTATAATTTGATTTCTTTACAAAGTTCAAAAGTAGAGAAGTAGTGACTTATAATAATAAAAGTAAATGTGAGACCTAAGAATTCAATAAATAAATAAATAAAATTAGTTGTACCCGCTTGAAATTCTGTGTCAAACTTTATGGTTAGCAAATATAATGTGATAGCAATAATAAGAGATCGATTGTAATTTGCCTTTATTCGAATGCAACTTGTAATTAAAATCTGACTGAGCACGCAATGAAACATCCATTTCCCCAACACTGAGCTTTACACAAATAAATAATCGAAGTCAATTTGGTGGATTATTGCTACCAAATAAAACATTACTTCCTCATATATGTATTTAACATATAGCAGTATGGAATATTTTAATGTCGAACTATCTAAAAATTAATAGAACTGTTGTCAATGGAATTAAATTTGAAGATATTCAGATATTCGAATGCTTTGCTTAGAAGTAATCAATTAAACCTTAATTATTTATATGAAAATTAAGCTTTCATGAGATCTTTTTCTGTCTCTTATCTGTTGGATAATGCTTTCTTCGAATTTTTTCCCAAAGATTTGTTTGCGGCCGTTGTCCTTTTCTTGCCGTTAGAGGTCACTGATAGCAGATGTTCGAGATATAGCAAACAGGAGATGGAGACACTTAGAAATGTCGTTTCGGTGCTAAGCGCTGTTTACTGTGGGTTCAACCCTATTTGGTTCCCTGTCTCTTTCACACGTTCAGTCTAAGAGAGGATTGACCTGTAGCAGAAACATCACTTGCCCCAGATTACGCCATACTACCGCCCTCTTAAAAAAATCCACCGAGGGCATCATCATAAAAAGAGGCTCTTTTTCAAATGCTCTTCAAATCTCTTATCCAACTACGATACTGTCTGAGTTGATAATATATCAACGTATACACAAGCACAGAAGCCTACCCAGCAAGTAAATATTCGAAATTCTTAGTTTTACTGAAATCTTCATAGTTTTCAGTATTTCTAAATAACTAATGTAGAAATAAATATCTAATTGTTTTACAAATCCGTAAATCATTAATAAGTTCTTTTCTATTCTTAATAAGAATGTACAGTATGTTAGATTTTTTTTAGAATAATAACGCATTTTTGGCGAAGCATGGGAAGGATACAAAACCTTCTTATTCTGCTTGACCGTTTTCCTACTGTGTTTGTCTGCTTCTCCGTTTATCTTTTGTAGATGTATCACGCTTAAACGACTGGACAGATTTCCATAAAATTGATACGTTGATTATTTATTTGACTCATTATTTTGGTTTCCACCGTTCGCATCCTTCAAAAATAACCTCAAGAAGCTCTCGCTAAAATTGCTCGTCTGATTTCTCTAAAATTTGCTTTTGTATGATTCAAGTTAAAATATAAGCTATTATATTGTTCTCAACTTCCATGCCCCTATTCAAAAAAAAAAAAAAGAATCCTGCTTGTTCAATCCTCACTTTGCTATGGGAACATATATGGGATATCCCTAAACACAGTGATTTTACCTCCTGCCACGTCAATAACCTACAACAGGCCTATAGTGGAAGACTTTTTATTTCAACTATGACTAATGTTAATAAAAAGGTATTATTAGTTCTGACAGAAGACACTATTTGAAAATTAATATTAATTAACACTAAATACTTAAATTATAATCACAAGAATAAAAAGCTGTTTAAATATGGAAATATTGTTTAAAGACAATAAAATAAAATAACATGAGCCTCAATAATAACTTGAATTATTTTTATCGTTCTTCCCTCTGAGAAATTTAAATGAGCCTGTAGCATATGAAATTATTAAATGCTTGCTTAGCTCTATTCTGAGTAAGCCAAGATATAGACTACGCAGAAGTAACTTAGGTATACTTTTAGGCTTCTGATAGGAAGCCTTCTAATCCTGGTTTGTCCGTCTGTCTGTGGACAAGTATCTCACAGTGCAACGCACAACAATCACAACAATTGCGCCTTTTGCATTCGCAACAATCACATTTATAATAATAAGGAAATTAAAGGAATAATGCAACATAAATGACGTATCAGAAGCCATTGCGAAGCACTGTAATAAGTTTACTAAACGCTGCCCCTACCTTGTCTAAAATTAATTTAATAGTTCTGGTTTTAAATTGTAATTAGGAATTTAATTACGAAGCATCCAAAGGAAAATAGATGTTGAAAACTACTTTTTCCTTTTTTTTTTAAGAAAATAAACAATTTAAACAACTAAAAACAACTACAATAGTGCATGTATAATGCATATTCGTAATACTGTAAACATCTAGCAGAAATTTAATAAATTAAAATTAAAATTAACATAATTACGGTAATTAACAGTAATTATGTTAATATTAATATATTTCAATGTATTTTCCATAATTATATTAATATTTGTACGTTATTATATTTTATTTTATTTATGCTAATATTAACATATTATTATGTTACTTTTTATTTGAAAATTCTTTCTCAACAATTTTTAACTATTTCTTCTCAATTTTGGTAACTTCATTTCTATTTCTGTTCTCTATCATATTAACTAATTATGAAGCTTATGAGATATTGCAGCTAAAAAGAGTAAATGTGATTTTACTCTTATGTATAGACACTCTTTTAAGTCACACTGATGATTATTTACTGAGCTAATTTGGACTTTGATGATGAGAATTCGATAATAACTTTAAAATTTTAGGTCTGGCTTTAAAACTGAATTATTCATGTATAATTGAACTTGACAGAATTCTAGAACGCTTGGAAGTTGGCTGGTAAGCTGTCTGTATTTTACATCTGGACAGCATTAAAGATCCACACATTGTGATAACGTCCGTAGCTTTTATGCACTATGAATATAAATGGTAGACCAATGAAAGTTTCATTCAAATGTAATTGCATTGAAATTATCTGCAATTCCTGCACATCGTTATTTGAATAAAATGCCATTTCATTATTTTTATGGATTTTTCTCATATAAATACAAAATTTGTGAATTTCAGATATTGCTATTCAGTAATACTGCAAATTTCTATTCAATAATCAATACATGTAATTTAAATTTCGTAAAATTGAAAATAAATAAAAGAAACTGTGATTAAAATAAGCTTTAGAAGACATCCAATATGTCAAGCAAAACATTTTAACATTGCAGATGTAAGCAGAAAAAATATCTATTACAAAGAAAAGAAAATTTAAGCCAAATTTATAATTAACTTTTAAATCGAATAAAATTTCAGAAATGTTTTATTGAAAGATTTTTTTTGTTCTGTTTTCTTTTAAAAAAGAAACGAATTTTTATTTAATAAAAAAGAAATAAAGAATTGTGTTTGTTTTAAATATAATGAGGACGACCAAACAGTACAACAAGTATACAATAACAATAAACCTGTTCGCCATTTTCCTGATCAAAAAATTGATTTAAAGCTTTAAATTTCTAAATGGGTTGTAATTTAAAGCTTTGAGAACCTTACATTCGAAAACTCTTACTTTAATGTGCAGTTAAATATGTGTCATATCTTTATTAAATCAACGAATTATACTCACGCCTAAAAAGTATTCATTGTATATATTTCACTCAATTATGAAAAAAATAATTACTTTTATGTATAGTGAATGTATCGTTGCAAGAGAAACCACTAATATAAACTAAAAGTTATAAAATTTTTACAATACCTTGACTTCACAAATCACTGCTCTGCATCACCAAAACCAACAACTTATTTGACAGTAAGATAAAACACATTACGCTTAAATTCAAAATTATAGAATCTAATAAACTTTTTGTAAATCAATCGACGCTTGTATCCCAAATTCTATTTTCTAGAAAGATGAACAAAATGTAAATTTGATTCACCCAAAGTTTCAAAATTATTTATGAGTATGAAGTAGCTAGTATTTGGTTAGCAACTTAGAATCACGATATCTATTATTCAGATGAAAAACCGAAAAGATTAAATTCTTTTTCAAGGACTAATATTTATTTTGCTCTTTGGAATTTAAAAAAAAATATGTTTGCAATGGAAGCTGAAGATAAGATTTTTAAAGATGTACTTTTCTTTTTAACAAATCTGATATTCTACAAAATAGCAAACAATAAATAGAAAATATCATTCTTTTGCTATTATTAAAAATCTTTAGTGCAGTTTTTTGTAGTTCTTTTTATAGTTCAAAATGATGTAATGTTTCTTTTCATAAAAACTATATAATTTATTTTCTATTAAAGAAATGTCCCCAAACTATAATTGAAACAGATTTCACTTTGTATAGAATTGGATGATTAGATTTTGTTTAATACAACAAGTTTAATAAGTAACTATTAAAAGAACTATTAGATAAGATTAGTTATAGTAAAATAAAATAAAATAAAATCCATTTGTAAACTAAATGCAAAAAATTGTAAAATTTATTGATTTCCACAACATCAATGTAGATTTAAATATATGTAGCAGCTTCTTAGAACATTAAAATAGTGAGAAACAACGCAAAATTTGATGGTTAAATTACGTTTCTTACTCCTATTCACTGTAACTTCTAAAGCTGTGCGAAAAAAACTTCTGGTGCTACTTCACCGCTCTAATAATTTCAATTGAAACTCAGTGATAAGCAATTTAATTTCAACTCTTGCAAATGTCCTTTGTGCTAATTTAAATTTGATCTATTGAGCTTTGAACTACCTGAGGAGTGGCAAAGAGCACGAGAAGCAGTCGTGAAATGTCTTAGACTTTAATGGACAGAAAATTTTATAGAATTATATTATTGTTTTAAAACAAAACAGCATATTCTAATTAAAATCATTGATCTAAAACTATACAAAATGGATTTTTTTTTCATGCACTGGAAAAATAAATTAAAAGTTTATTTTAAAAACTTGCAACGAAAAAAATTTAAGTCACAAAACAATTATAATTTTTTTTAGAATAAAAAAAAGAACATAGAACATATAACATTTATGTTGAACAGAATATAGTAAATATAGAAGGAGACGACGTCGCACTGGTCATATAAAATTAAAAATTAAAAATTAAAACATTTATAAAAACATGGGTAGAATTAAATGTTTTAATTTTTAATTTTATATGACCAGTGCGACGGCGTCTCCTTCCATATTTGTATTCAAGCGCACGTAAAATTTTTTTAATAGAATATAGTAAATACAACGATATTGAAACTAAAAATACATATAATATAGTATAAAAAATGAAATAGATGTATTATTAGGCATATACACGATGGATGGCTGAGCATACGCTTTGGGTTACAAAGCACGAATTTCGACTTGGGACGTGAAGTTAGGGATAAATAATTGTAGTGATATTTTATGATGGACCATAAATCAGCTTCGTACCAAATTTTGTCGTGCTTTACCAAGCGAGAAAAATGATGAAGTGATATAGTAAAACTGCACATGTTATGGATGCTAATCAACAAAACCAAGTTTTAACAATTTTTAACAACAACAATAATTCGTGGTACGCTATTATTTCCAAATTATTTCGCAACAGTTTCAGAGACAAGAATTAACAAACGTTAGCAACAAATGTCGTTTTTCTTCACGTGTTTTTATTAATTTTTATTCTAATTTGAAACTAGGAAATAATGCAAACTTTTAGAAACACCATGGTTTTGATACGGCAGGAGGCTAAAGATGTTCTCACAATGACGTCTGAAACACGTCACAGCAACGTCGAAGGAGAAACGGAAACGTCTAAGATATTGTACTGAAATGCCAGGAAGAGTGCCCTTTGAGGTCGACATTTTCAATATGATAAATTCGGATGCTTCTACAAACAAACATCGTTGACATAAGTTTAGAAAAAGATGAAATATTGACCGTTGTGAACAGAATAACAAAATATAACTAGAAGACTTAAATTTGAAAACTTTGCTGTAATATGGAATAATTAGATATGAAGTAAATAATTGTAATATTTAAATTTAATTCAAGCTAAAATAGAGCAGTAAGAAATAGTTTACAAATGTTTAATTTTACTTAATTTTAATTTGAAATAGAATAACAAAATAAATAAATTAATTTTCGTATTCTCTCATCATAAAATATTTATTGGTTAAAAGAAGGATTTTTTAAATTTTATTTTATTCTTTTCCTTCTGCATTATTAAAGCGCCCTATCTTTACCGCTTTTTGCTGAATTAAAATGAAGCAATTTCAGATCCTCAACATCAATACTTTTTTCATATCAGCTTTAAATGCTATTAAAAGCCTATCTTGGGTCTTAGATGTCTTCACTTAAGCAGCCTGCAATGAAATAATTCGTATGCAGCCCCTTAAGAATGTCAAAAGCCTCCTACTTATCTAAGGCCAAAGACTCAGACAACATCTGATAATTTTTAAAGATATTCCATTCACCTTCCCTCCCTCACAGGCAACAATTTCACATAGGAGCCTCTTTTCCTAAGGGAATGTCACATAAAGGACACCGGAACAATTTCTCTTATGCAAAAATCCATCCAATATCGGGCTTCAGCTTTTTATAAGTTTCCTTGACATATTCCAGGATTAAATTGCGAACAAGACGTGGACTCATTTATTTGACCCAAGAAGTCACCTATCTTTTAAATGTAGCGTGAGTTTAACGAAACAGTTTTATTTAGTTCCAAGCTTCATACAAAATTCTAACAAAGAACCAAAAAAAAATATATTTTATTTATTGCTCTCAAATGTTCTATTTGTTAAGAGCTGAATTGAATAACAGGAGATTTGACTCACAACGCTCCTTATTTCAATTGAATCGTAATTATTTAACGAACATACTGAAAAACAAAATGTAGTTGTCGTGCCAACTTTCCATAATCACTATTGGGAAATTTCTATGTATCTAAATAAATGTGTAGATGAAGGAAAAAAAGAAATAAGGTAAATAAACGCTCGAATTTTCGAAAACCCCAATTGTAAGAGTTATAAAAAGTTGGTGTAATTGACTGGTATTGGGCCAGTAGTTCCTTATCTCCTGGCCCGATTTTACCTAAATCAATTAGGAATATTCCCTATAATTATTTAAAACTTTCTTTGTAAGTATTGACTTTGTCGGATAATTAGTTTATCTATTGCAATGAAAACCGGTTTTTGGCCCTTCATCTTATTTGTCGTAAATGTGTATAAATTGAGAAATATATTTCTTGTAATAATCAACAGTTCCCTAAAATATTTTAACTTTTTCTAGCCTGCACAAGCACACACTTATAAAAGATTTAAATAAAAAAGTTAAATTATCTGTAGTCTTTAAACATACATAACAAGTTTCAAGATGATCCGTCCAGCCGTTCATAAATTTCTACGAACCCACAACATATAAACCTACATACCCAGACTGACTGATCTGATGAGCCTCACTTACCTAGGAAAGTAGCCTAATTAAACAAATAATGATGGAATAATTTACTCCCCAACTGGACTTTCCCAAACAAATTTGATGTGCGATAGAGGCTAAGCTGCAACAGCATTGAAAATAAGTCATGGGAACAATAAATATGAAAGAGACCTATACCCAGATGAAGAAAAGAACGGCAAACATCCAAGCCCGCTCCGGGGCTCGAATCCAGGATCAAATATGTCAGCGCATAGGAAACAGCTGTATTAACCCTTCAGCTACGCCTGATGGCTACAATTCCTTAAAAGTAATTCACAAATATATCCTCTACACATTTCTACTTAAATTAACCAGTAGTGTCTTTTAACTGTTCACGGGCATAAATGTGTTACAAACAATCAACTAACTCAATTGGCAATTTTATTTTTAATGGAAAATATGAAATTCTTCAATACTATACTAAAGTAAATGAATAAGACATATAAAAAGTCAAATCTACACTGTACGAAACAATTTTGTTGAACTTTTTGTAGTTTCTTTCTCATCACCTAATAACTTATATCATACTAATAACTTTTTATGCTTTTATCTTTAATTATGAATATAAATATTCATTTTTTTTTGAGGATTAGTCGAGAATTATAGAGTCTTGTTTTCTGATTTGAATTTAAGCTATTGCTGTTATTAGTTTTTTTCTTTTTTGAGATTCAACATATTAATCGCAAAACGGTTAAACATAAAGTTTCCATATCTTTTTTAAATCTTTTTCAAATTTGAAAAAGAAAACATAAAGTTTCCATATCTTTTTCAATTTAATCATACATAATAGTAACTCATTAGTTGCAAATAAGAGTAAAAACGTGAATGTGAAAGTATCAAGATTTCGAATATGGACACTGCAAGATAGAGTGAATTTAAGAAGACTTACAAGTGATGTCAACTAAAAAAACTAGAAAATGCTATTGAATTATTTTTAAAGTAATATCTGAAAATTGAATGTCACTTTACAATGCTCATAGATGTAATAGATTAGGGATAAATTTATGAATGTTATGAATATTTCATAGTTCAGTGTGATGTGAACCGAGATGGTGAAACTTTAGTGTCTCCATTGAATCTAGTGCGTATATGTAGAAAACTTCTCTCCTTATATTTGAAGAGGAGATCCTAAATAATGCCTAAATAATTCCATGTGAATGCCTTAAGAAAGAAGAGATATCTGAGTACCACGGTTGTGGGTAGCCTTCTTTAATCCTGTTGTGAAAAAAGTATGCTGAATGATGTTTTTTGAGGCAGTAAAAATTTCAGAGTTGAAGTTTACAAAGCACCAAAGTTATTTAAAGCAAAATACACCTAAATTTAAGAGAATATTTTGGAAATTTTTTCCATGAACAGCACTCAAATAAATCGTAGTTAGAATTTTGAGATATATGTAGACAGGGCGCTGTTAAAATTTAATGAAGCAATTTTACATCACTTGTCTTCGTCTTACATTTAATGTTTCAATTAGAAAACCATTCATAATTCAGCTGTTTCCTAAAGCTCAGACAAATATCAATAGTTTTTAGTTTAGTTTATCAATAATACTGTAGTACAGTTAGTAAATTTCCCTTCTAAAATATTCAAGTAAATCATTTTATTTTAACTTCGGACAAAGAAAAAAAAAGCAATTTTTGGAACTTTAAAAGAAAAGGAAAATTAATGTTCTCAATCTAATTTTGCTAATGGAATTTCTCTCTTATTTTCTCTGTAACTCGATGCAGTGCTGAGACGTGATCAGAAATCAGGAACATTTTCCATTGCATCAGGTTTGTAGAATAACATAATGAAAAGGTTATTCATATCGAAAAGCAATTTCTGATAAAAGTTTACTTTGGTTTTATAAAAAAAAATTAGAAAAAATTAAGAAACAAATATGAATTAAAAAGGAATTTGGATTTTATTTTTGAGGACTTATAAACATTGGTGTAAGACATAACATTTGACATACTTATAAAAAAACTTACAATTTTGTTACTTTGATTGATAACATTAATTCAAAGTGTAAAAGTGTTTTACATTAGGGAAACTATTCACTATTTAATAACTTAAAAACGCTTTAAATAAAATACACTCAAATTTGATTTGGTTCTTGGAATATATTATTCTTGACAGAAGTTCTTAAAATTTTTATAGAAAAATATTTTTCAATTTTTTTTAATTGTTTTACAAATTTGCAAACTTTTACGCATTTTATTATTCCTGAAATTTATCTGAATTCAGAAGTTTTTACTCTTTAATCTGAAGTCCAGATATTCCTGAACTTAGATATAATTCATACTTAACCTACCATTTTCTTTCCTTTTAAATCGGAATTGAGTAAAAATAAGAAAGAGTTATAAACTTTTCTTTTCTTAAACTTTTATTTATTTATAAGCTTCTGACTAGAATTAAATATTTCTCATTTTAGTTTGTTTAAAATGTTGGCTCGTCTATTTTTCCATCCAATAAGTTATTATAGAAACATTTAAGGAACTGTTTTGAAATGTCAGGACTGTAACCTTTAAAAAGTCGCATCAAGCAAACAACAACACAAGTTGATTCGGATTTTTTGCTGTTCAGAAAGTAACGTAAATTTCCACTTTAAGAGATGCCATTAAGAGTTAATTTACTTTTAGACTGAAATAAAATTAAATGAAAAGATTTGAAGCACGGATCACCGACTTTTAAAGCTTAAGTCGATTAGAATATTGTGGAAGAGGATGGTAGGAGGCAGACACCATGTTGCTTACCCTTCCTGGCTGCGACGGCGTGCAAGCCGAGCACTAGCATCACGCCCCCAATCAAGGTCCAGAGGAATGCCTTCATCCCGGTGAGTGTCAGGTAGTCCCGCCGTGGCATGGGCAGAGGGGGGCGGCATTCCTTGGGCCGTCGCTCCCCTACATCGTCGCCGACAGGATATCCACGAGCGACCTGGCATCACTGAGACACACCAGAGCCATGCGAGCATCCCAGCGCTTCATGCGGAGAAGGAAGAGGCTGCGATCGATGCACAGATGCTGGCGCCACGCCGCGGCCACACACCAAGGGCAGAGGTTGAAGGTCGAGACGAGGGGGGTTCCCGAAAGAATACGATGGCACCATGCTCTTCCATTCGTCAGTAATGAGGAAATGAGAGGAAAACAAAACGGCAGGGAGTGAGATGGGGACTTCTCCCTCCCCTTTGGTAGGGTGGAAAAAAATGGGGAAATGTCATTGGCTCAGTTTGTTTCTCTCAGAACACACATTAAAATAGACAAATAAGCCTCGCGTGGTTCACAGAGCAAAGTCATAGGGATAAATTTCTCTCAAACAAAAAAAGAAACTCACAAAAGGCTTTCAAACTATTCTTAAGCAGTAATTAGACTAGTGCCTAAATTAAAAATAAAATGAGAATGTCCGAGTGCAGATTATCTACTTAAGTTGCATAATTGCAAATAAAAATGTAATAGTTACTGTAACTTTCCTAAACTTTAAGCACTTTTTATACAGTGTTTTGTATATCTGTAAATATATTAAATCTTAGTAAGACTGCGGAGGTTACTTAGTTTAGTTTATTTTTTCATATTACAACTCAAGAATATTGTTACATTCAAGTGATAAGAAACTTGTAGCTCTTATATATGTACTTAATTGAGCATCTCCTGATTTTCAATTACAGTTGTAGATAAATGCTCAACGGGGTAAAGGTTAAGCTGGTTATAAGTTTGAAAACCATCTAAAAGTTAATAATAAATTTTCTTTCTTTTATATTGCAATAGTAACCTTTTGATTGTTAGTGAAGTTTATAAACGTTATTAGATTTTAGTTCTATACAAGATAAAACAGTTTGTTCTGCAGCAAGGCTTAATTAAAAGAAATGATTTTGTAAATTACAACTCAGACTTTTATAATCAACTCCAAGTTTTTAGTAAGAAATATATAATTGATATCTGAAACACATAATAAACTTCCTGGTATGTATATATTTATTTAATGTTACTTGAATTTAAAGCTGCATACTGCACCATTTAACCATGCAGTCATCTGATTTAAATCTCAATTCTGAGACTACTAACATTACCATCCATAAAATAACATAACAACCATGCGAGAAGTAGCCAAGTATCTAAAAGGTGTTGGGCATTTTTACTTTAACCAGAAAGAAATTTTATAAAAAAGTATTTTGAACTCGAAACGAATATTTCTGATATTTTTCTGTCTGTATATAATCACAACATTTTTCGAATCACAAAAATTTTCTCGGTAAATTTATGACGGATCAGCATTTACTTTCAACTAGAAGATTCATACGATCAAATCTATTCTTAAATCTGAACAATTTCCATGTGATTATAGAAAAATTGCCTTGTTTTAGTTTAATCACTAATAAAAAAATGTAATGATAACATTTGAATAAGTCTGATATTTCGTATGTACATTCTTACTCCATTAACTGTTCTGTTCCCATATTCAAAAACCGTTTAAGGAGTAAGAATGCTTTAAGACGTTGCTCTCCTAGAAGAAAATCTCGCCAATAAAAAAAACTCTCTTGCATCCTATTTAGAATCAACATTTATATTAATTACGTTTACATCATTAAGATTTAACGTAGGAAAAATTCCTGAAAAGAGCTTTTTAGAAGTTGCAACAGCTCTAAAATACAAAGTAGAGGTTCCACTAAAGGGTTTTACCGAATTAACAAGTTGCAGCTTGTCTCTTGGATAGATTTTCAAATGAAACAACTGTCCACATAGAGCATACATGTTAATTTACAGTAGGCATGATGTGGGTGTAACTGAGATGTACACTGCTCAGAGATCTGAAGCTTTATCAACATCCTAAAACGAATATTATTATAAGGCAAAAGGCTTCTTGAGATTTAAATAGTAATTCTATACTATCTGTATAAAACCAACATCATTGTTCATTAGTGAATAAATAATTTTCTGCGTGGTCGCAATTTCTTTTCAATTTATATAAGTTAATTACTTCTATGAAATTTGTAGAAAATATCAGATCATTAAAAAAACATTTTTTAATTAATCTATTTTTTTTATTAATATTTTAAGAATTCTTAAGCCTGTTTAAATGAAGAAGGAATTCAGATTTAACATTCATACTATTCATGTTACAAAACTCAGTGGAATTATTTAATATAAGTTTCTGTTTATTCTGATGAGTTTTATTTATTAATCTCACTCTAAACAATAAACATTATTTTTTAATAATAAACAAAAAATTGTAACCTTGACTTTATTTTGACTATCGAGTTTTTTTTTTATTATTATTATTATTATTAACTATAGTGAAACCTCTACTAACGGACACTCCCGACAAGCGGACATCCCCCAATAGCGGACAATTTTGCAATCCCCAGTCCCTTAATATAGACGTTTTCATGTATTGACCTCCGATTAGCGGACACTCCCAATAACGGACAACATTCTACAGAAAATGAACGATCTTGTGTTGCTTTTCAAAAGCAATAGAATCAGGCTACAGTAATACGTAGCGTCCAGAGGAAATTTTGAAATTATGGATCACGAACTCCAACGAAAACTCCAAACACATCAAAGTTCGGAAACGGAGACAAGTGCGATCGACTCTGTTGTCTTCGATTAGTTTTGTGCTGCACAAACTTCCGGTCCCGTGACTGTCCGCTATTCGGAGGTTTCACTGTATTAAGTCATTTATTTCTAAGCCAGTTTGACTAATAAAATTTTATAATTAAATAAGAAAATTATGTGCATTAAGTAATTCAGTAATTAATTAAAATTAAGTAATTCAGTAATTAATTACAATTAAGTAATTAATTACTTATATGCCTTAGAGACATCCTGCAGATCTACAAAGAACTAATTCTTTCCATAGGTTTAGAAATATTTAATTCTATTTTCATATCCTATACAGATAAGCAAAAAACTAAAATATTACACATATCTTCAAGTAATTGAGTCCTAATTATAGAGTAGAACTTCATCCTTACGTTGATCAACAAATAATCGCTATCTTGTGGAAGCATCCTTTAGTTTTAGTAATATTTTTTGTTCTTACCAAACATTTTACATGGCAAAGTTGTAATGAATCAAAGTTCAACCTGATCACAAACAGTATAACATTAAAATCGGTAATTTTTGTAGTTTCTTTCAACATAAATGTATTTATTAGATGAGTGTTTTTATTACACAATATTGTATTTATCTAAACTGTGTTAAATAATTGACTGGAAAGCAAGAAATCACGGCATAACAGGAGAATTGACTTTTTTTCCCTCATGAATTACTAATCTGATTTCAACATGATCACGAAACCAACAACATGATTAATATGCACGAACAAGCTGTATTCAGATGGTTGCAATGTTTAATGTTTGAAATTGTGATTTGACGGATTAAATGTCAATCTCAGTAGGCGAGCAATCAATATTAAGCACAAAGAGTTAATAACCCAATGACCCTTGTTCACCTACTAAATTAACACTGTTTCATCATCTGAAAGAAAGATATGCGTGAAAGTCATAGAGAATTCGACGGAATAATTTCCTGATACGATTTTTTCCTGCTACTCAAAAACAAGAGAAGCCTCAAAGAACCTCTGCTATTAAGATTTTAGATTTGAGAACATCATGCTCGATCTTGCAGTAATTTCCCAGAATTTTGTTTTTCTTTCTCTCTAGTAAACTGTCATTAAAATAAAGATTTAACACTTTATCTATTGGTCAATACAAGTTCGATCCTCATCACTTAGACATGAAGTGTTGTACCTGAAAAGTGTGTCTGAAAAATCTATGGAATGTGATTCGCAGTCAGACAGATTTTTGGTAAATTTTGCGTTGCAGTGAATTATGTAGAATTGTCTTCTTATTTTCATTCCTTTTCTAAAGTATAATATTGAATTCTATTCTTAACCGGCTAAACATCGGCAGTTTATCTAGAATTCCAAGCGTCTTAATTATTGTATGTGTATTTGTGTTTTCCTAGTAAATGGTTCTTTATCAAAACTTGAATACATATTTACGGATATCATTTCAAAATGTTTCTTTAGTGATTCCCTCATTGCGTGACATTCAAACTTGCGTGAAATTCAAACTTGCGTAAAATAATAATAAGCATTGTAATCAAAGAATTATTATAAATAACCACATTTTACCCCAATAATTATATCAAATAAAATACATTTATTAAATATATTTAAAAACAGCAAATTTTCGGAAAGAGAAATCTTTTTTCCTTTATCAAGCCTATTTTCAAATAATTTCCGATTGTAACCACTCATTGACACGAGCATGAAACCTACGTATAACATGAAAATTTCTGTTTTGATTGCCAAAAAAACGTAAAATTTGAAGAATTACACTACTAAGTTTTTAATTTTATTGGGTTGTTGATATTAATAATGTTTTTGACTCTGAGGATTGTTAA
>JAFIDM010000004.1:32175918-32191990 GCA_023159025.1 Thereuonema tuberculata | reverse complement strand
ATTGGGTTGTTGATATTAATAATGTTTTTGACTCTGAGGATTGTTAAAAGATTTAACAATATTTCAAGTTATAAGTAGGTTTCAGGCTCATGTCAATGAATTGTTACAATCGGAAATTATTTTAAAATAAACTTGATAAAAAAAAAGAAGATTTCTCCTTCCGAAACTTTGCTGTTTTTAAATATATTTAATAAATGTATTTTATTTAATATAATTATTGGTGTAAGATGTGGTTATTTATAATAATATGACAACTAAAAGAGATTAAGAAGAAATATGGACTTAATACTTATAAATCAAAGAATCAATTCCTTCACGGCAAATAATTAATTAAGTCTCACAATGCAGTTAAATTCACTTTAAATTTGTGCTGAGTTTTATTTCCTTACAGTTATTTGAATTTGAATGACTCAATATTATATTCGAAGATTAAGTTAATTTTAATCAAATCGAGAAGTTGTAGATTTTCAACAAATGAAGATTTTAATATGCTGGATGTAATAATTTATAGATACAGAGGACTTTCTACTATCTTGTTTTTACGAATTAAAACAAAACAAAGGAATGAAAAAGAAAGCGGCATCATTTTAAGGAAAATAAACTTTAGGTTCTTTAAGGAATGTGTATTTTTGTTGGATGAATCCCTTAATGCTTCGAAAATTTACAAATATTGCTTCGAAAAAAAAAAAAAGAAAAAAAAAAACATGGGTTCCTTCGATTCTGTAGATATGTTCAAGAGCCTTTTCGAATTACGCTTCGAGTTCACTTACTGTGGCAAATTGTCATGGCACCCACATGTCCGAAATCTGACTATTTTACTTGAAACTGGGAAAAAAGACATTTTATCACCAATAAATTTCTGCAAGAATTTCACCTTATACCCTTTATATTTTTATCTTATCTTTGACCTTTAATAGGAACAATTTAGATATTTTAAGATATTTTAAATTTTTAACTTAAGATTTAAAGGAAAGTCCATAATAATAATAATAATAATAATATTATGGCAATATGTGCTTTGGTCCTTGACCCGCCATATTGTCTTAGCTGGGGAAACCCATGGTTTGAAATTTTTCTAGATAATAATAATAATAACTTATTTACATTCTGTACATTCTCATTATATTACTCTTTATGAGTGATAGTTAAGAATCATAGAAATTCACAATTTTTCAATCATCATATATCTGAAATCCTCAGTCAAATTATTAAATTTTAGTTTTGTATTAAATTGCCGCAACAAAGAATTTTAATTATCATTATTTATTGTTTCGGTGACCTAATAATAAGAAAGCAATCTCTTTGTTAGCCTATATATTATTACCGTAAGTTAAAACGTAATTATTAAAAGGCTACTCTGTATCTCTTGTCGAAATTATAAAGAATTGCAGAAACCAACGAAATGGTTTGAAACTAAAATTACTTCAGTTAATTTATAGGAAAAGTTTAACTTGCAATGTTGAACCTCAACTAAAGTGTATGGATCATGCATAATTTTTAAAGAACTAAAAATAAAGAAAAAAAATTAAATCTCTATTGCTTATATACTTAAACTAAGAACCAGTTTCAGGGATCAGAGTAAATATACATAACATTATATAGTCCGGATACATTCATATATTGTTTTGCCAACGCTTTATTACCGTTTCTATGAAATCTTAACTATTCAATAAAAGCATTACTAATACTGATTTTCATTAAGCTGCATTGGAAATAGAGCCAAAAACAATTGAAAAGTGAAATATTCCCTTGCGTTCATCATGTTCTGTTTTCTACAAATCTACAGGATTCTGATGAATTCTGTAGATTTCGAATAAAATGCAAATTTTTCCAGATTTATTTTATTTGATTTTAAAGTATTTTTCTATACTTATGCTAACAAGATTTTTTCCTTAAAGAAGTAAAATCAAAACTTTACTTCTATTTAATTTTTATTTATTTTTGAAGATTGCCCTAAAATTATAAGACTTAACCTCTTAGTTGTTTGTATACCATTGTCATCTGTTTCTAAAAACCCACTGCAATGAAGGTTTTCACCCTAGTTTCCAGCGCTGTTGTTTGTTCTGCGGGTCATTACCAGCTGTAAAGCAGGATCTGGAGCGCCAGCCACTTTTCACTCATTTCCTCTTTGAGTTATTTATTTGTTTTGCTACTTCCTTGAAGAATTTTTGTGAGACACTAATGTGATGGAACATGTGGACGAAACAAATCCTTTCAGCAGGAATTTACATTATGATAAAAATAATAGATGATGATGATAATGACGATGATCATGTCCTTTATGGCTTTTCACGACAAGCAGCAAACGTGATAATCTTGTAACTGAAGATTTAAAGCATCTGATTATAAATGACCTCTAGTCCCTAACCTCTTTGGTAATTAAGATAACTTTCAGTTAGAAAGAAAAATAAAAGGAAACAACTAAAAGGTAATGGACATTTATCTGATTAATATATCATTAAATTTATTTCATTAAACTGTTACAAACTAAAGCACCATTCTTTTGTAATTAATAATTTTAATCAAGCATAAGAAAAGTTCTGTCAGGAAACATTACAGCAATTCTTTAAGAATTTCGACAAGAGATGCAGAGTAGTCTTTTAATAATTACGTTCTACCTTACGATAATAGATACTATGTAGGCTAACAAAGAAATTGAAAGAGGCTTTCTTATTTTTAGGTCACCAAAACAATAAATAATGATAATTAAAATTCATTGTTGCGGCAATTTAATATAAAGCAAAGTATGTATCAGTTCATTGTTAGCCATCTTATCATTATTATCTTATTATTGTTACTCACTTTAAAGTATTTGATCACATAACAGCAAAAGTCTAAAGAAGAAGGTATCTCTTTCAATTTTCGAGTAAAAAATAGACCTTACTCTCATTTACTTAAATTTCCATTTTGTTGTATATAAATGTTCACTGAGTAATGTAAGAACAATTTCCTTAATTAATTTTCATACTACACTATGTGATTTACTTCTAGATTATTACAATACGATGTTTTAGTAGATGACTACAGATATACTGACTAATTTCTTTGATGGCTTCTAAAGATTTGTATTCTCTATTTAATTTTTCATTTTTGAAAATTCAGAAGCTCAAGAAGATCTTCTTGATGACAAAGAATTAAGCTTATGTGTTTATGGAAACCCCGAGAACTCTTTTTCACCTTCAACACATTTTAGTTATAAAGATAAATTAATAAAGACACTCCATGAATAAATTAATGCATATTTTTTGATTTCTACATCTACGGTAAAGTTTGCCCCATTCTGAAATCGTTGAACATCGTTCAATAATATTTTTTCCAATCAAAGTTAAGTTTTAAATTTAGTTAGAAAGTAAGAATTAATGATATTTCCATTCCGCTTATCAAAAGTAAAAATTACAAAACTTTTCAACGTACTAAGTTTTCCTTTCCCTCTCATATTACGGGAGATATCATTAATTTGGTATTGAAAAAGTAAATAAGATATATTTGTATAAACTTAAGAAAGAATCCTGTGATACATTTAAAGTCATAATGTTTTAGTTTCTAATCCTATAATCTTGAAAACTAAAACCGTATTAAAAATTAAAAAAAAGAAAGCCTTATAAGTGGGGCTGGATTCAAAGTTGTGAAGTGGATAATTGCCGTAAATTTTGAGCTTTTGAGCTAAAACGTTTATGGATACTATATACCCATCACCCGTTTCAAAATGGCATACAATAGAAATTTCCATTTTTTTCCTATCTTCCAAACCTTATCCTGACCTTGTTTTTATAGCTTTTGCCAAAACCTTTTTATAACTTTTAGAGCATTAATTTAACAATGAGGGGCGTTCAAAAAGAAACGAGCCAGAGTGTGGAATGGACAAACCGGTTACAGAAGGGTAGTATCGTTGCACGTGTAACCAAGATTGGTTCGACACGAGTGAGTGCGGAAGTTCACAGCCCGCTGCTAGAGGATCACGGGTGCAATTCATGTGACTAAAAGCTAATAGAAGCATGCGTCAATCGTCCAACACGGTCTTCAGCGCACCGCACAAGCACTTCACCGCATTATAGATGAAACGACCAGGCAAGCTCATCCGTGGGGTCATTCTGCTCCACGACAATCCAAAGCCCCATATGGCCAACACAATCACGGCATTCTTGCAGAAATTCAAGTGGGAAGTTCTTGATCACCCTCCATACAGTCCAGACCTCTCTCCCTGCGATTACGCCATTTTTGGTCCCCTTAAAAATGCTCTGAGAGGCAATCGATTCGCCTCGGACGACGACGTCAAGCAGTACGTGCGGAACTGGTTCACAATGCAACCCCAGGAATTTTACAAGGCAGTCATTCACCGCCTTGTGTCGCAGTGGGACAAGTGCCTCAACCGCCAGGGCCAATACTCCTGACATACAAGCACTGGTTTCTGTTCCTAGGCCTCCGGCTCGTTTCTTTTTGAATGCCCCTTATACAAACAAGCAACAAAAACATCGATATCTCTTCTCGGGTTTTTAGAGTTCAGATCTTGGAAGTCGGGCATTACCTCAAAGTTGTAAATGGAGTTTGAAACATTTTTCACCTTTGGGAAATACTTACGCGATGATTGCACGGCAGAGATATTTCTTTATCGAAAATTAAAAAACAAAGTCATTTAAATTGTAATTGACTAACCCAAAAATATTTTAAGCACTTTAGAATTTAGACCGTAGAACTTTCGAACATGATACATAACGTATTGTACAACACATCAAGTCAGGTTTTATCAAAAATCTCATACATTGTAAAATAATTTTTCATTCGCTGTCGTTTAATTTTTATCAGTAAGTAAAAGATTTTGGTATGTTTTCTAAATTGATTTCAAAATTTAAATTCAGGAGTTCTTGCAGGAAACTTTAGGTTAAGCTTTAATAAATTGGCATAGAAAGTTTGTGGATACATTAAATTTCTGAGTATTTAGCAAATGTACTATCTTGAATTCCAGAATCAGCAGTGAGGGATTCTCAAAGCCCACCAATTACAGTAGATACAAGTAATTTTCTTATCGTATTTATTATGTGTGAACAGTTTAATTTTTTATAATACGAAGTTTAATCCACATGTTAATTTTTTATTATCATCGCAGTAGATACAATTTATTTTTATGTATTTACCAGTTGTAGCTCTGCTAAGAATTCATCTCAATTTCCGTTCATTTTAATCTTACGAGTATTTATAATTAACTGATTGCTTAAACTGTTATTGGCATTATCTAGTTAGAATGTGAATAAACGATACTGTAGACCAATTGTTATTTCTATAGTTATTATTTTAAGTCCGACAATGCAGTAAAACCGATTGGTGAAGTCAATGATTTTCGACGAATAGATATGCTGAAATCGGATACGTTTTTAATTCACGAAAATTAACCGGTTCTCTTCTAATGAAGTGTTTGGCGTGACTTAGGGTCCACTACTGATTATTAATTCCGTAACTAAACCGTTCTTTGTTTGCTTTGCTTTCAATAAAGAGAAACAAGAATGTAATATCAAAACAATATTTGCCGTCATTCAGTAGCTAAATATCATGACGCAAATGATGTCATTCAGGTATGAAGTGCTAGGATTAATGAACATTAATGGCAATTTAAAGTGAAAAAGTTTTAGTAATTAATTAAATTTGAACTTACATAAAATTATATTCTATGAGTAATTTACAAGGCATTGAGGATTTATTCACATTATAGACAAAAATGTATTAGTCAACCATGAATTATTACGTATAAATAAAGTAGCTACTTAATAATTAAAGCTGTATTATTTGTCGAACTGAAACTAAAAGCTATTGCCTACAATATTTATCAGCTCTCTTTTCTCTATTTGATTTCGATATTAAATTTTTAAACTTGACTGCGTAAGTCCAATCAGAAGCATAATGTCAGTAAGTAAATAAATTTATGAAATTTTAAATAAATCAATAAAATTTAAAATATATGCATACATTTTTCGATTTTGCCAGAAATTTTACTAGAAATTTCATATATCAATCACTTATTTTGGTATTTATTTTATAAAAATAGAATATGAACGTTCTACTTTATATTTATGTTCAGCCAGGAATTTTCACTATTTTGCTAAAAAAGAAATATAACTTAATTAACTCTTCTTTCAGTTTTATTTCAGAAAACAAACTTTTTAAGCATTATATTAAGTTATTGCTAACATATCACTTGAGTAATTCTGGCATAAACTACATATGTTACTATAAGTGTGAATAATCCGGATATTTTGCGTAATAGGTTGGAAGAGAGTGCTAGTGGGATGAGTCCTGGTTTTCCGCCGCTTCTAGAGATTAACTACGCGGAATTTAGGGCACATCTGTTTAAGAGTTTATCAGTTATTGCCATTACAATGTGGCAAGGGGATGAAATCAGAGGGAGGTCATAATGTGACTAGTTTCCAAGGTAGCCTACATTTACCGCAGGGTAGTAGATCACTTCGAAACATTCCCAGTTCGTACAAAAACGACGTTCGTACAAAGTAATGTTATATTTTCATTTTCAATTCAATTCTCTGTTTTATTACCAATAACATTTTGTAAGACATGTATTCATGAGCTTTTGACACCCAGTCGTCTTAAGGGAGATCCCGTCAGGAAGACAAGTGGGCGTCATGAGTTAGTGTGCTATACGACGTATGTAAGTTTCAGCAATAATTGGCTAGTATGTTTAATAGTGCTGTGTCAACTTTGATAACAAAAATCTGCAGACAACAATGTTAATGTGCAAGATACCGCCAAAGTTGGGCAGTATTGTTGTCTTTGACACGACGAGTTACGATGTTGATCGTGGATTTAAAAAAAAAAGAATTATGAAACAATAATAAGACGTACGTAAGTTAAGTGAAGCACTACAACATCCTCATTAATGTTCAACGGCATAAGGGAAATGTAATGAATAGCGAAGGCTCAACCGAATAGAGACAAATATTCAGTATATTAAAGAAAATAAGCAGAGAACAACGGAAAAGCCAGTTCCGATTGTTAATAGTAACCTTAGTAACGAATCAACGGAGGATTGATTCAGCAAATCATTCCTGTCGAACGAATAATAATCAAAGTTCAGTGTTCGAGAATAACGAGAATCAATCGGAGACAAGCTGAGCGATTTATCCAGATATTCCTGTAGATTATCGGACTCATGGAACTCCAAGATTCAGTTAAGAGACATGTGTCATTTCATCTGTAAATAAGAAGCAAGATGTATCCTTGTATTGTAAGTTAAGTTTACTAAAGTTATGTTTATCACCGTATTTATTCGACGTCTAACTTCACTGCCGTCTCTCAGAAAAGAAATTCAACTACTAGTTCTGATACATTTTACCTATTGTTCTACAAAGCATTAGTTTGAATTTTTAACAAAGGGAATATACAGTACAACAGAACATTAAAAGAAAAAGAGAAAATTACTGAAGTTTTAGCAAATATTTAGAAGTTTATTTTGAATAAGGAAACCATATTTTATGTATTATGAACATATGCAATTAAAGAAATATGAAGAAAGTAAGAATAGAATGAGGGACTAGTCGGATACAGAAAGGAGGACAGAAAGAAAGGTGATAGGTGGAAACGGAATCGGATCGCAATTTCAACCTTTCTACAATAGAATATGGAATGTTAGCATATTATTAAAATTGAAGCAAAAATGGGATTTTTAATTTTTTTGGAAATTAAGAGGACATTCAGGGATCTTGTTAGGAATTTCGCTCCAAAGTTGAGGCGAAACATAGCTGACAACTTTTCTTTGATAGACTTAGTTTTCGGAATTGATATTAGGAGGTGGGTTTATAGATCTTGTATCATAGGAATGGATCTGTGGATTAATGGTTAGTGGAATACAGGGATAAAGTTTCTTATTAATTCCAATTGTTACAGAGCAGTATTTGTGTATTTGTCATTGTCGCCACCAGACTAAAGCATTGTGATATCATGAGAGTAGGTGAATGTGATAGACTTATTTGTATTACATTTATTGAATGAAGAAAGCTCTACCATTAGTTATTACGTTCACACTGAGTTTTTAATGTAATTCATAAAACACCTATGGCAATTGATCGTGGTGGAAGAAATCGAATACTGAAAGAATTGCAGAGGAAGTATAAAAATATAACCTGTCAGGAAGTAATAATTTATTTGAATCTATGTGAGAGTAGTCAGAAAAAAAAGCAAAGTTCCTAAAAGAAAAAAGAATAGGGGTTCGACCAATGATATTCCAAGAAATGAACTCTAAATTTCAAGTAGACTTTATAGACATGCTATAACAGCCAGACAATGACTATAAAGTTATTCTTGTCTATCAAGATCATGTCATCAGATTTGTCCAGCTGCATCCGTTAGAAACTAAACATGCAGAAGAAGTCGCGAATGTATTATTAGATATTTTTTTATAATTTTTGGAGCTCCGAGCTTATTACAAAGCGATAATGACCGTGAATTCTGAAATAGAATTGTAGAAGAAGCATGTTCAATGTGGACAAAGCTAAAAATTATCCAGGAAAGTCCAGGCACAGTCAATCACTAGGCTCTGTGGAACATGCCAACTTGGATGTTAAAAATATCCGAAGAACCTGGAAGCACAGGATATGAAAACACAGCATTTCATCAAGGCATTAAATGTAGCCTATATGAGGCCATGTTCTGTTTACCTTTAAAAGTTGCCTTAGGATCTCTTGCTAATGATGCCCTGACAAATCTTAACAGCGAAGAAAAGCTTTGAAGCACTAATTGGCTCGTTACAACACGACGATACTGTTGAAGGACCTAATGAAATTATACAAATGACGAGCTATTAGACATCCTTCCGGTTATGATGTCGTCTATACTATCCTGAGATGTCGAGAATAATACAGAAACGATCAATCTTTCTGCAATCAATAAGAGAAAGAAACTGCTCGAGAAGTAATGAATTACTGCCAAGGCGGGATTGGAATAAGCAAAGAAAATAAAGAAAATGTCAAACCATATGTTTCCTGCATGCAAAGTGGAAGATACAATTAAGATGCGAATGCCAGACGTGGGCAAAGCAAGAAGTCACTTGTGAAATATACCAGCAGAGTAGTGCTTGAAAATGATGAATGTTATCATCTGGGAATAAGGCAGGGGTGACTTGCACAGATGTACACGAGAAACCAACTTCCTGTTTCTGAGGAACAATTTATTTCATTAGAAAATGTAGCAAGTGTAAATGTGCCTTTAGGGAATCCGGAAGAAAATCATCTATTTCACATGGTCAGGGCGTACCAGAGAAAGAAAGATGCAATTCCACGAAATGTAAGCGTAGGAGAAATTGTGATATTCAAAATGCCATAGAAGTTTAAATAAGATATAATCTTTATATGAACTTAAGATTTTTTTCTTTCATAAACTTAATAACTATGATGGTAAAGTTTAAACACATTTTTGAATATTCTAAGTATTCTGTATTCAATTTGATAGTTAATGTTTGTTTGCAAAAAGTAATTTCTGTCTGCATCAATTTGAGAATTAATGTTTGCCAAAAAAAAAAAATCTTTTAGTGCTGTAAAGTTTAAAGACATTTTCACATATTCGAAGTGTCCTTCATTCAATATGAAAGTTAATGTTTGTTTACAAAAAAAATAATTTCTGTTAGTTCTGCAAGATTTAACCAAATTTTTACATAATTTAAGTCTTGAGAAAATTGAATTTAGGGAGCATAAAATAAGTTGTGTTAGTTTTGTTGTTATATTTTCAATATCCTTATCCTTCTATTTCAAATTTTCAGGAAAAAATCATTAAAGAAACCAACTCATTTACAAAATTATCTAAAATCAACGGTCAAAGTGAATACTTCAACTATATTTATCAATATAATCGGTGATGATAAATAATAACTGTACTCAATAGGGCCTAATCACATTATCCCCATTAGTACGCGATGAATCGAAAAGATAGTGCCAGATGTATCTTAGAAACATGCGTCCGACTTAGCTGATGCAATCTCTCGTCGCAACTAGTGCGCGAATATCTCTTAAAAAAGTAGTTGAGCGCAAGTGTTTATTTAAAGTAGGTGCATTTAATTTTGTGTATCTGTTTGCTCTTAATAATTAGTTAGTGTTGGTCTGAAAAATTGATAGTGTCTGCAGATAGCATGTTTAGCCTGCTTTTTAATGACTCAAACACTTTATTATTTTTAGCCTTTCTTTTGAGTTTTAAGAAGAAATGTATTCTTGTGTTAGAGGTGCCAATATGACCTATTGGCGTGTGATTTATCTCCTGTTTTTATAATCAGGATTCAGAGTCTCAGGTTTATATCTCCACGTTCCAAACGCAAATGCTGAAGAAGCCTTCAAAGCAAGTACAGCATCTAACCTATCATTTCCTGAACAAGCACAACCTCAGGTTACATCTTCTCTGCAGCCTGGAACTTCAGGTATATCAACTCGCAAGTGCACAAGAGCAAACGTCATGACCAGGGATGAGATTGATCCTATAGAAGCTGCCCTGATTAATTCTGATGAAGATTCATCTGAAGATGAGAACTTACATGCTAATATGAGCGCATTTTCTAACTTACTCCCAACCCCAAGCAAAAACATTCCGCAGGTTACTGACCGAAAGGAAGCTATCAAAAGTATTTAAGTTGGTTTGAAAATATCAAAGGTATAGCACTAAAAAAATAAAGGTCAAGTAGCGCCCACAAAATTTATTCCGAAGAAACCAAAAAAGTTTGCAAGAAAAGAATCCTAGTTTTGTAACAGCTGCAAGGAAGATGTAAGAAAGGATATGCACATGGTCTACGTTCATGAAGAATGCGTTGGTTTAACAAAAAACGATAAAGCAAGTGCGACAAGTTTTCTTAAATGTAAGAATTTATTCTCAATGTTTCCTTGTTTCAACATTATAGGCCATATTGGGTACATAAGCTACCCAAAAAGGTCTAAATACACTTTTTGGTTCCGAGATTTTTTATTCATTTTCTAATTAAAAATATCCTTTTAAACTTGTATCTTTAATTGTCAATAAGTTGCTCTGTCAAATCCATTCATTGAAAGTATAAGTTTTTTGCAATAACATACCTTAAGTAAAGCTTAGATAGGGCATCCAAGTTACAGTTATCTTATATTCGCATTTCAACGCAACTTATATGTATTGATATTAGGCTATTGTTAGTTGGAAAGTTATTGTCTTTTAAACAGTTTTTTTAAAAACACGTATATGTGGTTTGTGTATCTCAGTTCTTTTTTTCCCAATGACAATCTTCATGAAACCCTCTTCGACACTTCGGGAGTTGTATTTATTTTTGTAATTATATTATGAATTTTATCGGATTACTATCCAATTCATCACTACCCTCATGGGTCTATCCTCTCGTTTTTCACGATCTTATATCATCTGAAATAAAACAAATGAATATGGCACGAGTGGAATATAGGTGTTCGATTTGAAGTTATGGTTCCTATTAAGGCACAATATTGATGTCCGTCCTTTCAGAGTATTAGAGATGGCACAAACTCGTATTGCAATGAATCTAGACCAATGAAATTAATTATGTATAAAGAGTAAACCAGCAAAACCAATGAATAAAAACTTGCCTTTCAAAAACTAGATCTAAGGTACTAGTCTCAAGTAAATAATTGAAACACTATCAATTTTATAGAGCGTAGCGCCTGCGCATTCTGCAACTCAGAGGCAAATAACTAGACTCTATCTATAAGCTGAATTCTTAACTGGTAACCTGAAGGAAGAAACTAAGTCGTTACAAAAAGGGACTTTTTATGGTAAAACGATTTTTTGGCTTCTTGATCTGTATAACAAACTTCACCTACATTTTATACTACAAGGGTAGATAGCTATCAAGGATATTATAGACTTACAAGAATAAGTTTAAGAATTCAACTTGAAGAGAAAATATGCTTGTCCCCTCACGTCTTATCGCCAGGCCGGGGATCATTGGACTGTACCCGGGAGCTTCGGGATGTCAGCAACCTGGCGGGTCCACGGGTGGTGGATAATGGAAATCTTCGTCTCCGTGAGGTCCGAGGACACTGTGAGGCGAAGCAGTGCTGTGCACCCCGAACCAGACTCCCCCCCAATCTAAGGTGTTAAGCGGACCGTGCCGATGGATGGATTGCACTGGGGTTATAGTGTCTTCAACGGTGCCTCCAGGAAACCTGGCCGAATCCTGGAGTAAATAAAAAAAATGGCCTTCCCTGCGCATGGGGGCTCTTCACAGGGTGACTGTTTGCTTCCCCCATAACAATGGAGGGCTCTGAAGAAGAGACCTCCAAAGACATCCTTATCTAGGGTACTAACTAGCTAGCTTCCACGAAACTTCAGAGGAGGGACGGTATACACCGAAACCTCGTGAGGAAAAGTGGAATGGACCAGGAAACTCCTGAACACATTCCATGTTTCTGTCCAGCTTCAGCTAGGAACAGACGGGAGATCTTTGGTAGATTTCGTCTTACCATTGAAAACATCTCCACTTTTAATTAAGGTCATTTTATCTTTCTGTAAATTTACAGGACTCTTTATGACTACAGAAACTCAACCTTATGTTGAAGAATAATCATTGACGTCATCAATGTTTTATGAGGGGACACAATGGACCCAAACACGTGGTCTGAGTGACCAAACGGCAAATAGCCGACCCTCAACATATCCTTATCCTTATTATCACGTCTTATCAAAGTAACTCAAAAACAGTTTGCCCTAAAAGAAAGTAATAATTGAAGATTTCGATTCATGGAGGCTAAGGAAGATTCATTTTGATTCGCACAACAGTGAGATAAATATGTCATGTCCCAAAACATAAAGAAAGACGTAATCATTCAATTCTAGTATCAGGTTACCTCAAAAACTAAAGTGGGTTTCCTTACAATTGTTTTTGCATTTATTTTACTTAATCTTGGAACTGTTTACTCTTCGTCTTTCTCATTTTTTTAGTCTCCTATCCTAGAAAAGTGAGACTATTCCAATTACTTACTGTATGTTCCCGACTGTCCTAATAATTTTTGAACCACTGGTTCTTCTTGAAACTCGCTATGCATATTTAAGGACAACATTCAATGCAACTGTGATGAGAAATTTTTCAACTGGGTCCTAGCTTGAGGAGGTGACAAAAATTCCCTTAGGAAATCTGTAGAAATTAAACAAATGGATTTCTATGGATCTCTTAAACAATAGGTATTAATATGTCAGCAAATACTTTAATTCCGCGAGTTTTGATAAGATTAAAATTAATACCATTTAAGTAATGCGAATTTAATTTCCTTCAGAAGCGGAAAATTTCTAACATTTGTATTTGACAAATATTTTCTACACCTCAAAAACACAATGAAAAATTAATAATGATTAATAAAATTTTAAGGTAATTAGACTTTGAAAAAGTTGTTTTAAAAAAAATCTTGTTACTTCACAGCCTTAAACTACGTATTTATTCTTCACTTTCCTACTTTTTCTTACTCTCAACTGTTTTTTAATCAAGTGTTTCAATCGTACCAAGTGGGTCTTTGAAAATCGTTACGCCAACTATTTGCCTGTTGTTTTAGGGTTCCCTGCAACTTTTTAATGTTTTGAGTTCTCTAGAGCTTTTAGGAGAATAGTTTGATTGACATTTTTTAAGCGTCTTAAAGAGAAACAATATAAATTGGTTGATTCTTCATCCGACTTTTCTTCTTTTATTAACCGCCGAAAACAATATTTCTTATTTTTTTAAACGAATTCTTCGCTTTTCTTTGTTTTTCTTCCGGAGTTCACTTAAGCTTTAAATAGACAGATGGTACACTGGGAAACAAATGAACGCGAACGAAAAAGACAGAAAAAAAAGACAAGCGGGAAGGGGAGTGGCAATTAATGGAAGAATTACGTGATTTCCGTCTGCCGCTGCTTACCAGCCAACTTCAGGCTTGTTTGCGTTCCGATAGCAGTTCATTGAAATGGACCAGTAATACCCTTCCGATGACAGCTAATTTTCCCTCTGGAATCTGCAGCTTCGTAAGGAACGGTGGGCAAGTTGCAGGAGACATTTTTTTCAGAAAACAACAAACAAAAGATGAACAGCTTCATTCTATGAAGTTTTCATCATAAGATGTCTTGCTGAAATAGGTAATAATAATGAAAAAATAATTTATACTAAAAAACTTTTGCAAACAACGCTTTCTATATTATATAACGATAAAAATATATAAGAATTATGTTTATATAAATCAGAAGTAGTTGGGTACATACACTAGTGGCCGAAATTGTGGAAACCTTTTTGAAAATTTGTTTTTTGGAGGTTTCGTGGCTCTGAACATCAACTGTTTTTAAACTAATATTATACATCATTAGAAACATAATTTAATGTAGAATGTAATGAACTAAACTGTATTGAATTATAATTATTTTGTCAAAAATTATAGCCAGATAACCACACAAAAAAGAAACACAACTGCTTCAGTAAAAAGAAGTGGATTTTCTTAAAGTCAATAAGACTACATTGACTAATGAGCAATCCACTTCAAAACAACCGACCAATGAGAAAGATTGTTTTGAAAGCCAATCATGTGCTGTTATGATACAGCAAGGAACCAATAAGGTGCTAGTATGACTTGCCTCTCATTTCAATTAGTATTAGCAGTCCTATTCAGTTGTCAAGACTGTAATCAAGTTGGACGAAAGTTTTTGTTGTTGTTGTTTTTTTTTGGTTCAAAGTTTAAGAGTATAGAAAGATGACAAATAGATTAAAAGGTTTGACTGGTCAATTAAGAAAAGAACTAAAATACTAATTTTGCGCGAAGATGGATACTCCTATGAGGAAATCATTAAAAAAGTTGGTGGAAATATAACCAAAGGTGGTATTTCGAAGCTATGCAAGAGATATCAAGAGACTCAATCCGTTCATTACGCACCCGGTAAAGACAGGAAAAGGATACAACAGTTGTGGATGACAGGAAAATTAAAAGACTGAGCTTAATTGACAGAAGAAAATTATCTAATTCGATTAAAAATGAATTATCAGAATGTATGTTATATGTGAGTGCAAGGAGTATTACACGCAGATTCAAAGACTTTGTTTTAAAATCCAAAATTCCAAGGAAAAAGCCATTTCTATCTTGCAAACAAAGAATGAAGAGATTAGAATGGGCTAAAAAACATGTTAATTGGTCAAAAGAACAATGGGATCAGTAATTTGGAGCGATGAGACCAGAATATTCATATTTGGCAGAGATGGAATAAAATATGTAAGGAGGAGAATTGGAGAAGATTTGTTACCTGAGTGCACTGTACCTACTATGAAGCATGCCGTTAGTATCATGATCTGGGGTTGCATGACAGCTAAGGGTGGAGGCAGAATTTGTGTAATGGATGGCACTTTATTGACAGAAATGCATGACAGAAATACATATAACAAATAGAAGAAAATCCAATGTGAAGAAACTATTAAAAAAGTTGCTGATAAAATGTAATTAAAATGAATTTCTATTGTGCAATTGTTTTCATTGTAATTGTAAATCCTGTATGTAATATCTCATTTAATTATTTTGTTCAATTTACTTACAATGTCCTTAATATTTATTGTTACTAGTTCTTACTTTACTCGACAAAAATAAGCTAAACATAGGTAATTTTAATATACATAAGTACAAATATATGTAGAATTAATTTTAACTTTTAAAAATTATGTTACTGTCTAATATAAAATTTAAGAAAATTAGCACTTAGCTGTCTACTTGATAAAAAATCACTTGAAAACTGTATATAGTGATTTAAGTCTTTTAATGTTTTTTAATACTATATTTAAAATTAATTAAACAATTGTAGTACTGTATATCTATATTCAGAACCTGTTGATAGGGATTTCTCATTCCTAACGGGACTGTAACTTTTGTATTTAAGAATCATAGTCAAATAAAAAAAAATATTATTATTAATATTATTATTATTATTAATAATTTATATTACGAACTGAAAGTGTAAGATTACAATAATAGTAATATTTTTTTTTTATATTTGTGGATTACAATATTAACAAATCTTTTTTTTAATATTAAAAGTAATTTCATTTAAGTCTTACTTTAATAGAATTAAAAAAAAAAATCTTTATTTAGAGAAC
>JAFIDM010000004.1:32104528-32175818 GCA_023159025.1 Thereuonema tuberculata | reverse complement strand
TTGAAATGGATTTGATATTGAAATTTTACAATCATTTTTTAAAATCCTGTTAAATTTCTTTCAGGTGTAAACATGCCTTCGTGTTGTTGTGTGCCAGGTTGCAGGTCCAATTTAGAAATGAGAAGAGATGACAAAAGTCTTTCAATTTGCGAAAGACACACAACATTGGAATTTTTGCTTTATATATTTAAAAACAAAAGCTGAAAAATTAGAAAATCATGAATTACTTGTGGATTTGTTGTTAGATGAGATTATTATAAGACCTGAAATTAATTTTTCTGTGAATACTTTGTCTGGCTTCAGTGCAAACAAAAATTTACAGGCTGCCAACAGTGTATAGCGTTATATGATATCTTCTATATATTCAGACAACAAAAATGTTGTCCTTATTCCTGTTAAAAATTTAACTACTAGTGATCTACTTGAAATGACAGAGCAGATAATAGAAATTGTAAAAAAGCTGAATACCCTATTATTAGTAACATTTCTGACAACAGGATTAACAGAAATATGTTCACTCAGCTTTGTGATGGTACGTCAACAACTTTCATAAGTAATTCCAAAAACGGTGAATTCAAAATCTTTTTGATTCGGTTCATATTCTGAAGAGCATCAGAAATAATTGGATAAACCAACAAACCGAGAAGGCTTCATTTTTTTCTCAGATCTGGGAACTATACTGAAATTTTTACAATATCATTTAAAGATTTGATATTAATTCTTGGGATTTAAAAAGCAGCTTAGTAAAACTTTCTCCAAAATTAAATGAAAAAGCTGTTTCTCCAAGTAATCTTGAAAGACAGAAAGTTAGTTTATGTTTGAGAATTTTTCATGAAACAAATATTGTTGCAGCATCACTTTTGGACAGTCAGAATAGTGAAGGACTTGTTAAGTTTTTGTAATAAAGGGTGAAAAGTAGTCAACATCAAGAACACTAAAACTGCTAGAAAACTGTTCTGCTCGACCAGCAAATAGAAGCACAAATGCATTTGGGTTTTTTTTTCAATTATCAAGAAGACACTATCAGTAGAATTAATCTTCAGAAGCACTTATTTTTCAATTTTATGTGTTAAAAATATTTTATTTCGAACAATAGTTTTTGTGTTTGTTTGCAAGTTGAGATGCTTCAATCATTATCAGACAGATCTTCAGCTAAGTATAGGGTCTTAATTTTATTTTAATCACTTTTGGTTGTTTGTAAATGCATAGTGTAATATTTATTTTTATTTCATAATGAATTATAAAGTAGTCAATCTAAGTTAAAAGTATGTTGAATGTTGCTGTTCTGCATAAACAAAGGCTATAATCAGATAGCATAGCAATGGCTTGAATTTTCAATTAAAACAGGGTGTATAGATTCAAACTTGATGATGTACATCTCAAGTTTACAATTACTGATTTTTGTCATTACATTTTAAATTAAAATATTTGTAATTCAGATCAGTGTTATGATTAACTTTTTATATTTTTTAATCCATTTCAAAATTTGTCATTTCCAAAAGGAAAACAAAATGGTATAGATTTTTTTTTAAATTGACTGAAAGTAGGATTTCTAATAGTCATTTTCAATCATTCCAACATTGATGTTGCAGCAATGGCAGCGACTTTAAGTTTTACTGTGATAAAATTAAATATCAATTTGTGTATATACATTATCTTTATGTTTTGTAAATAAACTATCAAACTTGTGTATATACATTATATTTATGTTTTGTAAATAAACTATCAAACTTGTGCATATCTACATTGTTAAATTACTTTACAACTTGTTTTCAAACACACATTATTTGATAAGCAATTTGTTGATTAATAAAATTGTCATTCCTAATATATAGCAGTTTTGTGCAACTTAAGTTACTTAATACATTAAATATTTATTTCATTAAAAATAATGCTAAACTATGAAGTAGTATTTTTTTCATCCTATTTCATATTTATAAGAGAATCGGTATATTAAAAGCTTCATATTCACATCGACATATTGTACAAGCAGTAACTTCAATTTCCTAATATGATTTTAAAATTTTTCAATAACCTCTTTCAAACACGCTTAATATTCATAGAAAGGTTTGAATAAACAATAATTATTAATTAGTTGATATCAAGGATTACTATAGGAACTTATTTATTTTTATGGACAAGATTTTTATCATAAATCATAATAGTTCATTTCTATTGTTTTCAAAAACAATTTGCAATACTGATTCCAAAGAACACTATATTTGTAAATAGCTATAAAACTTAAAGAATGGTCCTTTTGTTATTTCTAAATATTGCAGAATCACTTTTTTGGAGAACATATCATTTGCTTCAGTTTTACAAATTCTTTTAAAAGGAGAGCCAATATATGAACATTTTGCTGTAATGGACTTTAACAAGCAAATTTTAATTGTCTGTCTTTAGTTGCTGTGTATTTGTTTCATTTGACTTGAATTTTGCTAATATAAGATAAAGAATCTAGGAAATTTCACTGAGGTATGTGGCTATTTACAAACATCAATGTTGTTTTGAATCAATTGACTGTGTTGGCCCAACATTGGCACAACCTCGTTGGCCCAACGTTGGCAACTCTGCCAATTCCAACGTTGGGCCAACGGTTACCTGTGAACGTTGGCCCAACGTTGGCACGGCCGCGTTGGCCCAACGTTGGCACGACCGCGTTGGCCCAACGTTGGCACGACCGCGTTGGCCCAAAATTGGCAGGACTGCGTTGGCCCAACGTTGGGAAAGTGTATGTTGGCCGAACGATGGCAACTCTGCCAATCAACGTTGGCCGTCAACGTTGGCCCAACATTGGGCCATCAGTTTTGTGTTACGTGGGTTAGGCCCTTGTGTCGCCATCCCCCCACCCAAGTGTGGTGTCCTTGCCCCCGTAGGAGAGTGAATTAAGTTTTCCCTTTTTGCAATTGACTTGGGGGGGGGGGCGAGAAAGGGCCCTAAATATAAGGTCCCGATGTCGATCGGGGTTGGGACACTTAGGCCCTTGTGTTGGCTTCTTCCCACCCAAGTGTGGTGTCCCTGCCCCAAATAGGAGAGCGAATTTTTCCCTTTTTTGCAATTGACTTGGGGGGCCCGAGAAGGGTCCCTAAATATAAGGTCCCAGTGTCGGTCGGGGGTGGGACACTTCAGCCTTTGTGTTGGCTTCTTCCCACCCAAGTGTGGTGTCCCTGCCCCAAATAGGAGAGCGAATTTTTCCCTTTTTTGCAATTGACTTGGGGGCCCGAGAAGTGGCCCTAAATATAAGGTCACGGTGTCGGTCGGGGTGGGACACTTCAGCCTTTGTGTTGGCTTCCTCCCACCCAAGTGTGGTGTCCCTGCCCCCCATAGGAGAGCGAATTTTTCACTTTACACAATATATGTTTAGTTCTTATTTTAACCACCAGGTGGATATTGGATTTTTCAGGGCTTTTACCCCTTTTCAACCCCTTTTGGGGGATGGGTTCGGGTTCTAAGGTAGCCTATCTTTTGCGCAGGGTCGTAAAGAGTAATTCTGCAAAGTTTGGTCCAGATAGGTCAAAGGGCCTAAGAGTGTATAAAGGACAGACAAGGAAAGAAAGAAAGATACATTCATTTTTATACATATAGACTAATATGAATGAGTGTTAGAATAGAGCTTCTTAATCCGTTAACTATTAAAACTTGAACTTTGACAAATAAAATCAATAACTACAAAATTAGACTTTCGGTATATTTTTTTTTTCTTGTAAACAGAAATCCGGGTACAACTTCGGATAACATTGAAAACGGAATTTAGTTTTAAGGGCCAACGAATTGTTCGGTTTTGATTGATTAGCTTGAGGTGCATGACTTTTAGAATCGTGAAGAAATAATTTTCAGACTTTAAATTGTAAAGGCGATCAATGAGCGAAGAAGTTAGGCGTGTTTCCCACACCCAACGAAAAAGCGAACGAAAGACGTCCGACCAATGAACAATATCGAAATCCTGAAATCTCTCTTTCGGCTCATAAAAAAAAAAAAAAAAAAAAAAAATTCGAAATGCAGCTGAAAATTTCGAGATTTTTCGTATTTAAGTCATTCAATCAAAACAAGAAATCTCCACTTCGTCCGAAGAAAGAAAAATTTACATAGAATAAAAATAAAATAAATGAATTAACAAAAATAATAAATACAGTAAATAAATTAATAAAAATAAGTGAATTATCAAAAAAAAAAATAATAAATTATTAAAAATACTAAATAAATTAATAGAAATAAAAATAAATAATAAAGAAATTAATTACTAAAAATAAAAAAAGTAATAAAAAGCAAAAAATTATAAAAAGAAAATAAATAAATTAATAAAATTAAAATAAATAAATTTTAAAAATATAAAAGAACGAAATAAATAGCTATAGCGTGTTTTACAGGAGCAAAAATGCCCGAATCAATAAAAAATAATCTTTTGTATTTATTTAACAGGACAGTCAATTTCTTTGTAACAATTTGTAGCGACCAATTGGAATGGACGTTAGACGAAGTCCCAGGATACGAAATTTCAAAGAACTCCCCCCACCCCTCCTCACAATATCTCCTGGCAAATTCTAATGCATTAAATGAAAAGCATTTACCTAGCAGATTTTTCAAATCCAAACATATTTCTGATGCAATTATAGTAAATTTCAAATAACTTGAAGTGTAGCGAAAATTCAGAACTGCCATGTTTAATTTTGAGATGATTGATTGCGACGATATATCGATTCACAATTACGATTTTAAAATATTTCCTCAATTTTTCATGCCCAACGATAGTTAAGTATCATCCCATTTCTGATTGTGAACCCGACTTACACCTGAATTTGAAGTAGTTTTTTTTTTTTTTTTTTTTTTTTTATATGAACCGGCAGAGTGATTTCAGTTTTTCGATATTTTCATTGACCGGACATGTTTCGTTGGCTGTGAAGCACCTTAAGTTGCTTCGATGGCGACTACACGTTAGTTAGGCCAAATTTCCTTTAGTCTTGAGAGCTTGTATTGTATCAGCTAATTTCCAACAAATAGATTTATGAGTAACGAAAAGTTCATTAAAAGCATTTTATCAATTAACATAATAAGCATGGCAGCGGGAATATTTATTATTATTATTTTTTAGTTAGATATTCAATATCCTAATTTTTAAGTCTAATTGTAAAAAAAAAGTAAGCCTTTCGAAATAATTTGTAGGAAAACTTTGTAGATCTGACTTTTACAAAGTATTTTCATTATTTTAACTTAATTATCTAACCATGATTGCCATTTTTGTAAGTATAGATCAAAATTACTTTATTAATCTTCAAACATAATTCTCCAAAACATAAACTCTCGCAATATTTCAAAAGCCTCATCGGCTTTCTTTATCAAGCATAATATAACATAAAAAGGGACAAGATATGCTTCATCTTCTTCCCAAAACTTCTAAAATAAATTTAATAACCATGAAATCAAAGAACGTAATATGCCCCGTCCCACGTGAGTCTTATTACTCTCATTACAAGGCTATAAATAAAATGGCAAATATCATTAGATGTAATTAAACGTGTTACATAAGATATAATATAAGATATAATATTATATAACTATAATAAGATATAATTATGCATGTTACATAGGTCTAATATGTCGATAATGTACATAAATATGTATATATAGATGTAGACATATCGATAGATAGACAAATATATAGTTTTAGTTCTTGCTAATTTTTAAATTCTCTTGTACTATTGACAAACTTTTTATATTTATGATACTGTGAATTCTAATTTCTAAATCTACATCAAAGTGTTCGCTCGAGATCTTTTCACTGGAAACTGCTCTTTAATTGTTCCATTTGAATATTGTGGCTTTCCAGCGACTGCAGCATTCTTTAATAATCCTCAGACACATTTTATGCCTGCTTTTTCCTTTTAGCTTTTTGCGTTGCGCTGTATGACTGCAATTTTTCTTAACGGCCAACAGGGAGTTCCTCAGTGTCTTCTTTTCCTTGTTTCCTCTTCTTTACTTAATTTACTGCCTTTTCCACCACGGGGATACTGAACGCATAAAAGCAAAAGGCTTCTCTTTTTTCCACCCCCTCCTTTTCGACTGCCGCAAGATCATTCGTGTGCGGACTCGAGGGAAAGACCACAAGCGCAGAAAACTAGTTATGTCTCCGCGGGGTGAATGGAGAATATGGGGGAGTCGTTCACAGCTGACTGCTGTCTAGCAAAAGGGACTTGTGAGTGATGGTCACAATCGGACCAAAAACGTCACAGTTTGCCGTTGCTTCAAACGAGAAATACGAGGTTATTTATGTCATCGATAATTTAACTCAAACTGCGGTAAAAATGAAATAGAATTCAGATTCCAATCGTAAATTCCGACAAATTAATGAAACAAACGAAGAATTATTTGTTTCTGGGAAAATGAAATACGAAAAAGCGTAGACAGTGAATCAACGCACCGGAAATAATAGCTTCGAGTTTTATTTGAATTACTTTTAGCTGCAGTAACTGAATAGATGAAATATTCTTTTTTTGAACTCGGCTTTTTTTTACAATTTTTTTTTTGAATCTTATGTGAAGTTAGCATTCATTTAAAAACTAAATATATTAATTTAACATTCTTTTAACAATAAAAATTATTACATTCAAACTTAATTTGTTTTATGGAAAACAGATAAAATAAAAAGAAAAGATAAAAGCAACATTAAACCATTCTCAGGAAGAAAGAATCTCAAGTTTTGATGAATGACCCTAAATTACTAATTAAAAAAGTAATCATAAAAATAAACCAAATAAGGAAGCTAATTAAAAAAATACCAAATATTTTTTAATACTCGACAATATTAATACAGTGACAGAAAACGTTGTGGTTCGTTAGCCTTCGTCACTTCAAATTTTTGCGGCTTCAAAATTTTGCGAAGATACTTGGTGATATTACTTGGTAAGATCTATTGATCAGTAATAGATGGAAGGGTAGGAGCACGAACAACAACTGCTCTAGAGGACTAGGGTTCATATATTGAATTTTGGCTACATTGCCTAACTTTTTGTGTGTATATTAAACATAGTGTTTCAGTGACTTGCTAAAATGTCCTCACGCAGCAATACGCCTAGCCTATCAAAATGGTCTAGCTATATCTTCGAAAATCGAAAATGATTATGATATCTGATCTAGCTTATTGTTTAGCGACGATCAGAATATGGTTTGCATCTGTTTTACACAACTCTACTTCTAATTGACTTTGCAAGATCAGTCATTCTGCATCGATTTGAAAAAAAACTTATTTTTTTTGTGTATAAACAATACTAGGTTACAATTCATTTACAATCTACATATATATTACTAAGTAATCCTGATCTTTGTTTTATATGCAGATCGAACAATGAACACAATGTTTTTACTTAGAATAAGAACAAATTCATGTATTTAAGATAATTAACTAGCATTATCGTCCTATGGTTTGGAACTGTTAGACAATTTCATAAATTTTACAATCATTTGAACACCGTGAATAGGTACATCCTATATACAATTTTTATTTACTTTTCGTCTGCTTTGTTCTTCCCTTCTTATGACTCTTATAACCTTAAATCCCTCTCCAAAACAAAAAGAAAAAATAGATAACAAAGATAACGTTTTCCTGCATTTGCTTGGCAGTAATAAATTTATGATTGAAGTCTTACAACACAAATTCAGCAAAAAACAACAAAATACCTTGATATATTATCGCTGCCAAAAAAAAATATGTAGTTTTAGAAGGTGCCTGTAAGGAGATTTGAGAAAAACTGGGCCGTGGAAAGGGATCAAGACATTATCATTGAAGAAAGGGCGCTCGCAAACCCTCCCTAGGGACCAGGCCTGGTCTTTGATGAGTCGAAGAGGAACATCTCTACATCAAGACGTTTATTTGATGAGTAATTTGCTTTTTCTCTGGGGCGTGAGACAATGACTGCAATGAAGAAGAAATTTGAAGACACTGGTTCTGTTGAACAAAACATGCTGAGGAAAGGGTCCCAAACCACAATCACTAATGAAAAGAACCAACACATCATCGCCGAAGCGCTGATGAAATGTCAAAAGTGACCAGGTCATTTGATTGTTGTTGCCATACGCAAAATCGACCGGATCCAACTGATACGCCCTATATAAATCAACAAATCTTTGCTGAATAAATAACAATACTAAATTATGCTGTGTGCGGAGTTTTTGTGTTATGAATTACATTAGGAATTATGAAAAGAAAGGAATTGAAAGAAGAATATGGAACTTATGTAAATAACAATGCTATGTAGATAAATCATATTCAGATAAATGAGATTAACTATTTTATCTAGCTTTACCTCAGAAATGATATCTATAATGACTCGCTTTCAGACCCAAAAGAAAATAATATTTACTATATACAAACAAACCATACTTCTTCTTTAAATCTTCTCTTTTATAATAAATATTATTAAACATCATCCACCAGAAAATAAATGTCATAAACTACATTTATTAACAGAAAAAAAAATTTGTATTCGTTTGATAAGAATTTGTGATTTTTTAATAATGTGTGATTATTATATTGTAGATAATGATCTTTTATTATTATTTTATTAACGTTTTTTAATTGTTAATATCAATATTTTAAGGTCATTGTTGTAAAAGAATCTCGTCTATTTATTATTATAATGTAAAAGGTTTGAAAAAGAGGAGACGGTGAATTTTATCTCCTTGAAAATTCGTTTGTTTTTTTTTCAGTTAATAAATGTAGTTTTTGACATTTATTTTCTGGTGGATGATGTTTAAAAATAATATTTAGCTTCTTGATTCCAGTTTTCGACATCCTGATAGTGGATTTAGATATATTTCTTTATTACTAATTCTTCAAAAAATTCTTTTAAATTCTGAACTTTTTCAATTGATATTAACTTAATCACTTTATTATTACTTTTAAATGTTGAACTAAAAATTATTCATGAAAATTACTTTAATTATCTTATTCATGCCAAAATTTTTACCTCAACATTTAAAAATCATTGATTTTAATTATCCAATTTTTGATTAAAAATCGATTTGATGCTTCGGAGAGATTAAATAGAATCAACATTTCTAGTAATGAGAAAATGTTTTCGTTAGATATTGTGACCATTTATACTAATGTACATACAAATTTAGCATGCAAAATATTATTAATGACTTCTTGATTGACGATACACAATTAGAAAAATATCCTCGTAATGAATTTATTTTAAAGTCTTCAGTTTTCTGTGAATAATACAATTTTTAATTTTCGAGGTAAATTGTGTAAATAAATATTTGTTTGCCCAATGGAATCACCTAACAGTCCCATAATTGCTAACATTTATTTAAACCATTTGGAAAGATTAATTATTCCGAAAAGTATATGTGATAAAATTTACATGAGATTTGTAGATGATACATTTTTAATTATTGATGAAAATTATATTGATTACCTTGTTAGAATTAGAAGTAAATTTTCAGAGAATTAACATTTTATCATTAATAGTAAAAGTCAATAATTTCATTATCAATTAATAATACGCCTTCTTCATTTTCAATATCTTTTGTCATCCATCTTCTTACTTTTAAGTAAATATTACAGATATCCTAAATACAGAAAGAGTTCTAAAAGCTAAATATCTTCTAAATCGTAATTAAGTCGAAAATGATAAAAACTGTTGTAAATATAGTTTTATAAAAGAATGCATTTTAGATTGTATTAAATCGAAGAACGAAAAGAAATTTGGAAATTATTAAATATTTAGATAAAATGATTAATTTGAATTCAAATAAATTACCTAATTTTACCAAAAGAGTTATTTTGGAAAAAAAAACCCCATGGAAATCGATTACGTAACGAGTGAACCAGCTTTCAAAAGAATGTCTTAAAGTTTCCTAACTTATTCAGTAAGATAAGACTTTTTTTCCTTTATTTTATTACAATCTCGACATTAATTTGCTGGGGAATGTCTTTTCACGTTAAAAAAATTTAACACTCAGGTAGGATTGTGTCTTATTAAATTGTCAAGTGGTCCATAATGAATGTTTCCCACCAATAAAATCCCAACGACTGTCACTTCCAATTTAGTTCGGGGAATTTTAATCCAATATTTTGTTTGCAGAACTGATTTAGATCAAACCGTGGGATTCACACTAAACGTCTGAAACAAAAAACAATCTAAACCTGATTTCGTGAATGTACCATGAATTTTTAGAACAATTATAGCTATTCTTTATTTTAGAACTATGAAGATGATGGAGAATTATGTCACTATGTCAATATATCAGGCTAACCTTATTACAGACATTGTACTTCGTATGATCAATTTGTTGAAGAACTATAGAGTTTTTCGTTTTGAATTTGCTACATTTCCTGACCTTTCCCTTACTTAAAATTGCGATTTAGTAACAATTCCTGAACTTGATGCTTTTTAATGAATGTAATGCATTTATTTTCCGAGTGCCCGAGCTCTTGGCACTTCTGCCTTTGGCCACGGCAAGGAGCTAGAACAGTGAGCTATTAGCCAAAGAATCATTACCCAGGATAAATCCTAAGATTACATCCCCAGAAATACATTATTCCCCCAGAAACAGACGAAACACAGAGGAAGTCACATCCATGCGGTTCAGTTTCAGATGTATCAGCCTCATGGCAGGTCTTCACCTTGACCACAAGGCTGTGACTGAATGAGAATGTAATGTAATGTAATCTAATCTATTATTTCCAATTATTATCTTTTATTTTTATGTTATTGATTTGTCTCGGCCTATCTTTATATTTTGTTGTAATTTTAAATTTAGCTTTTTTAAAGTTTTTGGTGAAAAGTCAGTTTTGGATAGAGATATTATTCTAATACAAATAATAAAAAAACAAGTTTCAATGTATTCTAAGATTTATAAATAATAACTTTATTTTATTAAAAGAAAAGAGTATGAATAACTAGAATTTTAGGAATAACTCGAATGATTCGTAAAAGTCCGATTCGCTCGTAATAATACATAAAGTCCTAATCATTAATAAAGCATATCTTCAGGTTTGGGTTATTGTTGATAAAATAAATTTAGAAGCATTGACGAATATCGAAATGAGATATAGTCCGACCACGATAACATGACGATTCGACGTCAGCACTAGCCTCATGATGTCAGCACTATCCTCTCTCAGAGGTTCCGAAGAATATTACGTTACAGCTATAAAACAAACTTAAAACAAAAATTTAATTTTAATTTTAGTTTTCCATTTTCCAATTCCTTTCGGAAATAATCTTCAAACTGTAAAATAATTTTTCCAGCACTGCTCTGTAAAATACTCTGAAGCAACATTTTGATGGAAATTAATAGAGACCTGTGCTTTGAGGCGCGCTTGATTGTGAATGGCTGAACAATATACATCATAATCACGTGGGGTTCCTGCCGATCGTCACGTTATGGTCGACTATAGCTACTTCTAACTCAGCAGTGAGCATTTTGTAATGATGTTGATAGTAGATACAGTTATATCATTGAAGTACGGTAACACTTACTTCTATGATATTATATTTTGCATATGAATGCATTTTTACGAACAGAATGATTCTGTAACATTTGTTTTTCATATTTTTAACGATTTTGTTTTTTGTTTTTTGTTTTTGTTTAAAAATGTAAAAAAAAAAATTCACATCTTATGTTTACATAAAAAGATGACCTGTCATCGGAGGAGTTTGACTGGCTGATGAGTCCTAAAAAGGACGAAACGGTCCGTCCCATTCTCTTCCCGATGATAACTCAGGTTGCGAATCCTTTCCTTTCTTGCTTTTAGCGTTGTGCCTTCATTTTTTACTCATTTCGTTGAATCATCAGGCACGTTTAATCTCTTTTTCATTTATGAACACATGGCTTAGTTCTTTTTTAAATGCCTTTACATAAAAAGATAATAGAAGATTTTAAACTTTACATGTTAGAAATATCAAACTTTATACTGAATTCAAGAAATCACTCATATAAATTCTAACAGAATTACGAGACTGATGAATTTCTCTTCGCAACAAACAGTTAAAAAAGGAAATTGAAGAGCTTATTACTTAATCTATTAATTGTAAGTACTAGTAATTGTAAGTAATCAATGCTATGAAAGTAATTTAGATTTTTCTTTTAAGATTGTGAACATAGCAATGACTTAACTTTGTTCATTGGATTGACTTAAGAAATAATTAGCTTTGCACAAGTCAATAAAAATAAAGATCAGCAGAGTAATGAAATCCTCTTTATCAATAGAACATGTTGTGTTTCACTCCTTACTTACACCATCTCCTTGATTAAACAGTTGCGGATTAAACTTCCGAATCGATAAATCCTTAATAAATCACCTAGATAAAGAACTGGCGTCAGTGTTGCGTGGATAGAGCTATTGGGTTAATATGGATTTAAGTTCCAGTTTATATCTTGGAAGAAAATCCCAAATCAACACATCTCTTAATCTTGCGAAGCCCACTTCTAATCGTGGCCCTGTGACATATTTCTAATTTGGAATAACATTTCTATTCCTCTAAAATAATTTCTATCTAATGCATCCCTCTCGCAGTAGCAATGTGGGACATTGGATTTCATTAAAATTTCTATCATGGAAAAATAAAATGGGTTGTAAAGATTGAGGTCAGCGACAGCAGTGGTCTAAACCAACATATTTTTTTGACAATTTAGATAAAGCTTAAAATTGTTGAGCATTTTTAAATAAATTGAATGTACATTACGTACATAATCGTAGATAGTTAGAAAAACTTAAAAATATTAATACGCCTTGACATTTCCAGCTTTAAAGAAAATCCTCGTATTACCCCAGCCTCATGGTAATACGAGCTACTTGCAGCTGTTTTATTAATTGCACATAACTCATGCTATAGTGTACATTACAGTTTGTTGCTAACAAGGGAAGTGCGTGATCTCGAACGCTGAGAACCGCACGAAAATTTGCTTAGAATATAAATCGCTCATGCCAAAAACAGTGGTATGAGTCATTCTCATGCAAAACTGCATGTCTTACCACGAGAGACATTTGAATGATCACCTATTCAAGATCCAAGAGAGGAACGCGAAGAAACGAAATATCGATATAATAGGACCAAAAACACGCGTATTTCAATGTCGTGACTATACTGCTATATTTCCCTCTGCTGAAAATAATTACGCTATCTGAACAACAAACTTTCTAACTGTTCTGATAGTGCTGCACAGCTATTCAATCTTCAAAGTATAGGTCTTCAAAGTGCGCTAGCAGACAAAAGCTGAGTTTTTCATGAGAATGACTCATATACCAGTCTTTGGAATGAGCGATTTATATTCTCAGCACATCTTCATGCGGTTCTCAGCGTTCGAGGTCACGCACATCCTTTGTAAGTACATAGAGGGATGACATAACGGAGCACTGAAATAACAAAGGATGACTCCATTTTTACTGATATTTACCCGACTTCCCCTATTTCTTATAATAGGTTAAAAGATCCTAATGAATATTACTTTAATGTAATCGATGGTAACTAACTTGTGAACATCATTCTGTTTCGTTACTGCAAGTTATTTATTTGAATATATTTCTTTCATTGAGAACGATCAATTACTAATGATAGCTGATTGCTCACCAACGATATTGTGCCATAATTAGCATACATCGATCGACTCATGATAAACTACTATTTGAAAGCCCTCAAACAGATTGTCTTTCTGTAATCGTAAAGCTAACATATGTTGTTTTGAAATTGTTAATCTTCATGAAATAAAGTTCAGAATAACATTTGAAATGTAGTCAACTCGGAGCATTTTCATGAGCGGATTCCATGATTTTTATGAGCTACTTACAGTCTATGTCTTTTATTAGGAAAATACAGTAAAATAACAAAATAAGCAAAATGATAAAGAAAATAAATCCAGTGCTTCGCAGAAGGGTTTCATATATATATATATATTTTATTTATATGGAAAAAAATTTTAATGACACTTATTTTATTAAATCTATTTTATGAGTCACTATAGCTAACCTAAAACAAAATATAGTAATTATATGATTTCGCTAATATTTGAAACTTGTATTGTGCAATTTATCTGCTTTGATATAATTTATTTATTGTTTTATCATTTTTGTTTGTGTGTGTTTTATCGTAATTTTTCTTTGTGCCAACTAATGAATAAAACTACTTTTGTGTATATTTGAATTTATAGATTTATTGTAGTGCTTATAATCAGAAAATTATTATTTACTTTTTAGAAAATTACTATGCACTTAATGGAGTACCGAGGGGAAAAGGTTGGCAGTAGTTAGAGCCTGTCTTCCCCCATTGAATCTGAAAACGGAAGAAATCTAGGAGTTTGGACCTTGATTTTTTTTTTTTTTTACTAAGAAAGTTCATAAGACATGACGTTTCTTTTCTTCTTTTCATGGATCCATTGCAATTCCTCTTATTGCGAAATCCTTTGGTATGCGTATGATGCACTTAACCATAATCTTCAGAATCTATTATGCTGCTTAAAAAAAAATATATAAAAAAATAACTTACTCACAAAAGCTATCTTTGCGTCATAATGATTTTTCTCTCTTGATTAAGAACTTCTTCCTTAAAAAAAAGTTGCTTGTTTTTTTTTTTTCTTTTGCCTAAAAGTTCAGTGCCTTTTTTTTTCTCAACGCGTTAAGAACAGAGTTAACTTATAGTAAGAAATTCTCTAGTTTTATTCAGATGTTGATATTCTTTTTGGCTGAAAGAATTCGTAGTGATAGCGTTTTCTGATTGTTGAGGTTGTTTTTCTCTTTGAAAACAACTGACTCTATACCTATCCACTCTTATTTTCCTATATTTGCGGTTTTTTTTGATAACACGAGGAAAAGAAAGTGAAAGCTTTCTGTTCTCTGTGTTATCATAAGAGCGCCTTTCCATTTTTATGTCTCCTCCGAAAGTGTGCTTTACCAGAAATAGATCCCGCCGCATCTTTATTCTCATTGAAAATCTTTGGGATTATTTAGAATAGAAAATCAACATTACGAATACCCTGGTTGAATTATCAGTGATACATTAGAAAATTGACTAGGATGTTATATAAACCGTACATTTAATTACAATTTCTTATTACAATTACTTAACAGTTTTAACAGTTGTAGCGGACTAAATTGAGAAACTATTTTTAACACTATTTAGTATTAATAATTAAACTCATGTATCATGTAATGTAATTCTTCTCGACCTTATCCGGACCGCAACCACGAAACGTGAATATTTTCTTGTCGTTTTCCGATATTCTGGTATTTATGCTTATCTATGATTTTACCCACACATGGTTCTTTCCTTCTGTGCAATTGTAGTTTTTATCTATTTTACTTAAGAAATACATCCATTGAAACGTAATGTATCATTGTAAGATTAATATTTATACTACAACGAAATAGTCTTTTATTTGAAGTAGTCGAAAGTTAGGTGGTGAACTTAGTATTCAAGAGAATGCACAAGTTATTTTCAGTTAATTTTCAGTTTAATTTCTTATATTCGAAGTAACTGGTGAGTGAAATTACATACACTTGAACCAATAAAAAGAGTGCTAAGCCTTTGAAAATCTAACGACTGCCACTTCTAAATTTACACGTGATGGCAAATTTCGAGTATCAACCAACTGTAGGATCTTCGTCGTTATCTGAATTCGTAAATTATGGCACTTGTGTCCGTTGATGCCCTTGTCATTGCTTGTGATAACTCTCACACGGTCGGCTTCGCTTAGGCCTAGATGGAAATTAGCCAATTCAGTTGCAGGTTGAGATGCCCAGGAGCTGAAACAACACTCATGACGCCGAGATTTAGTGTTTGTCATGTGGCATTAACTGATTAATATTTCGTAACTAATCGTCAATGTTTTGGAGAGATTGACTGAATATACCGAACCACGAATCCGGAAGCATTATATCATTTACGAAATATATAACTTTATTGTTTGTTCAGTGAGATTTACCGCTCACATGATAAATGCTGAATCATACGAGAATTGACAGGTTATTGTATTAAAAGCTACTTATGCCTTCAATGCATACAAATGGCTAACAATATCGACCCGATGAATGTAAAAGATGAAATTGTTTAGAAAATGGATTACTTGAAAACAGGTTGTAATTCATGTATTAATTGAGTAAAATAATAAGAAACAGCACAAAGAAATTTACAGAAACATTAAAAATACTTGAGCCTTTCAAGTTCCTCTGCGGAACTCCACTTCAACACCTTTTTTTCCGTACATCGTCTTGAAGAAGAGTCTCGCAGAGGAACTTCAAAGGCTCCATAAATATTTTTAATGTTTTTATAAATTTCTTTTAAAACATTTTGTATGCTGTTTCTTATTACTTTTTACTTAAGTTATATTCGCATACGTTAAAAATATTGTAAACTATATACTGTTTGTTTAACGCATTTTTTTTTCTCAAGTTATGGTGTCTTAAGTTTTTTACAAACGTAAGTACCGTTGTAATTAGCTTTAGATAGTAATTGTTTGGACAAGTTAGGGTTTGTCTGAGCTTCAGGAAAAATAAAATAAAAGGCTTCATTATGTCTAAAATCCATCAAAATGTGTCTCTTTAGAAGAAAAAGAGAGATCAACATTCACAATGATATTCTGTTGAAAGTAGGATGGTCACCAATATTACCCAAGTCTCTCCTTACAAAACAATGGCTGCAAAGAGAGGACAGAATGTTTTCGTCTAAAGTGACTTCATTATGTCTATCAAAACTGATAAGTCAGTTCCAGCAAAAGGAATATATCTAAATTTTATATTAAAACGCTTAAGATTAACAAGACGTGTCAAAAAAAATGTATTTGCAACCATTAAATTACGTAAATTAATCTTTCAACTTGAACTTCTTTGTTGTTTATATTTTTTATTTGCTCATCGCGCTAGAGGGATTTCCTTAAACTTTCTTACGATGATTATTTACTTGATTATATGTATGTACTTGCAGTATCATATTCCATTTATTTTTAATATACATAATATTTCAAATAATTTTTGCAATTTTTATCTTATATATTATGACTGAATTTGTAAGTCTCTCAATTGCTACATTCTGTTCATTTTCTACCGTTTTACTGTTTAAAATCCAACATTTCTGTTACATATTCTCATGTTTATCTTAATATTCAACTACTAATTTAATCGATAAGAGTTTTGGACAAATTTCGATCGAAATTTTGTAAATTAAAAAATAGAAAATAGGCTTTTGATAAAAATTTTTTTGGGATACACAGTATCATCACATCATCAAAAAATTAAGCACTTTAACCTACCTTTTTTTATTATTTAAAAGAAATAATCCCTTTCCAATAAAAATTAATTATTTTCAAATCCTTGGTAGGTTCTATCTTGGACCTAGATAGTTAGATAGATAGATAGATAGATAGATCTAGATAGTCTAGATAGTTGGAATTTTATTAATAAGAAATAAATAAATAATATTAACAAAATCTTTTTTTAAAATTACAAATAATGTCTTTTTAAACTTTAATGAAAAAGTACAAATGAAAAAAAAAAAAATATAAGGAAAAATTTTAAATTTTAACTATACAGGAGAAATTTATTTATAAAATAATTATTATTTTTTTTTAAAATAAAGAAGGATAACAATGGAAGAAAAAAACTAGAAATAATTGGTTGAGTATGTTAAATAATAATAATAAAATAAGAAATAATTATGGCTACCGTTTAAATGGTCATATAACACAAATTAAATGGAAAATTATGATTTTCAAAAAATTAAAGATTTAAAAAGAAAGAATAATTTCAGACATAACTGATGAAAATATTAAATTTTTGCGATAATTATGGGATTCAATTACTTTTTTTTATTTATTTTTTGATTATTAAACAATTCAGTACGTATATCACAGATGTACATTTTTATAAGTATATCTAACAGGACTGAGGAACATTAAAAAAAAAATAATCTTTCAACAATTTCTTGAATTATCATTTAAATTTAAGTATTTTTATTCTAAATAATATCAAATTAATCAGTGTTATTTAAGATTTACTTGCAATAATGACTAAACTTTTGCGATTTAGAGAAACTAATCTTATAGAATACTAATTTAATATATTCTTTGTGTCTTATTCCTTGCTTAAGAAATGCTTTTAATAATATTTACTGTTGGAATTTGAATGTCAATTCATATCTTTGTATTTTAAATCCGAAAAGACGAAATTGGGCTACCTTCTAAAATGTATCACTGTATTTTTATATTTGAAATACAAATATAAATATGAATGTAATAATTTCGAACTTCAAATCAAAGTATATCTTCGATATAGAACTATCGAAGATTATGCCTTCAGTGGTGAACTCTTTATGTAAGTAAATAAATAAAAAATGTTAAATTTCCACTATCTGATTGCATTTCGAAAAATGTTAATGTAATGAAAATATCGAAAAAACATCTTTCAACAAAACCATTTAAATTTTAAAAAAATCATGTCTCTTTTAGCTGATGCAGCTTTTGTTTGGTAATGATTTTTTTTTTCAGCGTCTGTCGATTTTTGCTTCACATTACTTAGTTCTTACCATGATGCTTCGAGCTGCCGGTGACAGTTTATGGGAAAACGAATAAAAACCAGACAGAGAAGTCGATACCTAACCGACACCTATTGGTAAACTTTGGAATCAAACATCCGATAACGGTTCTAAAGCATTTCAGGCAAATCCTCCTATCTAAACAACTTACCCACTAGAAAAGAACTACAACGCTCTGCAAAACTAATAGGGTTTTTTTTTCGATCATTCCAACTGATACTAACATCTTTTTTAACTTTTTTTTTTATGAAATATAAAAAACATATCTTGTATTCCACAAGTATACTACAGGGCTTACAGAAGTAAAGTAAAAATCACAATATTCTGAAACAATACTAAATTAATAATTACAAAGTATTCTTAAATAGAAAGAAATATTGTTCAAAAGAATTTATTGAAAAAATTTATAATCCTATTTCTAATGTAATGCCCAAACTTAAGAATTTTCTTTCTATTCCTTTTCATTCTCGGATTTATCCCGCTCTCCAAAAGGTTTTGAGAAAATTCAGCATCACCCTTACTTCTCCTATTCGGCTTAAGCTAGATCGTTTTCTTAGCGCTAAAGAAAACTTTAATGAGCGAAATAATCCAAAGGGAATGGCTTATTCGCTCCCGTGCATAGAAGGACCATGCCGTTAGATCGGGGAGACTCGCCAGCCCGTAAAAAAGCGAATGGCCCAACATGCTATTCGTATGGGTCATGGGTTCGACTACGCTAATCCCATTATCTTATGTAATTAAGCCAATGATGTGCGGAGAAAATGTAAGGAATCCTATTTTACACTAATTGACTTAAACTGCTATAACGACACTCTTTGGGTACAAACAATTGCTTAGTATGGTTTACATAAGTAATTGTAATGAATTGATACTTACATTTGATATTTTAATGAATTTAATTATTTTATTTTATTGTGTTATTTTTTCATGTATCCAATATTGTTATTAAATTTCTTTTTTTTCTTTTGTTATGCATTGTTTAATGTCTTATGAGTATCCGTAGTTATTCCTCCGGGAGTTCAGAGGTATCCCGTTGTGTGTGAATTTGGTTTCGACTTCACGTACCTCCAATAATGAGCTCGCCTGCTTCCAGTTACATGTTCCTGCTTTTCTAGTATCTGGTTTTTTATTTCCCAGTTTCTTTACAGTATCATTGCACTTGAGAAAGGGTCGCTGGCCGACTGGAAAACGTTTGTGTAGTTTTAATTGTAAAATACCAGTCTTTGTATTTAAAATACTGGTCTTTGTTTGGTGGCCGTTTATTTAAGAATATCCTGTGAGAATCGTTTTATGTTAAATAATTAACAGTAAATCATCAATTTTAATTTTAATTAAAGCAATTTTCGAACAACATCTAAAACTGACAATTTACAAACCAAATAATTCATAATAAAATTATAAAGAAATGGTCCATAAATAGAATCCTGAGGACATCCGTTGTCCAAGGAATATTCTTTACTAATATTACCATGTGTTAGTTGCGTAGTAGGCAATCGCAAAAGGTTTTTTAATAAATAAAATAATTTTTTGCAGGAAATATTAGACTTCCTGAGTAAACATAATCAGGAAACTTCCTGATACATAGTCCCTTTCCACCAGCCATTATCAAGTGCACCTTGAATATTTAAAAATAATTATAATGGTGAAAAAGCCTTTCGAAAAGAGTCCCTACAACAGGCCTTGCAGGTCCTTGGGCTCACGGGAAGTAAGGCTCCGGCGTTTCGTGACCAACCGCACTACGTTGAGGTCGGATGGTCAGCCTGACGCCCGCCCGCCTTTAACTCTGGGAAAGAAACCCGGTACCCATTCGACAGAGGGCTGGGTAGCCCTAGGACCCGTTTGGAGGAGAATGGAGCGTGGGGATCGAACCCGCCACCTTCAACCCGCAGCCAAGCGTCCTTACTCACTCGGCTACTCACTCGGGCCCATGAAAAAACCTTTCTGTTTAATCTTACTTACAATATAACACAAGTGTATCAAAGCATCTTCAGCGAATTTCTGAGGAGTAAAATCAAATTGATCTCCATTCAAAACAGTTTGCGTTAACGTAATGTAATCATTTCAAACTTCTCAAGACATTTACCTAGACATCTAATTTAATCAAGAAGCATTTAATTCTAATCAGAATTCTTGGAATAGCTTTGTATATTTGGAAAATCCATCAAAGTTACATGCTTATGAAATATCCGGTAACAAGAAAGCAACACATCGTTAAAGTTTTTTATCATCTCATTTGTTATTATCTAGTTAAAAACAAATAAATTTAATATGGATGGAATTTGGAGTATGAGATGAAATACAGGATAGTCTTGAAATGGCTATCCAAACTTGAAATCCCGATGCAACCGTAGCCCATATGAATATGGTTCCGGAGATGCTTTATTCGGATATTACAGAATGACTAACAGATAGATAGACTATGGTGTAGCCAGTGTTAAATCAGGTGTTTGAAGAGGCCTCCACCAATAGCAATACATGCTTCGCATCGTTGTCGTAAATCCCGACTTAATTCCACTGGACTTTTTTCCGTGGGGCTAGCTGAATACCCTAGTGTACGCTACACAGTACAATGTAGAAACATTGCATGACCGCAATGTGAATGTGTATACAAAGATTCAAGGTATCCCTGGCGAATTTCAGCTTGTCCGGCAATCCTCACGACGACCGTGTGAAGCATGTGTTGCGGCTGGTAGAGGCCATTTCGAACACCTCCTCTACCAGTGCCTGTATCATAGCTCATGTATTTGTTAATTCTGTAATATCTGAATAAAGCATTTCCGTTCATACGGATGTTCATACGGATTTTTTTTCGTTGTTTTATTTCGTTTGGCCAGCTATTTCAGAACCACCCTGTATAATGATTTTCATTCCTATAATAATATAAACCTGTAGTAGTGATATTGTTATAGGCATCTAACGTAAGTTAAATCGCTTAACATGAAAATTAATTAAGTAAGCATTTAATTAATTAATTGCTAACATTAAAAAAGTAGGTGATATGATTTGAAGAGAAAGGAACACATATTTGTTGTCCGTTGGTGAATTTCTCTCTCTAATTAGTTACTAAACTGTTAAGAATTTCAGAACTTGAAGATCGTGAAGTGATTCTAGGAATTGGAACTAACGCAAATTATATAAGTCAATTTGATTGGCTGTTCTTTTAATTCACTGTATTTACAATGCTGTTATAAAAGCTAGATAAAAGGAAGTAATTAAGATACAGAATACATGTACTTATTGATAAAATTATGACTGATAATACAAAAACAAAATTGAAACATTATTGAAGCTTACATGTAGTGTTCGAAGAGTACGTAAAAGTAGTAAACTGTACTTAACTGAACGTAAAATGATGCTTTGTGCAACTGTGAATTTTAGAACCATGTCGAACTATTTCGTTCGACATGGTTCTAGAATGCTTCTTATTTCAGTTCGACATGCTTCTTATTTCAGAAGTTGGTTTTGAGATGCAAAATTAAAAGTATTCTTCAAGAATCATCACTAAAAAGTATGCCCACGTTGTATCAAATGAGGGAAGGCTATAGTTTTTAATGCTGGCTGATAAAAGGGATTCAGAATTATAATTACCAAGAATAATAACAATAATAAAATTAAGAAATCTAGAATAATTGCAACAAGCCGAATATGAGAACTAACTTATCAAAATATTTTTCAATAATAATGCTTGGTCGAGAGCGCCTAAATATTGCATTTTGTTCGACTAAGGCGAAAATAACTCTCAAGTTTAATTGAAAATATTTTTAGTACAATGGAATTTGCAAAGTCTCAACTTTGCTTTTATTGAGTTCAGATCCCCAAACAAAGATGTTCAAGAAAGATATTTAGCTGATATTGAAAAGCGCTTCGCTCCAATGTTGATTTTTTTATTTATAAAGAAAGGAACATATTTCGTAGAGATATTACTGAAATACAGAGAAATACGTAAAAACATTTGTAAATTCTATATAAGTACATTTGTAAAAATACATAAGTAAAATCTAAATACATATGTAAAAATATGTAAATACATATACATGGAGAACGATTTCAGCATTCAATTTCAGCAACATTTTTTTATACTTATCCTTATTGCTATTCTGCGGTTCGTTGGTTGTGTGTTATGGCTTGTTAGGGATTGGCCGAGAAATCTTATCACGGTATCCTTTTCGTTCATCGCTGTAATTTGTGTAGTTTGGGTAAGTTGCTATTTTCGCTTCTTCTGAAATCCAGAGTGCGACCAGAATACAATTTAACCTCAGAATCTCCCATCTACTATTAAGTGCAAGGAGCCCTCTTTCTTCTCACCTTCCCACCCAAACTTTTTTTTTTGTTGTTCACTTTTATTCAGGCAGGTCACGGCTTCGCAGAAGAAAGAAAAAAAGTTGGAAAAGCTGAGGAGATAAAGAGATCTGCAAGGATTTCTTAACAGATGTCCGGAATTTGATAGGACTGTGATGGCTATGAAAAAAAATGAAGGGGAATACGTAGGTTTTAGTCAACTAAATTATGATAATTCAATGAAAAGCATTATTTCTAAACACTTAAACTCAAATTTGTCATTCTAAATTTAGTCTAAAATGTGATACTTCGTTCTCCAGAAATCATTGAAAAAAAAATCATTTATAAAAAAAATATATCAATATTTCTTCATTCTATTCTTTACAACAAAGCGTTTACCAAAACTTCCGGTCATACTTTCTCTGATAATTAAACTTACAGAAAGAAAAATAACTACATTGGAGGAATATTTCATTGGAGGAAAAAAGTAATGTCTTATGCTGACTTAAAAAAATCGGTTTTAATAAACTACATAAATATTTAAAATTTCAATGTTAAATTTTGGCATTTCTTAACTTTAATTTTTTTTAAATATTAATTTCTTTTAATTTTCTTCTTTATTTTTTGTAACTCACTTTTTTTTATACTATAGTCTAGTTAGAATATAATAAACCGTTCGAGAATAGCAAAATCGTAAATATAACCGCCAGTTTGAAGAAGATGCATACAGCAGTTCAAAAACACACATACACATAACCACACATACATACACCAGATATATATAGTATATGAATATAAAGACTCGCAGGAGGAAGGTAAGTATTCTGGCAGATCATATTTTCTATTATTTAAGAAAAAAATTATATGAACAAGTGTCCAATTCCAAATTGTTTCCGAGATTATATTTTTATTTAATAATTTAATTAATATTAAATATTTAGTATTTTAATTATTTATTATTATCCTATGATTTCCAAAAAAAAATTATTGATAAGAATGAGATATTATGGATTGTTTCTAATATTTATTGTTCAAGTTTAAAATTTCTTACAAATAATTTTTCAAAAATTCTACAATCGACAGAAATGCACTTGGAAATGCATGTTACTTCAGCCAATAGGAGAGCCAATATTCTCCTTTTGTGCTTCACATTCAAAGTACGGTTCAAATAGCTCTATATCGGAAGCCGAAGGAAAGGTCAATATACAAAGACAAGCTAACATATTCTCTTCTGTGGACAAGTAAGGGAAAGATTCCAATTTCACATTTCATTGATTCAGTCATCGAAAATGATTACTCACGTTTGGCAAAGGGTAATCAGTGATTCTTTGGAGACTATCGAAAGAAATGAACTAAAACAGTTTTGATAACTATGGTTGTAAGCTTTCCACTGAAAGCAGGCATCCAACAATCAGATCGGTCTAACATTTATAGCAACTGTTAAAAGCAAAATACTACACTAGAAGATAAGAACGGTATGTATTTAAAATAAAAACTAAAATAAAAGCCGTTCAATTGATCTGTCCATCCATCTGTAATAACCACCATTGAAAAAATATTTATTCAAGGAAACAGTATATGGAGCTTCGTAAAAATTACAATAGTTTCTGACAAAGTTTATTAATACTTCATATATAAAATTGAAACACCAGGAAAAAAAAAATCAAGCGTTTCAAATGAAATTTAAAAACCACAGATTATCCATGTTGCAGTAGATGACTGATTACATTTCGAGAGCATTACAAGATTTTGTCAATATCAGGCAATTCGTCAATACAATACAATTCAGTGTCGTGTGAAGCCACCTCGAGCAGCAATAAAAGATTCTATGCTGCGTGGCATTGAATAACTTGAGTTCAGAGTTCATTTCTGGTGGATAGTGGTGGTGCTTGACAGGTTAGTTGCTTACCTACCATTTTACAATATCGGGGACATATTGGGCGAACGTGCAAGAGAGGTATCGGTATTTGACGTGCATCGAAGAGGTCTTGGACATTGCTGGCCGTTTGTCTGCGAGTCTTGTCTTGCTGAAATGTACACCATGACAACTCTGAAGGAAGGGTATCACCTCTGCCTCTAAAATATTCCTGAAGTATCGCTGCCTTTTAAGGGCACACTGAATTCGAATTATCGCGAAATGAACCCAATGGTATCCCAAACCATGACAGGTATGCCATTCCAAAATGCACAATCAAACTGGCTTCCACCACGATGTCTTCGAACTCTGATGCGATCATCATGGTAAAAAGAAAACACAACATGTTGCCAATCAGCACCCAAAGTCTGGGTTCGAGACCCCATTGTAGCAAGAGGCGTCTGTGGTTGAAGGTCAAATGAATTCGCATCAATGGGCTGCGAATGACGAGTCCTCTGATAATCAGACGACGTCAAATTGTAAGCGAGGACTAAGTTCTATATGTGACAGTGCACCACTGCCACAACAGCGTGGATGTCGCTGTGCGATGGATCACTGCCATGTGGTAGAGGTGTCCAATCATCCCGTGCAGTCGTGCGATTTTGCAGTTCAGTTCCCGGATTTCCGTGCATCCGCGTCTCAACTACTCATTGACTCCACGTTCATTACGGTACTGGCGTCTATTCCTATACGAGTGAAAGTTTGCTACCGGTATAAGAATATCGAGCTTCTATCATCCCAATAATCCTTCTTCGTTCAAAGTCTGTCAGTTGGTCAAAATGCGACCTCCTTTGGTGATGGAGCATAATGATACACAAGAAACACTCTTTCGACCCAATGATGACTCTTTTAAAAAAAAGTTTTTCAAAATTTCACCGGCTGACTTGATTCGAATGGATTTCTGGAATTGCCAATCACTGGCTAGTAAAGAATAGAACAATTATTCCTAATAAACAATGAACGAACTATGGCAAGATTCAGGATGAATCTACTTCGTTTAATTTGTGAATGTGAATTTAGTCAAATAAAAGCTTCATTAATTATCAAATTCAAGCCTTAACAAATGTTTTCGCTGATTGATTCAGAGTTGAAACATATATCATAATAAAATATATCAGAATAAAAAATAATCTAAGTCCCATGAATAGGTTTTGATTCTCTTATATTTTTGCAAATTCTTTTCAAAATTTCAGAACTGTAAGATCAGTAAATAAAAGCAAAGATTTTTTGGTTCGAGTTTCAACGAACATAATTCTTATTCTACTACCAACAAACATAATGCTAACAAAGAGGAGATGATACTTATTATTTTTTTTGGTTAAAAAAAAACGTCAAACAATCTAAGATCTTTTCACTCTAAAAAAGTCAATCAAGGCTATTTAATCTTTTTTGCAACTTTTCCATTAACGAAGTTGATTGTTGACGCAACTTAATAGTGCTTTTAAAAAACTAGAATTTCTAAGAAGTCATAAAAAGAATTAAAAAAGTTTGAATACTATTAAAGCTATAAAATCTACTTTATGATTCATAAAGTCTGCAAAAAAGTAATTTTCACATTTTATGGATTTTATAGGTTCTATATTTCGGTTTTTTATTTCTAAGCAGTTGCTTCCTGATTAAGTTCCTTCGTTAATTACAGAATCAACCATATTCTCTTTCAACATCAAAATAAAAGAGCCTTTAAAGGAAAGCATATTCTTCAAAAAAGAAGTTCTTGCGAAACAAGACGAATGGCACGGACAAGAAAAGTTGACTAAAGTCTAAATTAACTAAGAATGTTAGCTGGTAAATGGTTATTTTTATTCAGAATATCGACGATACTCTCTCTTTTTAAGAAATAAAACTTCGTTTCTGAATTTACAAAAATTGAAAATTTACAAAAAAATCTGGAAAAATTGAAAAATTTCTCATCAGAAGTTAAAGTTTGAGATATTTTATATGCATTTTTAAAGACTAACATTAACTACAAGATTAAAAATGTTTATATATAACATTTATGTAACTTAAAAGCTATATAAAAGCAATTTTGGGCTTCAAAAATCTTTACTAAAATATTCACAGTTCAAATTAAAATTATTTTTCATTAACTGATGAAGACTTAGTAAATCTGTATATTCTAATTAGGCATTACTAAAATTAAATATCTGTGCTTGCCGTTTCTATTGATTTTCATCCTCATTACGTAAATGAATAAATTTTAAATACAATTTAAAGAACGCAAATTCTAAAATAGAGGCTTAAATAGCTCGAAAATTTTACCTAAAATATTTGACTATAATTTACACAAGTATCACCTGTAGAATCAATCGGATAAAATTTAGAAACGTGTCAATGTTTTATGTTAGTGTTGCAATACGAATGTATTACGGTAACTATATTAGAGAAAGTAGATCTGATAGGAAGGGAATAGCTTCAATATCAATACATCTTTCTATACAAAACATTGACATATTAAGGGAGTTTCACTGATTAACATTTACTGTAATACAAAACATAATATCATAAACTTTCTTAATTTGTAGCAAAACATAAAAGAAACAATGTAATTAATGCAAATAACTCATAGTTAACTCCTTCTTCCACTTACAAAACATCTTTAATCATCAATATTTCGATTTCTTCAGCAGAAATCTTCTTCATAGAAAAAATCGGGCTTATAATCTGACAAATCGTTTTAACAAAATTAAAGCACTTAAAATGAATCCCATTTCATTCAGTTTTTTTGAAAAAATTATAAAAAATAATAAAATTTTGAAACAAAAATTGAAATTGACATAAATTGTTTCTATAAGAATTAGTAAATATTATTTTTTTTTTAAGAATTTGTGATTGTTATAAGTTGTATGAATTTTTTGTTATTCAAGAAAGAAAGTTTGTAATTGTTATTTGTTATTCAAGAAAGTTTGTACCATGAATGACTATATGATTGTTTATGCTTAGAATTCTGTTTTAAATGTTAGAGAAAACTTGAGATTTTCTCTACATTTCTGTAGTTTTTTCTATGAAGAAGATTTCTGCTGAAGAAATCGAAATATTGATGATTAAAGATGTTTTGTAAGTGGAAGGAGTTACTATGAGTTATTTGTATTTATATACTAAAGAAGAATTTTTGATTTTCATTAATGTAATTAATGCTTTTAGAAAGTGTCAAAAGCAAAGCGGTCCCATAATATGCACAACTGTATAAACAAAATAATTAAAAGCATGTAAATGCGACACCGTTATGATTTTACAGACAAGCTGTAACATAGGGGCCGCTAATGCAATGCTTATAGTGTATCATTTGGATTTGTTAAAGATTTTATGAAACAATACGTTTGTAAATATTAATAATGACGTCCTATTGGCAATTCTTAGTATTGTTATGTATGAAGCATCAGTATTATTACTGTGTTAATTGTTATTATTATTAACACTGCTATGGAAAACGTTAATTTTGGGGGTCAGGGAGGTGTCCTACAGGTCTGATTTTTTTTACGTGTTCACCTACTTTTTGATGCCGAACACAATGGTGAAGGTTTCATTCTAATATCTCTAACCGTTTGGTCGCTACGGAGTGTGACATACAGTATGACAGACAGACAATACAAAAGCTATAGCGGTTCCCTATGTTCACTGTAACATGGGACCGCTAATTAAACTTGCAATAATAGTATTATGTAATAATCTGTACTTTGTAAATAAGTTTCGATGAGAAGTTTTTGTATAGACATTGATTTTTAAATTTTGAAATACTTTTGATTTCTATTTTTATAAAGAACGAAAAATATGAAAAGAAAAGTAAGAAATTGTAAATGATTAAAATGATAAAGAAAAACTACTTCATGCTTAAAAAATGATTAGTAGAAGCTGAAAGAGTTAAACACGTAAAGTTAACTTTTAATTTGAACTTTATCTTCTTAGCCATATTTTTCCTTAGTTTGTTTTCCACCTTTTCATTAGATTTTTCAATGCTTCTTATTTTTTCCCCGAACGTTATCCATTTGACACTTACATAGAAACGCAAAGCCTCTGTTGATTCCAGTAAGCAGCCATTGATAATTTACGCAAATCTCGCTAGATGGCGTGAATGAACCCAGTTTATGCAAAAGTAGTTTAAAATCTCTATGATTTTATATATATATATATATTTTAATGATATGGTTTCTTTCCTACGAAAAATAAAATTTGCTTTTCCAAATCTTTGATTAAGAAACAAAGCATTCAAATTGTTACAATTTAATTATCTTAAAATCAATTTGGAAGCCTATGTTTGATGCAAGTAATTCAATTTGTAAAATTAAATTCTACAAGCAACTCGTGTAATTTACAATCTGTGCGAGATGAACTTAAACTAAAATCTACAGAGACGAAATTTCTCTTTCTCTATCTCTGAAATTGCGACTCCTTTCTCTGTCAATCCTAACTATGTCCTTTTGCTATCATTACTAAAGCACTGTAAACGAGAAAGTTTATTATGAATCTGTCGATTGACGAACGCAAATCCATCCACCGCTATAAACCAAAGTAGATATTTATCGTGAATTCCGCAAGTTGTCGACGTTAACTATGTCAGTGTTGTCACTGCAATTCAAAACTTGAGCCGAAAGTAACCTATACTAAGTTAGTCCGTACAAATCTTGAATCCGTAACTTTGACTTTCTTCTATAGCTAATCGCTTTACAATTCTATATTTCTATAAATCTCATTTTTCTTTAATGCAGCTTTTCAGTTTTGATTGTTTTTGTTTACGAATCGTTTCTCAATTAGGCCTTCCTTAATCTAATATCTTATACATTCTAATCTTTGTTTCATTTTTAAAGGTTATTTTTTTTCCTGAAATTTAATTAAAATACAAAAGCATGTGACCTCTCTTGATTACCTGTCTTAAAAACTTTTGTAATTATTAAATCCTAAAGTTGGAAAATATATGACATGATGATTATTAGAATTTCATCATCGTCTTATTTAAAATCCCTTGTTTCTACTTTCAATTACTGCTCTTCATTGTCATATTTTAATACACTAAGAATTACAAAGTGGAAAATAACACAAATTCTAGTGAATCTTTCAAAAGCTGAAAGTTATAAATTAGTTCTAGTGTGGAAACAATGTTAATCGAAAACTGTAGGAAAATAATTGTAAACTACTGCTGTTCGCATAATTCTCATTGAACACTTCAATTGATTTCATGTGTACATATCATTATGGAACAATATTTACTCACTAAACAAATTCCGACATTTTGAAACCATTCAATATTAGAGTCTGTTTGTTAATAAATACTTGAATAGGAATAACTTTAAATATTTACAGAAGTGAATAACTTTATGACAAAAGTTGGGCTTGTCACAATAGTTTTAAAATTAAATTTAAGAATTTCTTCATTTGGTTTAAGAAATAGAAAAACAGTGATGAAATTAGCAAGTCATAAGTGAAAGGGTTATTTTTTATTATTTTTTTTTAAAAATACTTTTCTAAAGTAACTTAAAATTTAATTTAGCTAAAACTAATACCGTTTCTCGTTTGTATGAAGCATTAAAAAAAAGTCATCAATGAACATATAGCTACGATGCTTTCCTCCTGAGGTTTTACAGCACCAAATGTTTTTAACGACCCATTTGGGGGCTCTTGCATTTATCCAGTCCGTCTGTCTGTCCGTGTTTGTCCCGCCCTAACAACTCCCGAACCGAGGGTCGGATTGGCAAAGGAACTTCACCATCGATCAAATCCTACACCCGTTCTGTAGAGGGATGGGTGGATCCTAGGTCTGTCTGGAGAAGTATTCAATGTGGAAAGATCCCCTATCTCCACCAGGATCGGTGATTGAACCCCGCATTTCCAGGCCTCAGTAAAGCTCCTTATCATTTGGCTGCCAGACTCACGGCTAAGATTAAGAAAGTAGAAAATATAAGTTTTAAAAGATGCTTCACGAACTACATGTCAGTATAATTAAATACAAAAAATTAATATTTTAAAATGTTGCTGGATTCATTTGTTAACACTTATATTTTCTTAATCAGATCAAAATGTGCTAATATATATATATGTATAATGTTTTTATGAATACTGAACCCTATAAAGAAAGTTTAAACAAAGCCAAGTATTTCAAATAAGTTTTTATTACAAGATTTATTTACTTCCCCTTTTTTTCATAGTCTATTTAAAAGCAATAAATTCATGTACCATTTAAACATCTCAAACATTTTGAGTAGTTTTTAAATTAAAAAATAAAAATCACTTTTCAACTGTAAAGAAAATATAAACTCAAAATAGAATATTACGAAAATTATTGAAATTAATAACGTGTTGGTGGTCCTCCTTTCTTCTCTATAATTTCTATCATTCTGTCAGGCATTGTCCCAATTAATTTTTTCAAAACGGACGTCTTTATCTGGTCCCAAACATTCCAAATTGCAACATTCAGATCATTCAAATGATGATACTGTTTGTTTCGGCCATACACAATGTTTGCCATCCAACCCCACACGTTTTTAATTGGGTTTAGGGTCAGGTGAACGGGAGGGCCATGGAATAACATCAATTTTCTCTTTTCGAAACCACGCTTTGGTGGATTTTGACGCATGTATAGAGGCATTGTCTTGTTATTATTAACAATTTGGTCCTCCTAGAAGGGGTCCAAATGGTATTAAATGGTCGTACATAAGGTTCTGATATTTTTTGGGAGTTCATCTTGCCTTCCACAAACACTATATCTGCCTTACCTCCTGCCCCAGTATATGCTGTGGAGGTAAGGCTGTGGGCAGCATCACTCCACCCCCACCATGTTTTCTGCTTAATCTTATCTTCGACGGAGTGCGTACATCGTGCCTGTATGCGGAATATCGGTCAGGGCCGTCAAGACAGAAACGTTTTTCATCAAAAAGAACTATTTCGTTCCACCTTTGGTGCCCTTCACTGTTTTCTCAGCCCAGTCAAGTCGGCAGGGCCGATGAGTGGCAGTGAGCTTGGGTTTAGCTTTCAGTTTTACAAATTTCTTGTGATTATCAGACGTTATCTTTTCCATACAGTTTGGTGAGATACAGACTTGGCAACACAATAGCAATTTCACGGGTGGAACATCTCATCAGATGCAGCAAGATATTGAATTCTTCGGTGGTCCGAGCTGTGAGTTTTGGTGGTCTACCTGGTCTTTTTGTGGTTCCGTAACTATAATCTTTCTTGATGACATTTTGAATAACAGTCTGCGAACGATTTAATTATGCGGCTATTTGCCTTGTTGACTTTTTTTGACTAAGGAGAAAATGAATTTTTCATATTTCTTTGTCAGTTAATGAATTTCCACGAGGCATGATAAAGTAGTGGTATATGTTGCTACGAAAATGAATGGATTACATACTTGAGCCACTTTTAGTTATCTTTATGCAAATTTAGGATATTCCAATCACTTTGCAGGTGTCAAAATCAAACCATTTCTTAGCGAGTTTATATTTTCTTTACAGTTCCAAATTGATTTTATTTTTTAATTTAAAAATTACTCAAAATGTTCGAGATATTTAAATGGTATACGAATTAATTTCTTTTAAATATACTAAGAAAAAAAATTGGAAGCCAACAAATCATGTAATGAAAAGTTACTTGAAATACTTGGGTATTTATACTTTCTTTAAAGGGTATATCATAAAAGAAGAAACAAACAAAGTACTTTCGACATCACTCCATCTTTTCCTCAACTTAAACAACATGGTTTATGTTTAACATCGCTACGTCCCAAAATTTCAGTTGTCTCATAATTTCATCGTGTTTCCTTGTAAGTATTATAAATAATACACAGAGTTTAATGGAAAATTATTGGGAGACAGTATCTTGTAAATAAAAATTAAATAAACGCTTATTTTTTTCCCATTAAGGAAGATATCTTGAGATCTCGAAAGTTCTTTGAGATCTTTATTAAAGTTAATAAAGTTTCCCTAAAAAAAAAAACTTCTCTCACTGTTGAATTCCATTGAATTTCATTATTCTGTTATTTAGACCAGCAATTACCTAATTAGTGGTTAGGAAGGTTTGCCGTAAAATTCTGTATGATTTCGTTTAAATTTTTATAGTGATTGATTTGGGATTTTTTTTTGGTTGGATGGCTGACAGTTTTACGTTTAAAATATATGATTAAAAGAAGCTAGGAACGCTGATCTTGGCAATAAATGTAGGGTAACTGAAAATAGAATTGCAAAGTTCATTGTAGCAATATAGGCCATGAGAAAAAAATATTGGGTTGGCCAAAACGTTCATTCCGTATTTGCGTAAAAATAAAACACACATTCTTCATTGTCACCAATAATTTTATTGGTGTCTGCCATCTTTCAGGGCAACTTCATAATTTCATCTTTTCAAAACTTTTTATCTTTTTCAGCCAAAAAATTTTCCAGGATCCTTTGGTGTCCTCCAGGGAAATTGAAATTTTTCCATTAAGAGAATTTTGTTAATTCCGAAATTAATGGAAATCCGAAGGTGCAATGTTTGGTGAATAGGGCGGATTAATCAGAACTTCCCAGCCAGGCTGTAACAGTTTTTGCCTGATCATCAAAGAATAATGCGGTCTTGAGTGCTTATTGTCTTTCATCTTCAATATTAAATTGACGACACAAAATTCACCAATTTTGCTCAGTTTTTGTTTTAAATGCCCGCTATTTGACAGCTGTCACAATACAATCTAATAAAATGGCGTGGAATGACTCTAAAGACACCTAAGTACTACTAGAGCCAACTTACGTAAAAAAACCGAACGAATTTTTTGGTCCAATACTTTGGCGTATGTTGTCATCCTTATCATGCATAGTTAATCCTTATCATGCATAGTTAATCCTTATCATGCATAGTTTTTAGAGTAAATTTAACGCGCTCAAAACGAACGCATGTCAGAATGTAGATTGCTAAAGATATATTTGTTTTTCTATTAACTGAACCACAGCGATGTTTGGGGCTTCATGAGATAAAATAAATTGGTGAATAAATCGAGGACTAATTTGGGGAAACTTAATTGTGGATATTTACGATCTGTTTTGTTTTGCAGCGAAGGGCGTGTACTTCCACTAGAACAGATAGTAGAGGATTGTTTTCTCTGTGTTTCTTTGGGCTTGTAGTTAGCAGTAATGTGGGAATCGTAAAGGTTTTAAGTAGTTACGAAATTTTAAAATTATTTTATTCATTGAAGCTAACTATTTTGATTCATGACATCTTTGATTTTATTGCTGTAATTACACAATCATGAAAACCTTAAATACATTTCAAGTCTGTTAGAACTTACAATCAATCTATAAAATCCGATATTGAACGTTTGTTGTTTGTTTCCTAATTTCATTATCCTAATTTCTTATCATACAAATGACAAAAACTATCATAATTAACTCCGTAATCAAAATTACACAATAAAACTCATTATCATAATATTTTCAATTCATAATTTTACATGGGTATTTAAAAGAACTAGAGAAATCTCTCTGTTTTAAGTAAAGCAGTTGAGTTTCTCAAAAGGACTTCGCAGGGATTGTTTTCATGTAGTGATGACAACGTAGCATCATTGATGAAGTTCTTCCTCTCGTCGGCGGAGGCACAGGGAATTGCTTACAGTTTCAGTTCTCACCGCCATGGCGCTGGCAGACGAAGACGACACACGTTTCCAGATCTGTCATTGGTTCATCTCTTCAGCTGTCTTGTATTTATTCTTGTTATTTTTGTATAATTCTCATAGCGAGAAGATGATTCCTCATTGGAACGGAAACCGGTCCTATCTATGTATTAAAATTAAATTATGAGGCATTAAACAGTTTAAGCAGATGCACGGGGTTCATGACTGATTTTTTTAAGGATAGACAGTGCATGTAAAAGATTAGTAGTGTAGTTATTCATAACAAACTGCTCTGTTATTTCTATGTCCTGTTTTTTTTTCCTTTTCCTTCTAACAAGGAAACCTCTCGAACCTTACTATTTCAGATTTTAATGATTCTTTGCAGAATGAATCATTAGATTGTGTTAATTAACATGAATCTTAGGTGCGAAATCGGCCCCAAAGTGGGCTAAAATTCGTTCCAAAATTTAGCCGTTTTACCAGATGGCGGTAATGATTTGCAATTAACGCAGAGACAGTACAGTAACGCCAAGTACAGTAACTTCATCTGGGGAGTTCTGATATAACCTTATTCATTGAAGGTCATTGATAAAATTTCAAGGTTTCCAAATTCGGAAAGATTATTCAACGTAACTGGAATAGAAGCAGATATAAGGGAAACCTTCTGCATGAGTTCTACATTTTATATATAATATAAAGACACATTATCGATAAATAAATGTCCTTAGTTAGATTAGGCATCGTAACATCATAAAAAAAGCCCACACTGCTTGTGAATTTTAATGCACTTTACTAAAATATTTTGTATAGAAAAAAGAAAATACGAGAAAATAATACTTATTACAAAAATAAAATCCTTTCCACGGATTTGAATCGTGATTTCGAAGGTAACTTATAAGCTGTCAATGCTATGCACCTCTCATTTTTAAGCAATTAAAGAAATAAAAAATAATACCAAAACAAATAACGAGAAGGTTTTTTAATAATGGACCAAATATACAAAATATTTTATTAAAGTAATCCATCACTACTTTTAAAACAATAGAAATGCATTAAAATTCACAAGCTGTGTGGTTTTTTTTATGATGTTACGATGCCTAATCTAAATAATGAAATTTATTTATCGATAATGTGTCTTTATATTATATATAAAATGTAGAACTCGTGTAGAAGGTTTCCCTTATATCTGCTTCTATTCTAGTTACCTTGAATAATCTTTCCGAATTCGGAAACCTTGAAATTTTATCAATGACCTTGGAAGGAATAAGGTTATATCAGAACTCACCAGATGACACTACTGTACTGTCTCTGCGTTAACTGCAAACCATTACCGCCATCTGGTGTTTGACGGTAAAGCGACTAAATTTTGGAACAAATTTTAGCCGACTTTGGGGCCGATTCCGCACCTAAGATTCATGTTATTTAATTAACACAATCTAATGATTCATTCTGCAAAGTTTCATTAAAATCTGAAATATTAAGGTTCGAGAGGTTTCCTTGTAAGCAACTCCTTATACATTACATGGTTAGATACTATTATTTTTCAGGTAGGAAAATCGTATTTTCCATCTTTATATTTATAGCAACTGAATAAGCAATTTATCGAATATAAGTTGCTTATTAAGTTACAAGGGGACCTTAGTTTTTTAACTTACTGTTTTAAATAAGTTTCAACCTCTATATCTTAAGTTTGTGACCTTGATCTTCATTATTTTTTTTTAATATTTCTTAAAATTCAGATTTTCTTTTTTTATAATTTGGATATTAATGTTGGCCTGCGTATCTTATGTAAATTGCTTTTGTTGTTGTTGTTAGGTTCCATCCAGTCGTCTACGACTTCTCCAAAAAGATCTATCATTTGTTGCATATCTTAGTTGTTGCAAAGAATTCCCGGTAGCTTCCTTTATATCCTCCATCCATCGTCTTCGTTGCTTTCCTCTTCTTTTTGTAAATTGCTATATAAACATAAACTCTTTAAATCCTTCTCATAAATTTTTAATACTTACTACTTATTATTTTGATTATTTTATTACTTTTTTATTAAATTTATATTTATCTTGTAAACTTACTTATTTTGCTACAATTTTATAAAAGTTTTCGTTTTCATATTTTGTTTCTCTTCGTTATGTAACGTAAACCAATTCCTTGTTGTAAGAACGAAGATGACCTGAGGATATGCAAAATTCTTTTATTATTTTACTTTGTTTATTTATTTTAATAAATATTGATTTATTTTTCCAACTTCATATTTTCATTTTCCCACTTCATATTTTCATTTTTTTTTATTTTTATATCTTGCTTTTTTTTTTGCTGCAGGTTTAATTTGACACTATATGTTTGAATTTCTTTATTCTCTTCTTTGCATGATTTTTTCTTTTATTTCCGTGTCTTGTATATTAATTCTTCTGATTTTCTATTGTATACTATTCTCTTAATGTTTTTTTTTTGTATGCATACTCAAATCAATATTTCCTTATTTAAATGGTATTTAGTGATTTATTTCTTTATTTTTTTGTGTAAATGTATGTAGATGTTTTTATAGTATATTCTTCATTTTATATTATGTTTTATTTTTATATATTTCCTCTTATGGTAAGTTTCTACTTTTGTTTCAGAATTCTTTATTTGTTGATTATCTTAGCAGTATCTAGAAAATCTGTTCAAGACTATACAACAATCCATTTTTTGAAATTTTACTTGTATAGATGCAGACATTGTTGAATATCTTTTTCAGTAGGGCTAACATCTTGTTTTACGTCTACTGCCTTTTCTTTAGGGGATAAACTGTATTTCAAATGTAGATGAAGATATCTATATTTAATTTACTTTAAACTCAGTTAGGCAAGGCTGTCCTTTATGTTTCATGGAAGAGAAAATTTGGGAAAAAGTCACTAAATATAGTGCTAATATTCAAATTCTTTCCTCAATAACAAAAAGTTGTATGTAGATCCTGCCAATAAAATAAATTATAAAGAATTTATTAATACATTTTAACGTGCAGAAGTTTAATACGAGAAAAAAACAAACCTCAAACGTGGACCAAAACAAAGATTTCGCACTCCAGCCATCACATCGGAAATCTGGGACAGCTGTTTCAACCTTATTAGGCATCCTCAGCCAGATTTACTCGTTTTAATAGGCCAGTATGCGAAACAAAGTTAAGGAGACCATCTTTGTACCCGGAAGTGTTACCCCAACAAAACAAGCAACAATATAAATTTCTTGACATACAAAAATAATTATATTTTACAAATATCAAAATATAGAACTCTTTTACAATTATAAAAGGGAATTGGGTATCCGGAAAAGAGAGCATGTAAACGCCGTAAAGAAAGGAAATAAAGCGTATGGTACCGCCTCACATTGTATCAGTACAGGCCACTCCCTCGATACTCAAAACATTGAAGTATTCGGCAACGAAGTAATAGATATTTTCGGAAATTTTATGAATCGGGGATGATTCGTCTTTTACACAGTTACAATCAAGACTTATCAACAAAAAATATATTAGAATACGGTTTATAAACAAAGGTATAATAATCAAGACACAATAGAACGTCCACGCCTCATAGTGAAGGCAATTTCCATTTTGCAAAAAGCGACCGCCAGGTTGATACTGGTAGCCGGATATCGGTGAAGGTTAAACACAGCCGCCATGTCTCATTTGACAACGAATTCCATCCACGAAAGATCTCTCTCAATTTTTTCCTTCTTTTAAATAAAGGGGGGACCCCACTTGATAAGGGAATTCATTTAAATTCCGAAACGTCGTGTTTTAAAGGTAAATAGATTTTTATATCTTTTAAACGCTTTTAACTAATTTTGTGCCAATACAGTAGGCAACGGCAAATCTTTTACAGATTATTTTAAAAACCGTTGCAGTAGACGAACAGTACTTTTAACTTGATTTGAGACCCATTAAAATCATAATAGCTCATTAAAATATCGTCCATTCGCGATTTATCTATCAAGAACAGTAGACTGAAAACTTAAGAGCTTTAAATTGTTCCGTTGACAGGAAATACAGTTTCAAAATAATCTGCTGTACCGCAAAATTAATAATGGAATTTGGTTTCAATTGATTGAATAACGAATACAACATGAACCTCAATACAGATAATGAGCAAGAAGACTGTTCTTTTTTAATAATAACACAATAATGATTATTTTGAAGATAAATGTCCATTTCGAATAATTTTTATATTCTTATTACCGTTTCATCTTCTGTTAAAGATGAACGCTAAATCTCTAAACTAATTCCATGTAAATTTCAACAACAACTACTAACGTAGGTAATAGCTTAATTTTTTGCGATCTTTGCATTATCATCAACCTGGTTATTTATTTTTTCATTATTCTGTTCAAGTTTTATATGAGTGACTTTTACATCATTGTATAATTTAACAAGCTTTTCACATGTTTAGATGATTATATCAAAAAATAGTTGAAGATGTAGTTTTTCTATAGTGATACATATAAAATCTCTCTATTTATGCATTAAATGTCTATATTTCAAAATAAATATGTATTAAGAAACAAGAAATGTTATTTTGCAGAAAATAGGTTTTTTTTTTCCTCAGATCGTGAATTTAAGTTTTGGTCATATGATTTCACAAACTGCAAATCATTTCTCGAATGCTAAATTCCTTATTATGTGATTTTAGGTAATGGTTACCGCATGACTATACAATGGATTATACATTAGCAACAAAATTCATTTGTATTTCAAGTGTTTTCATTCTCTCTTCAAATGGTATGTTTGAATGAAAAGAATGGCAACTGCAGTTGTTCTGCTGTCCTATGAATTTTTGATTGGTCAGCTGTCATTGAAGAGAATAAATTGGACATGAATTGGCTGACAATATAAGCATCAAAGTAATCCTACCTTTCACGATCTGACGACTCATCTGCTGACACCTGAATAAATAACCAATTGAATATAGGCGTCTGATTGAATGATTGGGGAATAGAACTGCAGAATATCTAGAAGGATAGTTGAAAATCGAAAACAAACTTACAGTATTTCATAAAATGTGTTTACTTTTTATAATTTAATAAAACGTAAAAACTCTAGTAAAAAATACGTCCCATTTCATTTTTACTTCAATTGTCGTTTTATTCATGTTTGTCGTTTGGAGCAGACGAAATTTGTAATTGCTCCGCTCCAGCTCGGCTCCATGCTCCAAATAAGTTTTTTAATTCTTATTACCGAAGATCACATATTAAAAAAAACAAGCATATTTTTTTTAAATAATCTTTATTAATCATCATATAGTAAGTCATCTCCATTTAATATCAATTTTAAGGGGGGCATCAACAGAACTACTTTTCTTGCGGGTGTGACATTTGGATCACGCTCCGTTCATCTAAGCGAATTTTTGTCAGAAAGATAGAATTTATATTAGAAAACATTTGAATCGATTAAGGCAGAAAATAGTCACTCGACAGTGACTTTTGTATAGAGCATACTCGATGCAACTCGGCAGGCAGCTTGAATTCAGTATGGGTAACCCTTAATAGCTATGCGATGGGGCTACTTGGATTAAATTGTTGAGGATTCCAACCTTTCACCATGTTGTCTCATATCAAAACGAAAAATCTTTAGTTTTTCGTACAATATCCAAAAGTCCTTCTTGGCTTTCATCTTTTGCGACGAACTCAATATCTTATACCGGGGACCTATATAAACTCCAGCAAGGAAATGGGTGTCTTGGAAAAGAGTTTCTTCACGTTTTCTCATGGAGGTGAAACTGCCCATAGCAATTTGTCCTCCATTTTCTTGAAGAAATTTTGCAAGTTTTTGCCACTCCTTCATGTAAACTCCGGAAGTTATGTCAGCTGCTTGAAGTGTAAAATTTGGCTTTGGCCAGGAGATCTCATATATTCTTAGTTTCGTGCCATTCGGCTTTATTTAATATCAATTCTCTGGCTCCAGCCGCAGCTACTTGTTCACAATAATGCATAAAAATAAGTTGACGATCAATCATTGCAAAGAGTTGAACCCAAACCAGTAACAGGGTTTCTAAAATTCCAATTTCTAAAATTTCATGGGTTAGCCCATGTAATTTTAGAAGAAATCCTGCGAATGTTTAGGGTTCGTAATTTGCGACCTGTCTCCTAAAAATTCCTTGGCAAAATCTTCAACTCACCTCAGATTGCCAACTGAAGAGTGTGAATGCCACACCTCATCAATTGGACGTTTGAATTATTTTCAAGCAATGTAAGAATAGGATCCTCAACCCATTGTGCAGGGACATCCATGTCGAGTTCTCGGCCATCATGTTTCTCAGTTTCTTCCTTCAGTGAAATAATTTCGGTTTTATTTACATTACCCTTCGTACGGGTTACAAAAAAACAATGTCGTGATGTGGATAAGAAAGAAATTGAAATTGTGAGATGACTTCGAAACTTTCCCAATTCGTACAAAATTCACGTGATAGATACAAAATAATATTATATTAATATCGAGATCGGAGAATGTATGACTTTCCACCCCTATCTCCTCTTCTCATAACCCTATCACATCAAACCATCCCCAGTTAGTAGACAATCACGTGATCAGTACAAATTAATGCTGCATTCTTTTTGGGCAACCAAGAAACCCCGTAGAAGTATCGTTCAATAATATCTGCATATCCCCTCACACCCCTCCCCAGTTTACACACATTATGGCTCGATATCGAAAAAGCATCGTTTCAATTTTGAGGAAGAACACTCATGACAACTTTCGTGTTTCGATCCTCAAGCGGTTTTAGAGAACATAAACCCTTCAAACAAGATTGCCTCCCCCACATTTAGACCTATTAGGATCCGACAATAGAAAATTCGTCTAATACGTGTCATTTCGATTTTGATAAAGAATATTCATGTCAAACTTCGTGTTCACTAAGCAGAGGATGATGAAGAGACTTATACACAAAAAATTTTAGTTCTAGTTTTTGCCACTAGGTTACTATGTGGAGCTATTATGCACAACGATAGTTTAGTTCCAATTGTTGCACAAAAATATTTGTGTAGTTCCCATTGTCGCCACCAGGGGCATAACGAGCAGAATTTCAGGGACTTCATCCCTTTTTATGATGAGGGAGTGGTGTGTCGAGGTTCCAAGGTAGCCTACATTTTCTCCATTTCAGTAAAGAGTAACTACGCTAAATTTGGTTCAGATCAGTCAAAGGATATAAAATTGTAAAAATAATAATTATATATACAAACAAAGATACAGAAATAAGCAAACTTTGACTTTTATGTATATGTATAGATTTTTAATTAATTGGTTGATTGAAAAAATAAGAAATATACCTGCTTTTATCTTCCCTTCTAAAAACTGTGTTGTAGGCCTAACAGCAATATACAACATATAAAGAAGTGGAAAAATTTTATAAAAGTGATAAGGTATCTAGTCGGAAGTGCAATGGTGCCTCAAAAAACATGGTAGTGACAGCGATTAGTAAAGCAATCACAATGCTTCGCAACGGCTTCTGATACGTATAAGACAATATAATTAATATTATTGCTTTAATTTCCTTATATTAGAAATGGGATTATTGCGACTGCAAAAGGGCCAATTGTTGCGATAATTGTGATTGTTTTAGAGCTGTATTATAAATGTGATTGTTGCGCATGCAAAAGACGCAATTGTTGTGATTGTTTTGATTGTTGCTAATGATAATTTAATGATATTTTAATCATACTTATCCACAGACGGACGGACAAAGCGGGGTTATAAGGCTTCTGATACTTGTATCAGAAGCCTAAAATGAAAATAAAAAAACTCTGTAATGAAAAATTAATGAGAAAATTCATGCGCCAGTAGTCCGCCTGCCTTGTTGAATTTTTTTAAAGCATAAAAAATTCAATCTGCGCATTATTAATAAACAACAATGGGTGAGACCAAATTATTTACCAAGTGACATCCTGGAACAGCTGTTTAACGCTCTTTGGCGATCATTAGCTAGGAACAGTCACCAGTAAGCAGCGAGGTCTCAGTACTGAGGCTAATATGAATAATCGTCGCAAGCGCAGTGGTGCCTCAGAAGAAAATAAAAAACTCACTAATGAAAAATCAGTGAGAAAATTTATCGCCAAAGAGCGTGAAACAGCTGTTCTAGGATGACACTTGGTAAACAATTTGGTCTCAACCATTGTTGTTTGATAAGTAATATGCTGCAAAAAATATGTATTTCTGTTCTGCAAGAAATAAGTTCTGCAAAAATATGTTACACTGAATGCAATAATGAAATTGAAATTTCCTGAATGTAAAATTAAGTATTCTTTAAACATTGATCAAAAAAATTTTTAGTTTTTCCAGATTACGAAAATTTGGTTTTCGGATATTCGGTTTAGAATAGAAAAAAGTCGAATAGTAAAACATTCACTATTTTGATTTTATAATATGAATAGTATTTTTAATCTGTTGCCATTATGAAAGTAAAGGAAGTCAATTTTTGATTAAAATTCTACAGGAAAAGTGAATTTCACAGAGATTTAGGCCATTACCGTTTCCTGGCGATTAAAATTGCTGTAGTTATTGGTTTCTTTTAGTTTCTTAAGAAATTATTCTTCACCAAAGCTCATGTTACTAAATGATTAAGTAGGGTCGGCCATGAGGCACTCCCACAACTGCTTGAGTCTCGTAAAATGCAGCCGTGTTTGAAAACATCCATTATGCAGGCATAAGGTAGCCAGAGAAATATGACTGCATTATATTATGTCGTGCGAACATTATAACAGCTGCTGGCGGTATTACTTTTCCAAGTGTTTTGGTCACAGCCGCTCCTTTATTTTTATGAAATCAAAGTTATTTCTCATTAAAAGTCAACTTTAATGTCTTAATAAAGAAATTAAAAGCTCTTTATAAATAGGGGCGAAGTTAAAGTCAATACTATATTTCTAAGCAAAATTGATTGAAGATCCATACAAACAGCTTGAAATTTAGATGGTACTTTCAAATTTAATTATTAATCTTCATATTCAAGTTCTTTTGAAGCTTAAGGACATCTAAATTATTTTTAACTTTCAAATATTTTCAATCTGTTTTCATCGAAATATCCTCTGACAGTCCATTCTTAATATCTTTAAGCTATTTTCCCTAATTAAGGGAGCTAAATTTGTCTAGTCAATTAAAGGAGTTAAATTTGTTTCATTTGACAAGTTTTCCAGGGAAACCTTGTTATTTTAAACTGTTGTTTCTCAATCTCTGCCCGATTTTATTTCTGATATTTGAATATTGGAAAATGTTGAGCTCTTCTGTGAACATCGTAACAGAATTATTATTCTGTTCCATTTATTCTGATAAGGAAAATACTGCAATTACAATAGAAATGATTTCTTGCGTGCTTTTTTATTCATTTCTATCTATCCGACATTCCCAATTTTTTTCTGCATATTCCTTGGCACACTTGGGCCATGCGTAAAATACATTTGAGAGCCATTGATCTAGTAAATTAATAGCTGGAAAAGAACAGCATAAAGCATCAACAAAGCGCTTAACGTAAGCTCATGAGTTTACCAGTCGAGTTGGACGGATTTTGAGGTCGGAAGGCCAATCCGACAGAACTGCATAACATTAATCCAATGTTAATATGCTAACATATCACTTACAAAAAATAATAAACCTTTGAAATTAGATGATTTCAAATAACTTTCTTAGTGATAAATTAAAGATCATTTTGTTAACTGAGCAAGTATGTTTCTTTAGTAGACTATTAAAACAGAAAAATCTTGTACAATGTTTTTCTACATTTTTAATTTTATTTTCACATTTTTGTCATTGACAAAAACAGAATCTTACTTTTCGAAGTTCTTTAAAAAAAGTTTTAAGATTAACTCTTGAGGATTACGCAAATATGATTTTATGGTCTTTCACAAAATAGTCCGTTATTTATCATTAGATGTAATTAACTTTAAATTTACCGGCTTACAACGATATTTAAAAATACACTCATTAATATTAAAAGAAGGCAAAAAGCTGATTTTGTATTTTACATGAAATCATGGCGACTCAGCACATGTTCATTTCGGCCACTTATTGTTAGACAGCAAATGACCGCAGATCGGAACTCTTAAAGTCATAAGAGTTGTAAGAGTTTATAACTTGTAAAGTTGTAAGAGTTCTAAGAAAGTAATTCCTATGTCTCTCCGACTTGTGGAATGTTTACCATCCTGGTATTTCTTCAGAAAGAATATTAGAATTCCAACTCCTTATGAATGAATAAGATTAACATGCAAGTGATTAAAAGGAAAAGGAATTTAAAAATTGCACTTCAGCCTCTTTTTATTTTTATAAAAATTTAAGTAAATCCTTGAGATTTTACCGAAACGTTGGCTTTTAATTCGTTAAATGTATAATTTTATTTTTCTTGTTGGCTGAATTGTAATTTTTAAATTCCTTCTCCAACTCCTTATAGACGAAATTCAAATACCATGATTAAATTACAGATCAAAGTAGAAGAGAATTATTCTACTGATAATGGCATTGCTTTTAAGAAAAATCATCTTGATTGTTTTCTCCTCCATTCTTTGAAACTCTTATCAACCAGCCTTATTTTGGTATGGCGTCATATCTGAGAAACATCCAGTTTGACCAGGATTTCCGATAGATGCCGTCTGGTGCACGTCTGGCGTTGATGCAGATCTTTTGACGATCGACATTTCTAGAATCTTTTTTCTTAGGAGCAAAACTTTTCATTTATGTGAATTTGAAGTGTGGTGTTAAATGACAAAAATACAGTCGTGCAAGAATTGTCTTTATTAATTACAGTTGACTCGCGGTAATCCGACATTTGACCGTCCGACACGCTCGGTAGTTCGACGCAGGTTGGTTCGAAAACCGACCCGATTAAGGCGGTCACGGAGGTGAAATGCACAATCACTTGCGATAAAGTTATGTCGGCTGCAAGCACTTTGATACGTTGGTGTGAGGACAGGGAACTCGACTACGAGAACATTTTAATGTTAAAAGATATTCAAGAAAAAGCCATGACAGACTCTTTACGTAAGAAACAAAAAACGATTACAGATTTTTAAGCCTTAAATACATATGTACGTATTTTTATCTTTTATCGTAAGACAAAAAATTATATTTTACATTACATACTGTAATTTTATTTTTTTAAGAAATAAATACTGTACAGTAATAAATTAGTATTACCTACATACGTATTCATTTGTGTAAAACTATGCCTAATGAGTTTTTTTTAATATCCTCAATGGCCGTAAAATATATACTCAATATGTATTGTAACAATATACGTACTGTAGTACATACAGTACTGTATATACATTACAACTTAAATTTTCTTGTCTTAGAAGTCAAAATTCAGTTTTAAAAAATCAACCTTTGGTAATCCGACATTTTTAACAATTCGACACCCCCGCGGTCCCGTAACTGTTGGATTATCGCAAGTCAACTGTACTTTTCAAAAAAAAAAAAAAACGAAAAGCAATTATGGAAATGGTTAAGAAGAGGATAGGAAAAAAACAAGGTAGGGATAGCGATTAGTTAACCAATCACAATGCTTCGCGACGTCTTCTGATACTAATTATATAAGAAAATATAATTGATATTGCTTTAATTTCCTTATTATTATAAATGTGATTGCTGCGAATGCAAAAGGCGCAATTATTGCGATCATTGTGATTGTTGGGATTGTTGCGATTAATGATAATTTAATGATATTTTAATGATACTAATGATAATTTAATGATATTTTAATGATACTAATAATAATTTAATGATATTTTAATGATACTTGTCCACAGACAGACAGACAAACCGAGATTATAAGTCTTCTGATAGTTATCAGAAGACTAAAAAATATACTCTACAAGCACATATACAATACATACCACCCATCTCGACCTAATTAGGGCTTGCTAAGAAATGCCAAAATATTGGGGATGTTTTATAGCATAGTAGGGTTATACTTAACAGTGGAATGATTAATTATATGGGATAAAAAGAAAACATGTAATTAGATATAGAATATAATATAAAATTATGATTGTAATGGATAATCAGGTGTCCAACTCCTACACTGATCCACGGTAATCAAAATCTTTTGTTGCCACCGATAACATTTCTTTGCTTATAGCGGTTTTTGAGAAAGCATTCTGGATAAAAATTTATGTTGATTTTAATGCTTTTGTATCGATGAGCAATCAAAGTAGGGTTCGTAAGTTTTTAACAATGTATTGCTTCTTAGCTAAAATTGCTTTGGCAGCAATTCTTTGTTGACGTTGAGATTTAGATCTGCTGCATTATTCAATATTCTGTTCTCTTAACTTAGGCCCGATATGACAATTTCGGTATACCGTACTTAATGGCGTATAACTCGCACTTTTTATCCTAAAATTTAGGGCTGAAATTCTATCTGCGTGTTACACGCATATACTACTTTTATTTCAAATTTTAAGTTTTTTTACTCAAACTTCCTTATTACAATTAGGATGCGTGTTATACGCCATTTATAATATAATCTGTATATTATAAATCTGTATATAAATCAAGCAATCTTTGTTGTTACATCCAAACTTAGAATACTTGTACACCCCGATCGTCGTTACTGGGTGGTAAAAATATTTGAACCAAGTAACAATCATGATAGAGGAAATATTGGAAGAAATGCAGGTATGCGAAGGGATTCTTTTAATTCTACTCCCATTGCTACTACAGACGCTATTTGAACTGAAAAATTGATATTTCACTTTAAAAAATAAATTAAAAATTTAAATTTTTAATTTATGAAACTCAATGTAGTTAAATACTTTAAACTCCTTAAAAAATTATCTAATAATTTAATATAAGTTATAAATAATGTCTAAATGTGTAAATCGTCCAGTGAAGCAATAAATTACTTTAGTCTAAATTTAGCTCGAAAACAAATTGCTTATTTTTTCTTTTGACATTTTTGCTTTACTCCTTCTTTGCTCTTTGAGAAAAGTTTATTTCTAAATTAAAGATTTAGACGATTTCTAAACTTTATTTATGTAAGTTAAAGTTTTCGAAAAAATTCAACAATTATGTCATTATTTAACTTTGAGTTGTGTTTCTGTTAAATCTCCAATAAATATTGCAGAATTAGAAGTCGCGTAAATTATTCCTTTTAAGATTCAACAGTTACGACCTAACTTAATGTTAGATTCCGTTTCCTTTGAACCTCTTTTAAATACCTGCAAACTTCAAAAACTTTTAAAATATTCATTTTCAAATTAATGTTATATACCCTTCAACAAATTGAAAGTTTTCATTTTCTTTTCACTAGAAATTTGTAGAACTAGTAAAAGGTAACTTTCCGTAAAGCAAACATAAAGTTTCTGTTTTTTTTTCTGGGTTTTTTTTTTGGAAATCTGTAATATATATATAACATACACATAGCCGGACAGCTATCTGAAATTTAAAATCCCAATACAAAATTCAGTATGTATATATGTTATAATTTATAATTTAAATCATTTTTAATTTAAAATTAATTTATATTTAAAATTGTTTGATGAAATAAAGGAAGAATCTGTTCAAGAAAAAAGTTTTTTTCAGGATTTTTTTTCTGGAGTCTTTCTCTTCAGAATCTTTTCATAAAATTTCAACTTTCTACAGTAAATAGGTTTTAGTTAATTTGATCATATCTGTTAAAAAGGTATAAAAATTAATTTTTAATCAGCCCTTTTATATTTGACTGGTTTGTTAAATATAAGTATGTAATTATTTTAACAAGAAATTATAAAAAATTATAATTTTTCATTAATAACTTCTAAAGTGATATTTCTTTTAATTATATATAATTTTGAACTAAAATAAAATAGCAATAATTTTAATCTTATAAAATCAGTTGTCTTTTCATAGAGCATTAAAAGTACTTTTATTACTATTATTATTATTATTATTTTATACTTTCCAATGGGTGAGGAAGGCTTATCAAATCAGTTAGTCTGTATGAATGTGTGAGCATTAAGTATGTGTCCGTGTATTCTCCCGTTATAATCCTAGATGGATCTTCTTGAAACTGTATATATTATTTATGGACTAGAGGCGATCTAATTTTGAAATCTTTTCTGAATGGGCCCTTACAAAGAAATCAGAAAGAGAAGGCAATAAACATTCCATTAGAAAAGCATCGCAATCTAAACAGAGCATTTCTATCTTATTTCTGTTAATTAATACCTTAATGTCGTAAGGGCTAAACGACTTCTCTATCTTCCATTATGTTTCCGTAACGTAATTGCTGTAGTGACATGGTTAGGTATTCAGGGTCACAAGAATTAAGTCTCCTAAGACGTAACGGCGATCTTGAAATCGACGAACATAGTCGTTATTTTTATATAACATATGTTCGTCGATTTGAAGATCTCCGTTACGTCTTATGAAGCTCAATTCTGGTGACCCTGGATACGTAATTACGTCACTAATGCAAATACGTTACGGAAACATAACGGAAGACGTAGAAGTGCGTTTAGCCCTTTCAACAATGAATTCTAAATACTTTTTGCTAATCTTTTGCGCAATGATTAAAATTAATCCTGTAAGAGCATTTATAAATCCTGAAAAGAGGATTTAATTCATTTTTGTTCAGAAATTATTCTGTTGCTGAATAGTAGGTACTGTAATTTGAATACAATACAGTTTTTGTTTTTTTTTATCGTTTTCACTACTTTAAAAAAAAATGAAATTTTAATTAATATTATATGAAAAGTAGATTTTAAGTTAAAGAATAAAGATATGACAAAACATGAATATATCTGAGATTTCATCGGAGATAGTCATCGCGATCTCATACTTTTTGTTGACTCATTAGCCAGACCCACTCACTAGATGAAATACTGAGATAGTGCAACAGTCATATGGGAAGCCCCTCTCACTCCCGATTGCGGCCTGCTCCCAAAGATCGCCTGACGGATCCGCAGGTTAGAATTTTGGATGGGAGGCCACAAACGGGAGCGAGAAAAATTCCTTTATCACTGTTGCACTATCTGAGTATTTCACTGGTGAGTGGGTCTGGCTGACGAATCCACAGAAAGGACGAAACGGCCGTCCCAGACTCTCAACGATGAAATGTCACAAATTTTTATGTTTTTTTGATTTCTTTATTCTTTATAGTATTTGGTGTCAGATTAAACCCTTTTATCAGAGATTTTAAGTTGTTTTAAACTTCTGGGTTAATTGTAAGCGCTCTCTAACGTAAATATGAAAGTTAATCAAATTCGTATGGAAATTAATTTATATATTTTAATTTTTCTGAATTAAAGAAAAGTAATGTATAAAGAAGTTTTAGGTTTCACTTATCTGCTGAAATAAAGCTTCATTTAAATTTGCAGCTCCAAAAAATTTGTTAGTAAATTAAGATATTAAAGCAAATTGTAGAATTGCAAAAAGCCACGGAATAGATTCTCAATAGCTTGGGAAGATGGAAACCAATTTGCTGGATAATTCCAAGTTCTTTTTTTCTTCCTACGATTGCTCTTCTGTAAATAGGAAAATTTCACCAAATTGGTTAGCCGCACCGAATGCATTCCTACTTTCTTTTAATGCCATTTCCTTAACAGCATTCACGACTTCGATCGAATAGCAGACGTTTCAGCGTCTCTGGAGCCCAATTGAAAGGAATACAGTTGCGGAATGGGGAAGTTATCACGTCTTTCATCTTTAAAAACATACAGATATTCGGTTCCATGTTGCTGGAGTAATTTATTAAGCAGGCGAAACATCTGTTCAATAGCTACAATCTATGATCGGATCATCACAGATCGAGCGTTGATCTGCTGTGTGAATGGAGGGAAGTTCTTTAGCGGCACCTGGTGGCCGGTGATTCATTCCCCTCTTCATCACTACTTGCAATTACAGCTTCTGCTGAAGACATTCGATGCCCGCTGAATTATCCAGTCATTGTTTCATTAGTACGCGACGTGAATCAATGAAATTGAACAAAACGGAAGATATCATAAAATTGTAAAATGTTTCAATTACTACTAGTTGGCGTGATAACTTTCATACGTCCTGAGAATGATCCAAAGATATTTGCACAATGATAGTAAAACTTCTAAATAATTTGACATTTATTCATCATAATTGAGAAGCTTTTCAGATTCGTAATAGTTTTCGGCTTCTAAAGGAATAATTACTATGAAAATCAAAAAGGAGATAATACTTCGTACATTTATCTACCATTACAATTTCAGCTTTCTAAGAAAAATAATTTTAGTGTTATTTCGATTATTACACTTTAAGAACAACATATTTTAGCAATTTTTAAGACCCAGATCCTTTGGATGTGGAGCAAAATAATTCGATCTTCCTTGTAATAATGTAAGCTAATCTCTAAATCTTAATCTTCCTAAGATACATAGCTTGTGATATAGATGGAAGTTTACATTTCGGCTTCTATTGAATTCTAAATTTTTGTTGCTGTAATTTTTTTGTTTTTCTCTAATACGAGTATTACAAAAATTAAGCTTACTGTAAAACACAGCTCGTTGCTATATATTCTTATATGTATAAAAATAATGCTTAGAGTCTGCGAGATGACAGTTCGAAAAAATTAATATTGACACTTGAAATTAATATATATATATATATATATATATAAAATAAAATTTCTGATACATTATGTTGTTTAATGTTATTTACAGTATATATGATACGAATAACAGGTAAAAGGATATATCTACTAAAAAAGTATCTTACGTAATGCGCTAAGCCCCAATTAGATTTGGATGTAGGTATCGAATTTCTCCCTTAAGCCTAAGGATTTAAAGTTCAACATAAGCATTAAAATAAGAGGGTGTGCATTATTTCAAGTGTCAGTTTCCGAATCATCCCAATAACTGAGCACTGCATGTGCCATAATGCTGCAAGTGAATTGTTGTTTCAAGAGCAGTGGGTCCAAAACGAGATCCATATGTGCAGTTTTCTGAGTTTGATTGAGATCGAACAGTGTCTCCGCGAAACGTTCACAACGTTCGTGAGGCCGCAATATGAGTACGGCTTTCTGTGGGAAGAACAAATCACTAATGTGAGAGTTCTGGTATACGTCAAGGCTAATCCATTTGAAGATCAGCATCTTTTCACTTAGTCTTTCAAAGATAACTGTATCTGAAAGAATTAAAGAAAAAAATTAATAAAAAAAAACCTACAGAAATTTGTCGATTTTTTAATGAAATATATGAGACTTTATTGCATGAACAGCAATGCGGAGGTAAGTAGCGCATTCAAATGGGTGGAGCTGTCGTTCCTTGATGCAGATGTTGATGGCTAGGAGGTGCCCGCCAATTTGCATTTGGGTTATAAAAAAAAATCAGTTTGAGATAGCAGATGTGTTGCAATGACTTCGATATAATACATACAGTACACAGGATAGAATCAGGTAGAAAAAGCAAGACGATTGAATGTGAGTACTTCTATAGTTCACAGATTTTAGAACTAATTTAATGTATGTAATCAGTTTCTCGAAACTACAGCGAAAGAATGTGTAAGACTACAACTTCCATAGATGATTGCTCTTCGATTATAAAGAAATTGCCCTGAGGAACAGCACTGTTACCCCATTCAAATGCGATCTGAACCGATCTGCAACTCCTCCGGCTACCAGAAAAGCTGGTATCTACTTCTATTGTTAGCAGAAGATTTCACGAAAGAGGTGTTTATGCTAGACGATAAACGTCTCCATGCCGTTATCCCCTGTCAAAGGAAATCAGCAAAGATTCATGTCATTTAGACTAAAATATAACGGAGTTACAGCTCGCTACTATTTACAGTGGATCGTATTTTAATTTAGAATGAATTAGGAAGACGGTATTGTCTTTCTAATATCCCTGAAACAGACACTTACGGTGAAGCAGCGGTTGTTAGGCGCACCTATACAAAATTTTAGACGATATAGGAATGCTAGGCTGATAGATCAATATTTGCAAGAAGAGGACCATTGTAAGCAAGATTGGCCAAGCTAGTCTCCCGATATTAATCCTATCAGCATATTTGAGATGCTCTTGGGAGACGCTTGACAACTCATTGTGGGGAAATCATCAAGGCCTACGTGTCTGAATGTCATTATGCTACAAATGAAAAATTGTGATATGCAGTTGAGGACGCATTTCGAACCATCACACCGAACATGCTTCAAAAAATGTCAAGTAGGAGGTGGCGGCATATGAACTTTGCGTATAGCATGATGGCACACACAGACACATTGGACATTTAATGTGTAAATGTTTTCTTAAAATATTAATACCAATGAATGGTTCGGGAACTTCCCGGCCACACTAAAACTAAGAAAAGCACATTTTTCTGTTACATTCTGTTACATTTTCTGTTACATTCAACTATAATTAACCACGACTGTGAAAGTTACCATTTAATCTTTGTACTTAACATACTTAATAAAAAAAAAACATGACTTTAAGAAGATATCATCCAATTACATGAAAAACTGTTAAATTTTAGGTACAGTGGTACCTCTGGTTACGAACTTAATTCGTTCCAGAACTCGGTTCGTAACGTGAAACGTTTGTAAACCGAAACATTGAAATCAATGAAATACAGACGATCTGTTTCAAGATGAAAGAATCGTTCCTTTTTATTAACATCCGGTCGTTTAGCTGACAAAACGCAAAGAATACGTGAAGTACAAAGAATACGTGAAGAATACGTGTACTTCACGTATTAAATAAAGAGAAAAAAAAATAAATTGAATGTGAAATTATTATATTTAATAAATACATTATACAAATAAATACATTACGATGTCTTGTTTAGTCGGAAAAGAATCATGTGGGCGAAGAGATACTTTGAGATGATAGGTGAGACGCCTTTCGTGTGATTTTGCTCCGTAACTGTTCCTGTATTATCATGTAAGATTTGCCGGAACTGTAGGCTAGCGCTAAGCAATGTCGGTATTGCGCGGCCATCGTTTATACTGTACGCGATCGTTTGTCTCCAACGTTAAACCTTGCTCTCTCTCTCACCTTCGCTCGTAACCCGAGGCCCTGTTCATTACCCGAGACAAAAATATTTTCGAAGTTGTTGTTCGTAATCCGAAATGTTCGTGACCTGAGTCGTTCTTAACCCGAGGTTTCACTGTATATCTATTTTAAGGAAAGAAAAAATTCAAATAACTTCTTTTTCAGTTTTATCATTTTACTGTAATGATGTACCACAAATGGTTCTGGCTTTTCTTTCCCAACATCATTAACAGATGAAAACAAAGAATGTAAGTTGTAAAACAAGAATTGATTATGACAAAGGACAAAAAAAAAATTCTTACAAAGTGCAGAAAAGAAGAAAAAAAGGATCCTACGAATTTACTTTTAACAGGACGTTTGATCTGGAAGAAAAAATGTTACTGGCTTATCAGGTAATCGAACCAATAGACACAACCAATCTCAGAAGAGTTGAGTACCTCAAATTATTTTTAAAATGACTATAAATTATCCGTGTTTGTGATGGTTAATGGATTGTAACGTTAGTTGGTATCTATTTGCTTTCCACTTTAATGACCACTTAGTTTAGCGTTAACAATTTCTGGTTGGTCAACAACATCATTAGTGCAAATTAACAAAACTTTCTTAGAACCTCTTTAACTTGCATCATTACAGATTGAAAACCTCACAGGATTTTGTCCTTAGCAAATAAGCGGATTCTCTTAAAATAATCGATTTAAGAGCTTTGGCAAGATAAATGGTGTCCAATCTATTATATTGATTCGACCTTCAAAAAATCCGGGATTTCTTCGTAGTTTTACAGAATTTTCTTTAAAAATACTGCAGTGCTTTCTCTCCACATTAAAGATACATATTTTATTCCAATTAAATAAATCCTTTCATCCCCTAAATCTCGGGATGAAAATGAGTTGGATAAGGATGAGGATTTTGGATTCAGGCTCATCTTTAAGTTGAAAACCAAACAAAATGTTCGAAAAATAATTACGAAAAGGTTTGAGAAACATACATTTTCTTTTCATTTTCTTCATGGAGACGAATATGAATTAAATTTTACGGATTTTTATCACTGTAAACCTATCTTAAAATTTCAGCTTTAGGTGTAGTTGTTCTGCAATGCATATAAACCAATCCTTGTAAAGCAAACAGCCTATTTAAAAAATCTTTATGTCTTACTAGGGCTCAAAAACAATGAGGTACTGCTTAAAGATATTGCTTAAAAAATAAAGTAGTAGTCTTTAAAATATATATAACCGAGAAAAGAAGTGATATATTGTATAATGAAAACTGATTTATATTATTCTGATGAATAGTTACGACTAAAATGTGATTATGTTCTTTATTTATGTTTTATGCATCCAGTTTAATTAGAAATCAAATTCAGAAAGGAAGAAAGAGCAATAATTTATTTGGCGATATTCAAAAACAGATTAAAATGCTTTTTATAAAATAAGATACAAAATCTTTAAATATAATGGAAAGTATTTTTTTATCTTCTTTACATATATACTGTATATATACATTTTATTCTAATTTAGTAAATCCTGTAATCCTATTATATTCCTATTAAATAATAGGAATATATAATGATAGGAATATTATAATGATAATATATAATAATAGGAATATATTGTTTAACGATTTTTTGAGTTTAAAGAGTGTCGTAGACGATTTTTAGGATTTTGGAATTAGGAAAATTTTGTACCTGTTAACTATTAGTTTTACGATAACATTCTTTTTGCCTTACGTCTTCTGTATTGTAGGAAATATTAGAATAAACCGTAACGTTCCGTATAACTAGAAAAGTTCATAAAAATATTGGATTTCCGAAATGTTTTTGAGAATTGAAATGTGTTTTCATTGAGAGTACGAAACGGAACCATATGTATTTGATACATAAGAATTATTTTGAATACTACTGAATAAACAAGAGAGAGTTAGATGAAGAGAAATATATTTTTTTCTCTTTTGTTTTTAAGAAATATTCTGTTGAATGTTCATTTTTACTGTTATTTTCTAAGCAAGGCAGCTTCGGCTTTGCGATCAAATCTTTTTCGTCAAACTCCAATAAAGAGATAAAATACAATATACGTCCGTCTGGGCGAAATAAATAAAATAAATAACGGCTGAATATATTTCCCGCGAATAAATAACGGCCTGGAAACTTGAATGCAAGCAATCACCCTGTTACGACTTTTGCTCTAATCCTCTTCTCCCACAAGAAAATCGATGCATGAAATATGGGCACATTTTATTTAGGTTCTGGGAAGAAGCCCGAAAAAGACAGGAAAACAGCCCAGAAGACATATAATGTCCGGCATTTACTGCTAGAAGCGAAGGACTTGCAGTGGAGGCGTAAAACGCAAGAGCTGCGGTAACTCATACTTAACCTACAATTAGGAGGATTACTGTCAACTATACATCACTGAAGATGAAGGTAAATGGAAAGCGACAATGGAAAGAAAGTAGAAAAAATATTCTTCCTGAAGAAATTAACGTATTTGTATCGCTTTAAGTCCTTCTTGCAGAGAAGACACAGTTTTATTACAGGGCTGAAGGCTTTCCATTGAATAATAGTCTTTGATGGGTCTAGACAAAGTAAAAGAAAAAAAAAGCCATTAAACTTTCTACGAAAAGTGATTGATTTCTCATCATTAACGATCGTTAAAGTACGTTTTGTTTTAAACATACTTTTAGCTAGAAATAGTTTGGGAAAAATCCACTGTCCAAACTTTGTGTCAAAGCATAAGCTTACTTTTCATTTGCGTATATGAAAATAATTTAGTTAATAACTATCTATGATTAATAAGTAACAAGAGTAATTAAAAATGATAACTGACTGTGATGGGATAAATGCTTTAACATCTGATAGTGAACTCTTTAAAATTATCCAACTATCTATTTGTGATGGAATTAATGATAAAGACAAAAAAATAAAAAACAAGAACAAAATGTCGACTACAGAACCATGGGTAGCCTTACAGCTACCTCAAAGAGGTATTTCACCTCAAGAAACTAAATAATATTAAAAAATAAACAACCCTTTAAAGGGGAAAAGAAAAAGTAATAAATTCATAATAATAAAAAATGAGGTAGCCGTAAGGCTGCCCAAGCTTTTGTATTCCACATATTGTTCTTGTTTTTATTTTTTTTTATTTAGTTTTGAGGGGTCACTGTTTATATCACAAATCTATTGTTCTCGAACGCCTTTTGGGTTTTGCACTGGCTGAGGAGAGTCCAATAGAAGAGGCGAGAGTCTGAAGAGAGCCTCGAAACGGGCGTCCCATGGTCTCAGCTTGACTTAAAACGCTTCCCATTTTTCATTATCAAACTACCATTACTAGATCCGGATACACCAATTTCTTTGGTTTCAGCAGATGCTTAATTACAGCACAGTAAATATAATCAAATGGTTGAAATGCAACACACACCATATTAGGAATGTACTACTGGTAGAATCAAGATACCATATTTGAAGAGTAACTAAAAATTTCGTTTAGAAAATGTAGTTAATTTTGAATTATTATTTCGTCCCTTTAAAAAAGTGACGTCAAGTTAACGTACGCATTTACAGTAAACGGAGTTACAAATATCTTCCTGTCAATATTTGCAAATCTCTTCGCTACACGTTACTGGATTGATTAGATATCGAAATCAACTACCACACCAGAATACTTTTTTTATATTTATAACCAATTAAACTAAAAGTATGTAATCTAGAAGACTACAACCTTAACATAGATTAGCTAATGTGAATATCTTATTGATTTTGAGACAACTTTTGGTATTGTAAGGAGTGTGGAAGTATACATTACGTTATACAAACATTGTAATTATAATTAAAATATTATTCTTAGAAATATGAAATTTTAATAATTGATTTCAGTTATCTATAATTTGATCTCCTTAAATTGAAAATTGGACTCGGGTTCAAAAGTTGAGTTAGGACTAATGCAAAAATCAATCTGAAGCTTTTCTTGATGGTATTTTGAAAGCTTTTATGTAACCTGCACAACAAATGAACAAATGATATAAAGTAAAAACTAAATTAAATAAAACTTTATGGTATTAATGCCTGAAATAGCTATGTTTTGAGTAATGAGAGAATTAAGAAGTTCGAAACATCTCACCTCGATTTCTATTGAAAAGTAATTATGACAGTAGGCTCAGTTTACAAATCTCCATATTTTCTTTATATATTAACCTTATTGTTTAGAATATTTATATTCATTTACTATAATTAAATATTGTCAGTATTTCCTAGTTAATTCATCAGTGGAAGAATGTATCTTATAAAAAAAAAATCTGTTGAGAGTTTTCCTTAGAAAAAGACTTAGCACTAATCTCGTAATTCAATAAAAATGTACAACCCCTAATAGTCATTAAAAGTTTCTAAATAGTTCAGTCTGGGTAGTAAATCATTTGGCTGACTTAAGGCAACAGCATCCTTCTGAAAAGACGGAAAAATTCTAACTACTAACAATTAATGTCAAAAACTTCTGGCTAGGCTTCAAGTTGTCTTGTTTAATGGAAAAGGAACTTCTCTACTGTTAGTTAAAAATACAGAATAATTTGGCATCAACTTAAGTTAGCAGACTTTTATCCAATGTTATTTCATTAAAATTATTAAAACTTCAGGACTACATTATGAAGGAAAAACACATTTATTAATTATATGATAAATGTAAAGTTCGGAAGTAATCTTCGAAAGCAAAAGAAAAACAAGCAAAACAAGCAAAACAAAAACAGTTGTTTATTAAAAAAAACAAGTGAGGTGCACATTCACTTGTGTTGACAATATTTGCCTGCACCTCCTTATCTATTAATCTATTTATTGCTTTTCCAAAATCAATAAGAATCGGCCATAACACAACGTAGAAATTACTCTACAATTTGAACTATCTGTTGTGTTTAAGTTCTGGATTGATGGTAATCACAGACAGATGGACAGACGGACATCTCACCTCGACTTAAAATTTCTTATCATTTTTTTTTGTTTTGTTTATCTTCGAACTTATTAAGGGTCGATAGAAATTTTAGACAAAAACAATAATACTCTCTTCCCTTCTTACAGTTGCTTCAGAATATAAAAATCGGTTGCAAAAAACTCCATGTTATAAATTAATTGAATACGATTAATCCTTAGTTTTGTATTATAATTTATGACTCCATTATACAAATTCGAAGCTTATTAACAAGTATCTATTTATACATGGTTATTCTAAATTCATAGGACAAACTTTATTGGGTAGTAGGGCACACTAATACAAACATTTTTTGTCAAACAATGTATGTCCGCAACTGTCGCGTTTACTTTCTATGACAGGTAGAGAAACGTTCCGAAACAAGCACCAGAGCTGTTGCACGTAGCATGGATGTTAGCCAAACCACCGTATGGAGAATATTGCACCACGAGCAATTACACCCATTCAATTTACAAAGAATTCACACATTGAAAGCTGAGGATTATCTTCGGTGCGGAGACTTGTGCCGCTAGTTTATGCAGCAGTGTAATACAGCACATGTACTCTTCACAGATAAAGCGTTGTTTACACGTGAGGGAGTTTTTAATGTGCACAATGCTCATGTGTGGGCAAACGCAAATCCACACGCTACACGGCCATATGGATTTGCTATATATGTTACATGTAGCATATTTGCTATACATGATATATATATATATATATATATGTTACATGTAGCATATTTGCTATACATGATATATATATAAAACATGATATATATATAAAACATTGTTTTTATTTCTGCCCCCTGTAATTCTGTAAGATACAGAAATACAAATAAGGTTTCAAATGTTAGATGTAGTTTTGAGGATACCTCATTTCATTTTTCATCACGTGGGTCAACTGTATGTCACGTGAGTTAAGGTCAATTGCTAAACGATTCATTTTAGAGGACCAAAAGGTCGGCTTCCCTGCCACCCATTCTCATCCCCCCCCCACACACACACACACACACGAAGTCAGATGACTGAGAAAATGACCTCGAATTCCAAATTCACGGGATTACTTACATTTTTGCGGGTTGCTAGTTGTTATTAAAAAAAAATAATAAAAGACAAACATGAACAACAACAAGCTTGAAGATGTAAAAGATCTCTAAAAACTAATTTAACGTCTTCTTCTAATAATGTTTCATAAATAAAGAACACGTTAATTCTTTGTATTGACATTAACGTTGGCAGTTGATCGGTCAAATATTCTCATGCCCACTGCAATAAAACGATTCTATGGAAAGGATAAAAGGTAAATCAATACGCTTTTTAAAAGCACCTAAGTATCAATATTTTGCTCGATAACTTTGACAAAAATTTAAATAAAAGTAGTAGAAAAAACATTATATTTATAGATTTATAAAATAAGCTTTTGATTATACTAATGCAGGAACTAATATGGTGTTGAAGGCATTCCACTAAAATTAATTAGAAATTATTTAAAATACAGAAAAATAAATGTTTCGTAAATAGTTTTTGTAGCAACTTGTATAATACAGTATAAAGGCAGACATACCTCAGGGAACAAATTTTGGCCCAATACTGTTTTATTGTACACTAATACTACATTTAAATGCAATAAATATATGCATATTATTTCGTTATTGATAATATTGACAATAATACTATTAATACACTGTACAACATAATATATAAAAAGATTTTAAGCTCATTATTAAATGGTCTCGTGATCACAAAATTAAAAGTAACCTAAACAAATGAAATTAGTAATCATTAAAACCAATGTTGCTTCAAAATCCTTTTTCATTCTTTTGTAAAAATTAGCCTACAAATATATATTTAACTGTTATAGAATTTTAGATATTAGGTAAAATTAAATTTAGATTAATTATAAATAATAAATTTATTTTTGGAATGACCACCTAATTTCTATATTAAAACTCAATGCTATTTAATCTATTTTAATATTTTTAGATATATTAAAATAATAATTTTAAGGTTTTTGTTGAATCTGTCATTAAGTATAGACTGAATAATTGGATTCATCTAAACAAAACCAATATTACTTGCATAAAAAATTGAATTATTATAAATCTTGCTTATTATATCAAAATACTAAACACATTCTTTTCCACTATCTTCCTTTAATAGCAATATTTCGTTTTCTTTTGCATAAAACTTCATCAGGCTTTTTGAGACAAGAAAATGTCTTTCTCTAATCTCTATACAGAATGCGTTAACCGATCTTTTTGCAATAATCTTTTCAAAGTAACAATATACAGTAATAAATATATTTTAAAGCATCAATATATTGATAAGATGAGAAGAATATTTGAAACAAATGAATATCCGACAAGCTTTGTAAATAAAGTAATATATAATTTCTTCAAGGATAGGAAAAAGCAAAAACGGAAGCAAAATCGAAAAGAGATGATTATAAGAGAGTATTAAAAAAATGCCCTTAGGAATTGAAATAAGTAGAACAGTTGTATGCAAAGAAAACAAAATTCGTCTACTATATGTTAAAGCAAGTAAATTACTAAAAAAGAACATAATAGATAAGACATTATCTAAGATGAATACTGAGGGTGTAGTATATTAATTAAAATGTAGAGACTGTGGTGAAAATTATTACGGAAGCATGGGCAGGACTCTTAAAGAAAGAATATTGGAATATATAAGGGCATACAAAAGTAATAGATTAAAAATATCAGATTGGGCTGAACACTATAGGGAATTACAACATAATGGAGACTATATTAGACATTTTATTTCGTATAGAAGAAGAGAAAACAAGGATAATGGTAGAATCATGTATAGTACATTGGCTGCCTAGCAGGAATAAAGACTTTTAATATGTCTTTATTTTATTTTAAACATTCATGCTATGAATGTAAGTTTCAAGACTAAAGAAAAATAAAGAGATTTTGTAAATATTAAGTAATTATTAGACGATATTGTTCTATATTATTTTAGTCACGAGTTTTATTTTAATTGAATGTAAATTTAAATTTTTTATTTAATTGAATGTTAATTTTAGTTTTTTATGTAATTGAATGTAAATAGACTTTATTATTGTACATTGTAGTTGTAACGGATGATTAGTAGATTGAATATAAAAGGATTTAATTATTATACAATGTAAAAGGATTTAGAGAAAGCAAGATGTACTGAACATAAATTGTATATTTCAAAGATGAAGCTTGCATACCTCTTTGTGCACTCAGGAAATTTAATTATAATGAATAATTAGCAACCCGGGAAAAGTGGATTCTCTCAACCTGCGACTGCTTTCTCACAAATACAGGATAAAAGTGGATTTTCCCAACCCACGACTTATTTTTAGAATCAGCGAGTGCGTCTATGATATATTTGTATTTTTATGTAGGGTTTAGAATGTACGTCCCGTGACCTAATGGATAAGACGTCTAATGTCGGATCTGAAGGTTGCAGGTTCGATTTCCGTAGCGAACTTAGAGAAATTATGTCTGTTTTCACAAATCACAATAATTGTCCCAGACAGACAGAGAATTAAACGATTTTATGTAATGTATGATTACAAAGCCACAACCATGGTTTACACTTCAGAAGGAAAAGTCCTGAGAAAGATTTCGAAAATGACTTCTCCTTTTGAAGTGGAAACCATGGTTGTGGCTTTGTAATTAATCATTGTAATATATATTGTTACTTCGAAAAGATCGATTAACGAATTCTGTAGAGGATTAGGGAAAGAAATTTTCATGACATAAAAAAGCCTGATGAAGTTTTCTGCAAAAGAAAACGAAATATTATTAATAAAGAAAGATTGTGGAAAAGAATAGGTGATTACGATTTTGATATAATTCAATTACAAATTTATTAAACGTAATTTTTTAGGCTTTAAAACAAATAAAAAAACTAAAACTAAAGAAATTAAAAATTCTATATCCAAAATTCACATTTATTTTTAACTTAATGATTAAAAGAAGGTTTTTTTCACATCACAAGCAATTCAAATAAATGTCAAGATTTACACAATACTAGATGAAATTTTACTGACATTTAATATTGAACTTCCACAAAACAATTACGTATTTTGAATGGTAAAAATATAATATTTAATAAAAATATTTAATCAAATTCTTAAAAATATCCTCCAAATAAATAATTATAGAAAATTAAATAAAACACAAATATTTGATAAAATTTTAGATGTTAAGATTAAATTGTAAATGATTAAGGTTATGTTATCACTGACGTATTATGTATTTATAATGTATTATGCCCCAAAGCAGAATATCGAGCGACGGGGCGACAATGTCGCAGAACGAAAGTGAGGGCTGCAGAAAGATATCGTATAGAACAGGGGTGGGTTTTTTTTTGGTTGTCAATTTGAAGATTCTTTTTTTTTTTTCTGCACCTGCAGAAAGTTTTTCGTCTTAGCATCAATCGTCGCAGAAAGATAAAAAACATTCTGCTTTCGGGGTATTATGTATTATGTATTATTTTTCTTTTTTATTTAAAAAAATTAAAACATATTTACTCTACATTAGTCAATCAATAATATATAATTAATTCTTATCTGTAACATAAGCAAAACCTGCTGTCAGAAGATTTTTTATATAGGCATATTCCTGTATAGCGGAACGTTTATATCAATAAAAAAATAGAAAAAGAAGATCTGAGAGGCTGCGACTTAATCTCGGGTACAAATTCTTATAGAAGTTGTTGTTCTTATTTCGAAGAATACGGACTATTGGAAGAATAAATTGCATATGATGTATGGTTTGCTAATATTGATAACAAGCCCGCAATAGAAGGAGAATAATCTTAAGAACTTGAAAGAGATGCTGAAAATCGTTGAATTACGTTCAGAACAGTACAATTATCATCTGTATAATTTAATATCAACATTTCAATACTATTTTTAACTTTTAACTTTAACTTTTAGCTTTCAACTGAAAAGAAGTATTCGAAGATCCTATTCAAGAAAAGTAGTTTTAACTTTTAACTGCAGAGTGAAAATAATGCATTTGAAAACATAAACATTCTTCTTCCTGAATGTAGATATTTTAATAATCATTCAGAATCTTGTTTAATTAATTATTAACTCATCTTTAAGTTAAGGTTAAGGCCATAGCTGAAGAGAGAAATTCAAAGAAAAAAAATCTTAACCAAAAATAAAAGAATTTATTTGGGTTTCTTGTTAAAATATGAATTTCTTAGTTTTAAAAATTATTTAACTTGTGAATTATGTCTAAGTAAAATAAAAGCCAATATATTGGATAAAATTCAAATAAATTATATTAAAACATAAAGCACAAATGCTGTACTAACTTTTTCACTTAAAAAAAAACCTGTTGGTTCAAGTTGAAAGCATTTCTGTTTTATGTTTTGCTATAATGTATTTGAATTTTAACCAGTGTGGTGGCTTTTATTTTTTTAGCTTTATTTTAAGACATATTTATGTTTGATTTGGAATTAAAAATATTAAATAGTTTTATTTAATGCTTGGAGAGTATTACAGATAATATTAAATAAAACATAACACTACTGAAATTCAGTTTTAGCCTCGATGTAAGCCTCAATATATTTAAAAAAGAAATTGGAAACCTAACGACAGCCCATGAATGATTTATTCTTGATAGAGAAATTCGTGGATAAAGAAGAGCAGAGATGTCCCTTGCCATTGTCTTGGCCTTGAGTTGCTCATCATTCATGTCTCCCCGTGATTCTCTCGGGGGTCGTGAGACGATATTACACAGAACTCCCCAAGAGGAACGGATTCAATTTAGAACGCAGGCTCTAATTAAATCGACGGTGTCAAAAACGCTTCAGCCCCCTTTCGCCGGGGATACCTCTAGCACCTTCTAAGTGGAAAGTAGTGTATAATGCAAATTTCGCTGCAAATTCTTCCCTGGAGTCTGAGACTACGCGATCAAAGATGCAATGTGGATAATAGGGTGTGTGTCCTTCCCTTCCCCATCCCCCGCTCACACTTTAGGAAGAAACCACTGCAGTTTTTAAGAGAGCTTTCTTAATTATTAGTAATTAGCATAATTTTTCGCAAGAGGTTTCAATTCCCTTTGAGGGATTTTAAGCAACCTTGAAATAGTAGTTGTACGAAAGGAATGTAAAACCGCCAACACTCAGAAATGAGCCTCGGATTTTGAAAAGAAACGAATAGAAAACGGAAAAGAAATTGATAAATGGAAATGGAAAGAAAAAGGAGAAAAAAATATTAATCTCTAGGAAGCTATTTTTTCCCAAGGCTTGTGAAGTAAGAAAGGAATCATCTGGTAGAGAAATCTTTTCAGAAATGCGAAAAGAAATGAATGCACTTATTTTTAATCTGATAAGATGAATTGGATTTGAGGAGATTAAAGAAACACGTAAATCCTGTCTATCATCTTAGCATATTTAATGACCTCTCTTATCCGTAACATAATAAAAGATTTCAATTCAGAACTCCTGAAGCAAAAAAATTCAAACGAAAAACAAAATGCTTAGTTCTAGGATTAAATGAAAGAAATGATTCGAAATTTTCCATTCTTTTATGTTTTCTTTTTCAATAAAGTTTTCTTTCTACAATAGCACACTGAAAAATAAGTTCTTATTAATAGTTACCTAATTTTTTAAATAGATAATATTGGGTTGGTCAAAAAGTTCGTTCGCATTTTTTACGTACGTTGGCTCTAGTAGAGCTTCGGTGTCTTTAACGTCATTCGACACCATTTTGTTAGATTGTATTGTGACAGTTGTCATATCAAGCGTTGAAGATGGAAGACAATAAGCACGCAAGACAGTATGTTTCTGTTATAGTTTGACTGGGGAGTTCTGATTCATCCGCTGTATTCACCAGACAGTGCACCTCTTGATTTCCATTGATTTCAGTCTTTACAAAATTCTCTTAATGGAAAAAATTCAATTTCTGGAAAACTACAAAAAAGTACCTGGAATAGTTCTTTGCTCAATAAAAGTTTTGGGAAGATGGAATTATGAAAGATGGCAGAAGTCTTTATTTTAATTTAAAAACCGAACGAACTTTTTGACAAACCTAATACATTAAATATGTATTATTGGAAGGTAATTTAGACGCTTTATTAAGTTTAGAATTTGAATAAGACGAAAAATTTAATGAAATTTGGAAGTTCCTTCCTATTTTTCGTTAGAGAATAAACAAAATTCTTAAAAGTAGAGTTGATCAGTGGTAATTGATTATTAATAATGTTAATTATTAATGATTAAAAACAAGGTTTATTAAGGAAAGAACTAATTTTGAACTTAAAAGAATTTAGTAATTTTAAAAGACTTTATTGTAAATTTCTGTTCTTAAGCTCATTTCTAACGGCAAAACAACATATTCGGAATCATTATCATATCAAAAAACTTTACTTCTGGCAGAAACATTTATAAATTTGATTTTTTTTTTACAAGTTTAACTGACATCTAAATTCTCTAATGCTATACATTTACCAAGCTTCATGTAGTACAGTATCTTGTTATGCAACTTTCTCCCATTCCTAGGGAGAACCAAGAGAGACATATCATACATCATCATAGTCAAAAAGATATACATTGGTCCACATGGTGCAATTGTGCAAACCAACTTTGTTCAAATGTTTTTCTAACAGCCTTAGAATGAAATTCATTCTTTTGCCCTGTAAAAACTGATGACTATTAATTTATCTTTTGACTAATAGTTCTCAAGTTTTTTTAAAATAATCAAATTTATTTTGACTAAATACCTCAGTGGATGTAGATAATTAATATTAATATTATCAATTAATATTAATAAATTAATTGATGCTGTTGAGCTAATATTAATAAAAAGTATTTTATATAAATATTAATATTTATTAACTAGCCACAGCAGTAATGAGGAGCTGTAATTGTAATTACGGTAACATAATTTAATAAAGCATGCATCATTGTTATTGTCAGCATTGACACCGAACAATAATCAATTCAAAACTGAAGGAATTATATTCTGCAGAGGGCAAGATTCAGCATCCTCGTAACTTGTGTTACTCTGATTCTTTCTATTATTTTAAACAATGGTGCCCTTTTGCTTCAATTTCGGTTATGAAAATTTTTGATCCATCAACTCTGGCCATTTTCTCATACATGCTTTCGAGTAACTAGGAATTTTGTCTTCCGAGAATAATGATCAAAATGCCATCCTAAGGCTTGGAGATCTTCATATGATAATAATATCTTTGTTTTCCAACCACAAACCCAAAATGGGACCCTATTTCGTCACCTTCTTTCACAGTGCCCCCGCCCCATCCTCCTAACTACTCTGCTGCTTCATTCATACAGGTTCCCGCTTCATATTTTATAGTAATGTAATGTAATGTGGTGAGCGTGGGTGGCTTCACAGCCGAGCACCGCGACCTGAAAGATCTATTGTGCTATCCCACGGAAAGAAGGACAGACGGAGAGAAAGACTGAGAAAGGATGGTGTGAGAAATGCAGGGGAAACGGGAGAACCCCGGGAAAACCTACCCAGCGCGGATCGCCACCATCAACGAAACCCACATGAGAACCGAACCCGGTACTCAGAGGTGAGAGATCAGTGTCTTAGTGACATCGCCAACCGCGCGGCCTCATATTTTATAGTAGTCTGATTCATTTACATTTCCACTTTATCCTGGCTTTTTTGTCAATTTCTGGTCATACAGTTAATATCACCAATACTGCAGAATGTACTATTGCAGAAAGTCCTGCAAATGATTACAATAGGAATAGATGAGTAACAACTAGGACCAAAAAATTACTTCTAATACAGAATTAGAAGTAAAAGCAAAGTTTGTGGAGCACTGCAATATGTTCTGTAACTTTTTTTTTTCTTTTTTTACCTTACTGTATCGTACAAAACAAAAAAAAAATCATTAAAGCAAGTCTTCACTCGAAACAAAAAATTGATGTAATCTTCAATGTCGTTTCAATTTCTTGAAAGAGGAAGTAATAAGCTTGTTATATCCTTAACTGTCATAAAAGGTACTTTTTTTTATTTCGTCGTAGAAAATGCGTTCTGACAATTTGACTCTGCCTATCTCCTTGAAAAAAAAACAAGAACTTATTTTTTGTCAGAGTTGATAAAACTTGATACTATTTCTGATCACGAACGGAGGACCGTAATTTAATGAAATAGAGAGATCTCGTCTTTCGCTTAATATCGTCCTTTTATAGACTGTTCTTTGCTCGAAGAGGATTTCGTGCGATTCATTAATGATTATGAGTAACTCTTAAAGATGATATACTTGGTTTGTATCTTATTTTAGTGTTTACACAAAAACAACATTGCTTTGCAAAGAATATTCCAGAAAGTTTTCTGCATCGAAATATCACTTTGGCTGGAAGAGGAACTAACTATAAATTGGAGGATTTCGAGTTTTTCCTACCAATTCCGTATTTCTATCAGACGAAGTAAATGGAATCAGTAAGATTATATTTTATGATTAGAAAAATTAGCCATATTGCTCATTTTAATATGTTCAGAAAGTAAAACTTAACAGCAAAATAGAATTATTATTCAAAATATAATTAGATACATGACTATCCTGAAACTTCACATCTTAATTTTTTAAATTATTTTTGAAGTATTTCGTTTCATTCAAGTGTAAAAAGATCTATTATTGTTTAATATCTATTATCAATCGTCTGTCTGATCCTCTGTCCGTGCGTACGCATAAAATAATTTGACTTATAATTAAATATTCTTATAAAACTTCTTAGGTTCGCAAAACACTAAGAATTCCTAATAAATAAACATTACTCACACCTTAAACATATTTAAAATATTCAAAATATATTTAATAATCGCAAATTTTTAGAAAGAATATCCGTCTTTCCTGTTTCAAGCTACAAATAAATATAACAATCTACCATAAAACAGGAAAAAAAGGATTAACTTACTTAACAAATATGTAACCTATCACATTATCAAAACAATAACTATAACAGAAAAAGATACTTTAACTAGAAAAGTGATAGAAAGTATTCTGATTAGAAATACGACAGGTCAAAACCTGAACAGAAATGAAGGTATAGCAGTTAATGAGAGATTTGTAGACTTGACTAAAACTTTTGGTAAATTTCAATTCAAACATAACTATGAAATTTGAAGAATTGATGTGTTAATCTTGTGAATATTATTAAATTGATAACAGAGGATATGATTAGATTGTGTTTATAAGTAGCGATGGTGTTTTATTAGTGGTAGGTTACACGTTTATTAAGTAAGTTAATGTTCACTTTTTCTTGTTTTGTTATGTAAATTGCTATATTTATTTGTAGCTTGAAAAAGGAAAGACGGACATTCTTTCTGAAAATTTGCGGTTATTAAACGTACTTTGAATATTTTAAATATGTTTAAAGTGTGGAGTATTGTTTATTTATTAATATGAACATTAAAAGAGAAGGTTTAAGGAGGAAGTATGGACTAGAAATTTACTAAAACTCACTAACCAATTCAAAATTTCGTCGAGAGTTGATAGAAATTAGGTAGAAATTGGTAGAGTTAGGGTTCCTACATCCTGTTATGTAAAACAATTACTACTAATGATTTTTATCTTTATTTTTAACAACTCCGTAGGGAGAAGACTTCCTGTCTTTTTATGTTTCTGCATATTTCCTCTTCAGTTCAAATCGGAGTCGAGTCCCATAAGTCATACCTCGTTAGACAACCCATGACGTGGATTTGGAAAAAATCCGACTTCCGATCCAGGCCCGGTTTTAGGTGATTACCACTATTTTAGGAAAATAGTGGTAATTGGGCGATCTACTGAATCGACAAAACTGCCAATGAATGTGATACCATTCAAGCCAATGTCGCCATTTCCGGTTCATGGTGGCCAATGGCCATTTAGAGTGTAAAAGGGGATCTAGACATACTAAAATAACTCAATACAGACATGCTTGAAATTATATTTGTCCCATTAATTGCAAGAACTTGAATGAATGAGTTTTGCACGCCAATTAATAGAAGTGTCAGTTTTAACAACGCAAGCGTTTGATAGATTGCAAATTGTACAAGATCGCTTGATTTTGTGTTTACTATTAAAATTATGAATTCGTTTGTTATGTTTTCTGATGGAAGAAATTTTTGGCTGTAAGTAAAACAAGCTTACAAGCTTGTAATCTTCAAGCTCTTTCCTAAAATAACTCTTATTAAATTAATGTTTACAACATTATAATATAAACAAAACTATATGTTTATAAATAGTTATAATTGTTATTATGTTTCTACTAATAGTTTGGAGAAAATCAATTTCAAAATAACATATCTGGTAATTAGCTTCAAAGTATTTGATAAATTGGTCTAGAAAAACAGAAATACTATTAAAGTAATATTAATCTTTCCTGCTAAGAAAAGCTAAGAAAACATTAGAGAAACTGAGATCCTTTTAAATCAGGTAATTCTTTGAGAAATTTGAGAAATTTGTTGATTGAACGTAAACGTTCGACTTGTCATCTAAGATTTCGGTAGGTTTTGAATAAGAGTAATTAAGAAAAGATAAAAAAATGCAAGGAAGAGAGTTGACCATATATGATAGAAAAAGCTTGATTGGTAATAGTTTCTAAACAGTTACAAAAAGCAAACAAACAGTGAAATCATTTTACTTTTTCAGACAATAAGTTTACTAGTTCGAACAAAGATTTCACTTTGTTAAATAGAAATAATTCTTATAATTGTGAATTGAACATTATCTTTGATTACTTACTTGTACTTTAAAATCATAACTTTGATGATTACTTTAATGAAATAAAACACGACTGCAAACAATATGAATAAGTTAAGTCAATGAATAATTAAAACAGAATTGAGAAATTAATTAATTTATCAGTTTGGATGAGAATCGCTCTATTATCATTATCAAATTCAATTTTTCCCTCTTTATGCAGATTTTCATTTTTAAATATAAAACTAACTCATACTAAATTAATGTTAACAACATGATAATACAAACAGAACTGTATGTTTTTAAATTATTCTAATTGTTATTCAAATTCTACTAATAGTTTGGAGAAAATCAATTTCAAAATAAAATACCTGGTAAATAGCTTCAAAGACTGTGATAAATTAGTTCTAGAAAATTTTATAATAAGGTAGATTTACCGAGATATTAGGAATTCTTGGGAAATTAATTTATTTGCATTGTGAAATTCCTTCGTCTGTCTGAAATGAAAGGTATGAAATAACGAGATTTATAGATTTTTCCCAAATTGAATGTAGTTTATTTATTAACTTTTAAAAAATTCTGTTTTTTAATTATTTAACAATGACTTTTCAATTATTAAATTACGACTTAAATTTGGACTGCATTTCCAAATATTGATAAAATGTTAATGTTTTAATACAAACAACTTGTTTGGGCTTTTTTGTTTTTTGTTTTTTGACAACTAATCGGAGAAAACGATTAGATATAAATATCCACTTTTATCAACTTACTAATGTACTAATGTCTCCACAGATTAAATATCGGCTTTGCACAAAAATTTCAAAAAGTAGTCTCATTTAAAATGACGGCCGATATAGTTCTTCTATGTTCTGCTTTGGAAAATCTGGAAATCTCGTGAATATATCGCCTGTGGATTGTTGCTAGGATGATGAGAAGTTTGTAGTGTGTAGATTCTTCCATTAGTATATGACATCAGTGAACTTAAGAATAAAAGAAGGTATTCGGTCAGTTAATGTCAGTAAACACAAGAGAAAAGCTTTCGATAATACTGTAAAACTCCGGTTAATCGAACCAACGAGGGGGGGGGGGGGACCCGTTTCGGATAACAATTTTTTCGGTTAAGCCATGAACATCTAATACAGCTAAAGTATTTTGTATTGTAGTTACAGTTCGTATTTCTGAAAGGTTTTGAAGGTCAAAGAAATTCAAAAATCTCTGTGTATGCTACACTTACATTCTTTATTAAGTTTGCATTCTTTACAAGATTACAGTAGGCTTATTATTTGGATTTGCGATTTTCGGAGGCGTTTCGGATAACCAGGGTTTCGTTGACCCGAATTCGGTTAACCGGGATTTTATACTACTTACAAGTTAGATGATGTTTGATTTACAAACGGCCTTTATATTGAACATTACGACAATGAATATAAAATCTGAATT
>JAFIDM010000004.1:32073382-32089528 GCA_023159025.1 Thereuonema tuberculata | reverse complement strand
ATCGTTTTTGTCTCAGATTAAACTTTACAATTCTCTGTTAAGTCTACATCACGGAACGAGAAAAAGGAAAAAAAAAATCTTTTTTCTTTTCAAATGGAAACTTGTTTCTTTTTTCCTTTTTTTTGTGCTGAAGGAAAAAGAAGAACGATTGTATTTGAAGTGGTTCCCTCTAAAACCCTTAACGCATTTATTCTGCCCGTAATCCAACCCAAGTTCCCAGTGTCACGTTTATTCTTCCATTTCTTTTTGTGAAGACCCACGATTCAGTGTCCATTTGATAAGGTCATTTATGGGGCACGAGAGGACCTGGGAAAACTTTGGTTTCAAAGGAATTTTCACTGCATGAATAAAACATACAAATAAATATGTAAATATTTACATATTAATATGTAAATAAACTACGATAAGTTTAGCATCTGTAAGCCGTTGGGGATGATTTTCGGTTTGAATCGAATCTACTTCAATATAAATATTACTGTTTAGGTAGAAAAATATTATTCACTTATCTGCACTACATTTTTTACATTTTATGTTAATAATTTTTGTATAGCAGCGCATATTAGTGACTTAAATTTGTTAATTTACAAAAATGTCTTACAAAAATATTTAAAGAAAGCTTCCTTGTAAGTAACGTATACTTTATAGAGTATTTTTATGATTTAAAATTCCAATTATTCTAACACACTTGACATTTACAAAACTATAAAATAATAGACGTGTAACCAGTTTCAATTGCCATTAAGTGTAAGTCATTCTCAGACTCAAAAGAAACAACGTAGGCCTTCTCTCAAAATTGGAAACAGTGCTTTAAATTTGTAAGTTGTTACGCCTACCACTGTTATGTTGCTTATTTTTAATTTTTCCAAACTAAACAATTTTTTTCCAAACTGTTTGTATAATTTTATTCGGGATTCCACATCTTTATTATGTTTTATTTTCTGTATTTCCTAAAGCTCGAATTAATGTTCATCACATGACTCATATGGTGTTGATTGATTGGTGGCTGATTTTGACCAATCCTATTGTGAGTGAAGGCTTACGATGTTTCCTTGAGTGTGATGATGATTGACCGTAAAAGGCAATTGAAACTGGTTACTTGTCTATTATTTTTAATATTTTATAATTTTATAAATGTCATCTGCGTTAGAATAATTGGAATTTTAAATGTATATTTGTACGCACACGTTTGAAACGGTTATGTAATATTTTTATCAATTGATTCAAAGTGAAAAAGCAATAACTTTGGCTTATGAAGCTAAAATATAGTTTACCTAAACTTCATTTTGTTTTATTTATTCTTGTGCTGCTCTTGTTTTCTTTGCTTTTAAAAATTTCCAACAGCACCTTAAATGTTTTGTTCATTTGTAAATTATAGGCCATTAGTGAATTTTCGCACGATAACTTCCTGAAAATTATATAACAAAACATGGCTACATATATTAAGTACAGAATTTTTAGTGAACAATTAAAAACTTTAAAAAATTATGAATTGTTTTAAACAGTCACAAGCATAGTCTGCTGATAACCATTGTTATAATAGATCATTTTATATATTATATCATATGACCAAAAATTTGATCTAATACGTAATAGCCCATTGTTACTATTTTAATAACAGAAATCAAGCCACGATAAACAAAACATAAAAGAAAAAAAAACAAAGAAGAAGAAAAATGAATGCTCCTGAAACAATAAGTTGGAATTCAGTTCAGTTCATGAAAGAAGAGCTTTTGAAGACGTAATTTCCTTTTAGATTGATGCTTCAAGGACGTAACTGCGCCATCTATTGCTAAAATCCGTAACTGAATCTTATAAACATTATGAAAACGTTTTGGTTTTTGTATTTTCTACTGTTCCGAATACATAATAATAATAATCAACATTAAAATAATTACCAACGTTCACACTATCCCCTCTTGCTTGGCTACGCAAAGTGTGTCCTTTCTTGGTCACGCTTATGCTAACACAAAATGACGCCGTCTTGAAATGACTGCTCGGAGTTCAAGTTAATGACGTCATGATTGGTGACGTTTATTCCAGACAAAATCGATCGCTACGGAATGACCATATTTGATAAACCCTTCTTTTTTGAAAAGTACTATATTAGATTTTCAAGGTTTCATAATTTTTCCTGAGCTTAAAAGTTATTCCGTTCTTAAATACAGTAAAATCTCGATATAGCGCTCCTGCTTACAGCATTATCCCGTTCTTTACGCTATTTTTATACGGTCCCTGGACGTTTTCTATGTATAATAAAAACCTCGATATAGCGCTGTCCCGCTTATTAAGCTTTTAGGTCACGGTCCCTTGATGAGCGCAATGACGGGGTTTTACTGTACATATTAATAATTTTTTTAATTCTGAATCAAATAATACGAGTTTTATTTTACATATATTGCATATTCTGACTTTTTTTTTTTTAGTTTTCGAGCTTATTATGGTAAATGAAGGTAAATTTTAGAATGTATACAAGCATATAAAGAAATATTTAAAGGTATGGAGTTTTTGGTTTAATGATGTCAGCCTCTCCTTTTTGCAGGTGTTGTTTGTTTGTATTTGGTTAGGTTATTTTTTTAGATCATATTTTGGTCGATTTTATTTTTTATTTTCATGTCATATTTACGTCCTTTATAATTTTAGTCCGTACATGAATCTAAGATTTTTAGGTCAAGAAAATACTGGCTCTTAAAGAAGTATTGGGTTGGCCAAAAAGTTTGTTGAGGTTTTTTAAGTAAGTTGACTCTGTAGCGCTTCGTTTTTTTTTTTCTTCTTTCTTATTTCTCTATTTTAAAACCATACTTTCCTGTATTTTTAATTATTTAGTTATTAATTTCATCTATTTTATATAATCATTGCTATCTCTGTTCCTTATTTGAAGCCTGTATTTTTTTTCTTCAGATTTTCAACTCAGACATTTGCTTCCGTTCGTTTTAATTTCCGCTGATCTTTTTTGTGCGTTCAGTTCGAAGTTTTTTAAGTTTCCTTTTCCGTCAACATAATCACATGTTGAATCGACCAATTAAACCCGATTAAAACAACTAAAATATCTCGAATTCGACGACAGTGGGGGAAAGTTACTCGAAAACCATCCGTTGCATAAAAGAGCAATTACTTTCGGAAGTTACGCTTCTAGGTTTTAAAAATATTCGATCAAAGCATTTTAATATAATAGCGTCTTATGAAGTTTGTTTCAAGTATTCTATAATTAACGCAATCATAATTAGAATTCCATTTGTAGGAGGATCAAAAGCACAGCGGCATCGGGCATAGCAAATATTTGATCATTTAGTATCTGAACTAACAAACCGTGAATTTGCAGTTAATTTTGTGTTATTTGTAAATAATTATTTTTGATGAAACACCACTTCCTCTTCCAATTTTATGGTTTTCAGTAATCAGACAAAAAAAAGTAGTTGACTTGCTCGGGAATATAATTGTCTTTAGCGAAATTTTCCTTTTTTTAAGCCGAAGAATTAAAAAAAATCCAATTTACATGTAATCAATATTTTAATTATTCATCCTTGTTTTTCTAATCAAACATTAATAAAACTTTCTTGCTCAGCTCATTAATCAAAGCAAAAAGTTACATTAGAAACTAAATTTTAAATACATGTAAATAAAATTTACATAAAGACTTAAATATATCCATTAACGAATAATCAGTTAACTAAAATCATATTCTAAGTTCTCATTCTAAATGAATCAGAAAAAAAAGCATTTATTCCAAAAGATAAAGAAAATGAGCTTTTTTTTTCTTTCTTGGTTTGTTGGTTTGACATTTTTCTATACATGATTCAAATTTCGCTAATGAATAATACTGCAATGAGACTGAATAACTCTGCAATTTACACAGTCTTAAAAATATTTGAGGATACTATTTTAAAAATGAAATAAAAAAATGGTTTGGGGCTACCATTTTTTTTATTTCATTTTTAACAATACCACGAAGGCCATTTAAAATTTACCGTTGAAGAAAGCAATCTCTAATCTATCGGATGGTAATCCGCAGACGACACAATGATTGATGTTTTGCTGTAAATTTCGCGTTTTAAAATGACTTGTATACAAACGCAATGTTTAGTTTCGCAAGCAAACGATAGTAATGACAGCTTTAATTTTGAATGATTCTTTGGCAATTCTCAGATTGAAAACTTTGAGTGCTCCATCTAATGAAAGCGAATAAGATGGAGTTTGAAAGCCTACAAAGCTTCAATTTCTTTTTATTGGAAATCTGCTCTGCTATTGCCATCGACATTGCTTATGAATCTAAACAAGTTTTTAACAAGTCTAACGATACATTTTTTTTCAATATCGTTATTTTGTTATTACTCTAAAATGTTGCAAGTGAGAACTTCTTGCAAACTATAGTTTCTACATAATTTTAGTTCAAACTAGGTTTGAAAACGGAAAAACTACAGAATGCACAAATTCGCAAATTCGTTTGCTTTCACTTACTGAGCCATCATCGACAGCAATCTGGGACAGCTGTTTCGTCCTTATTAGGACTCATCAACCAGATTTCCCGCTTTCGGAAGTGGGACCCGCCAGAAAGCAAGCGACAATAGAAAAATCGCTGTAACAAGTACAGAAAAATTACCTTGATCTGCTGAGCGCTGGGAACAAAAGACATTTGCTAGATCCCACTTCCGAGAGCGGGAGAAGGAACCATAGGTACTCACGCGTTCTGAACTTGATCATCGAAGCTAAATCTGGCTGATGATTCCTAATAAGGAGGAAACAGCTATCACAGATTGCTGTCGATGGTGGCTCAATGCGTGTAAGCAAACGAATTTACGAATTTGTGCATTCTCTAATTTTTCCGTTTTAATATTACATTTTATGCACGTTAAACCATCTTACAAACTAGATATTCTTATTAACATATGTTAATAAGAATATTAAATTAAATTAAATTAAATATGAATAACCAATTGAAAAGATAGCTATCTGTTATTAGAATCTTATCTTAGTTGCACAGCTACCTGTATTGTTTCATTTTCCTCAATAAAAGTGGAGTTTGACTTCTTTTAGATGCTGCCTGACTTTTCTTGCATCCTTAAATAAATTGTTTTGATGAAAAAGCCAAGAAAACGAACTTAGTATCCAAGTACATTTGGGCAATGGTTAAGTTTCTTGACGTTAGACGACCTGGTGATCGCTGTGGTTCTTCACTACAGAAGGGTTGTCGAAGCTTTAGGCTGATGTCACACTATGCGCTTTTACCGCTGCTTTGAAAACGCTCCGGTTTAAAGAGATGAGAACAACACACGTTTTTCAATGAGAGGTGTCACACTTGTGCGGTTTTGCCATCCACCGGATGCTGCCGCATCGTGTTGTGGCGTGGCGAGATGAACGCTTAATCGGACGAACACCAAAATGCATGTCGTTGTGTGCACGGTGTCACAGTATGCATAATCGCAGTGTTTTTTAGTTTTTCAATTGTTTTCATGGCCATGTTGTTTTGTTTTTTTGTTGTTTTTTTTAGCTTTCGCCATCTCAATCTTATTTTGGACGCAAAAAATATATGGTATGGATTGACTTATTGCTTGCATTCATGAGAGGCTATCAGTGTGAGAAAAGGGCTCGAAAGAATACTGTGCAATATTCGATAAGAAAATTGTCGCAATAGATTATGGATAGAAATTGGCGACATCATACACGAGAATTGGCTAGAATTCGACGAAGTAGAGAGAGATCAAAAAAAAAATTCTCATTTTATTTACTTCTATGTTGACCTATAAACATACATATAATACATAATTCATCAATTTTTAACAATAAATTAAGAAATTAAAATAGAAGAATGTTAGAAACGTTTTACGTGTACTGGATTTTTTTAAACGCATTAATGAGGCCATACACCTGATTAGTTTAAACATGCAATGAATTTATATAAAAACACAAGATATACAAAGGAATCGACGGATTTTTCAAGAATTATTTGAAAAAACCGTCTTCCGGCGATGAAACTAGTCGATTCCTTTCTATATCTTGTGCTTTTATATAAATTAATTGTTTACTGATCAGGTGTATGGCTTCATTAATGCGTTTAGAAGAATGTTGTACATTAGAAATTTTATTTGTATGTCACACAAATTCTAGAAATGAAGCACAAATAATCTTTAATTTCGATAACATCACACTACAAACAACTCTACACCTTTACTACTCGAGGAAAACTAACGAGTTCTTGCTCTGCTTTCAGGTTTGACGAGGCATTATGACTCGTAGTTGTTGTCCAATAAAACAGCATGTCTTATAGACGCAGCGGTAGAAACTGCATCAGCAAGATTGTGGCCGGACTGCCAGCTTGGTGAATTCAGAGGTTGCTCAGAATGCCTATACTTCGACCTTACCAATATCTGAGAGAAATTTCGAGTGCCGTATAGAAAAAGAGATCGGAATAGGCCTTCGATAAGAGAATTGGATGTCGACGACTTACCCTTTGTCTTGACCTTGCTATTACGATCTAATAAGACGGTGCTGATAATAATGATTCGTAAGGACAATGATACACCTCGAGAGGCCTGACAACTGCAGAAGATAATGGCGTCGTGTTTGCCGCAGACGATCGCCGTATGCGGAAAGACAGTAAAGTACAGTTTAATTGAATAAAACCATTAGAACAAGTGGTGTAATGGTGTGAGTGATGACAAGTGGTGTAATGGTGTGAGTGATGACAAGTACTTAAAAGTGCTCAGAAATACTGTTAACCATCGTACTCTCTACTACGGCAGACACCGCGAGCCTTTTTATGGGAAGTCATTACGTTCAGAATCTTCCTCAGTTCAAAGGAAACGCCTTTGTAGCATCTAATTGCTACTCTAGCCCGCTTAATCTCTGATGTTGTCCAGGCTCGATTTCTGGAGAAATTTTAGCACACAGTATGTGTACGAAGCCATGTCGTGGCGTCTGCTTGCAGTAATGTCCGGATGAATTTATAAAGTTGCAAAATAATGTTTTATGAACGTATTTTATTTCACCATCGGCAAGTAGCATTTGAAAGGCAGTTTTTTTTAAATGCGTTTTATTTTTGTCAGAGAATGTATGTCAGATGTAAGAAATGGAGGTCAATTGAGAAAACTACATGATTATATTTTAAGACCATTCCACCTGTAAACATTAATGAATTTGAGTAAAAGTAACAAATCAAAATTTTTAAACATAAGAAATTCAAAGTAAACTATAGAGGTTTTCAAAAAGAAAATAATAAAAAAAAAACATTAATAATACACTTATAATTGTTTTCTGAAAATGACTTTTTTTTTACCTTTCCTTTTATTATTTTCAAAGAAAGATTTTAATCAAAGAGTTAACAAGAAAAAGTAGGAATTCCTAAGCATGTATAAAATATTCATCACAAGCCTTTCATAAAAAAAAAAGTCTCAACTCTTACAAAAATGCAAAGTAAATGGGGTTTTTATAACCAGCCAAGAGTAATAAAAACCTGTTTTAACGAAAACAAAAGAGGCTTTGTTCGTCTCTCTGTTGTTGACCTGGTATGAAAACGGATGATCCCTAATCAATGGCAAGCATTAGGAGCACCTGGAAGTTAGCAATGGGCTGAGCCACATCCAATGGCTGTCATTTATGGAGAATCTTTCCCATGTGAACGGCGAGAAAGCCCTTTTGCGAGCCAAGAATCACGGCTCTCAGCAGCCGCTTTAATAGGCTTTTCCCACAAGAAATCAGACCGAGAGCTCTATCTACGGAGGGCCGACAGTCGGCACAAATACTTCGAAAACAAATGTTGTATCTAGATAGTTAAGGAAACTTTTCAACTAACAAAATTTTTATTACAAAAAAATATTTGAATATAAAGCTTAGAATTTTTTAGAAGAAAGAACTTATATGCTTTGTTTTCTGCATTAAGATAATTGACTAACTGCAATGAAACTGAAATTTCCTTATTACTCCATCTTTTCCAGAAAACTTTGTGTAACTCTAATAACAGGAAATGATCCTAGACAGTAGGACTTCAAAATAAAGTTTGCAGTGGAGCTATTGGATATATCTACATCAAGATCAATATGCTTTTCACCATAACGAGATTTGAATTCTGATAGTGTAGACATTGAAAAGCAATGGTCTAAAAGTCTGTTTACTGTATCGATCACTGTTTATTACACTGCAAATAAAGAATAAAATATTAATAAATATTCTTGAATTTCATTAATGAATATTGACTCTCAGTTATTAATTATTGATAAGTGAATTTACTTTTAATATTTTCTAATGAGCTTAGAATATTTTATTGTGGTCAGCTGTTAAGTAGGATCGAGATATTTGTCTCGTTTTGTATATAAGGGTTCCTTGTATAATTTAAGCGCATTGCATATGGATCCGAAAATCGGACGGCGAATCTAAAAATCGGACGTATTCTATTTCACTTAAGGGTTTTCTTAAGTGAACATTCATTTTTTATTTTCATTTATTTTAATTCTCCGAAATGAATATTCGTCTTAAGGAAACCTAAACGCTACTTTGACTTTAAGAAGAAAGTATAAAGACACAGAAGCCATTGTTTGAAATATAGTGAATTCTCCGAAATGAATGTTCATCTTAAAGAAACCCTCAAGTGAAATAGAATACGTCCGATTTTTTTAGATCCGCGGTCCGATTTTCAGATCCATGTGCAATGCACTTTAGGGAGGGCATATATTTAAGGCTATGATTATTCTTCCAGTTCTGCATATTTCTACCACTATTTCTAGTTGATGATCGTCAAAAGCACGAAACAGCTTTTAATTGCTAATGACGATACTTAATATTTTCATTAAAGGCAACTTATTATATTATCATTATACGAAAGTTACAGTTATAACAAAATATTTCCAACTTTATTCAGTTTTGTCTGTAGATTTATGCATTCCTGTTAGAATTGTTCTGAGCGTAGTTGAATGGTTTCAGCTTAATTTGATCTTGTCATGATTAACGCTGAAATATTAAATGTTTTCAGTCGGGTTTTTTCATGTAGACATAAGGCAGACAAAGACGACCAAGAGAAAAACATGCGAAGGTTGTTACTTTTTACGTAAATGGATGTGCTACAAATGCCTCTTAATCTAACTGGGATTGGAATCGTGGTGGCTAGGAGATTTATTACATTGCAAGAATTTCATCTGCTTCAGGCAGAAAAGATTATGAAAGATTTATCATAGGTATAAAAACTTGTTAAAGTTTATTCTATACTGTAATGCATTGGTTCTCAAGCGATAGGGCGTAACCTCTCTAGAGAAGGAATAGAGTCTGCATTAGACTTATTTTTTATTTTATAATTTAGTAGTCTGAAATTGAGATTTTAATTTCGCATGGTGAACTTCTCAAATTTATTTGCGACATGTTGTGATATTTCTCAGGTTACTCTGATTCTGATACTGTGGTTTTTATTTTGAATATGCAAAATTGGAAAATGCAGATTTTTGACCTTTTTTTGAGTTTTAGAGCATACTTTACTAAGTAAGAATATAACTAAGCATTTTTGTCTTTTATGCAGGATATTTAAGAGAAAAGGTTTTTTCAAAAGTTGAATCGGTTTTTGTTTAGTGCCATCCTTTGAATACCTTTTTTAATCATAAAACTTTTAATTCAAAAATTTTTAAGTAAAAAATGCATGCATTGTATACATCTAACGCGTGAGCCCTAATTAGCTATTCAACATTTATTACTCGTCAGAATGGTAATTAAACTTGACAACAATATAACTTACAAGGACTGAAATGATTTAACTAAAATGAATAAGATGAAATGCAATTCTTTGGGGTTATTATTTTTCACTGTAATTGCCGATTTAGTTATAAACGTGCTAACGACAATGCTTCCATTCGTTTGATCTTAAACTAGGTTGGACAGTATTATCAACTACCCTCGCTACCCTGTACAAGTAAAAGTCTTTTGGTATAACAATCAATAACATTCTTTACAATAGATATTTCTGATTGAATATTTGAATATTTTAATAATAAGTGTTTTTGTAAAAGTTCTCAATTTTTTTTTTTTAAATAAGAAGAAACTGCCTGAATGACAATTTAAAATTTTTTATACAAAATATTCTTTTACTGATAGAAGAAATAGCCTTTCAGACAGTGGACTCCGTATTTGACTGATATTACTTGAATTGGAATATCTATTAAATACGGAGTCCACTGTCTCAAAGTATTTCATCTATCAGTAAAAGAATATTTTGTATAGGAATTTTAATTTGTTATTCTGGCAGTTCTGGATTGGAATCCTAGAACTGGCATAGATAATTATGTTTATTTCCTGTTTTAGCCTCTTTTCTTTCTGTTCTCCTTTTTGTCTGAAGTCTTTGTAACTTTCTGTACAAGAGGCGTCAAACTGCCAGAATACAAGGGTAATATATCCACGGTGTATTCTTTAGCATAAGAAATAAAGTAGCGTAAATATTTTTTTAATTATCCACTAAAATTACATCTTATTTGAAAGGAAGAGAGCAAGAGATCTCATGGTCAGTGAAAACGACGCGCATCATATTTAAAAGTTTAACCACTACTTCAATGGAATGAATGGTAAGTATGTCGCTGTTTATCATAAGATTTAAAATTCAGTAAAATGCATTCTGCACTCTGATATGTTTTACAATTCTCAAGAAGATTGGCTTCAAAAGTACATTTAATCTCCTGGAGGATCTTAGACATCCATCAGAATATTTACTCTCATAAATAATTTGTTTGAAGAATAGGTTGTGAATGTATAAGAAGAAACATAAATAATGAAAAGAAAAAAATTAAGCTAACATATGTACATTACTATATATTTTCATAACGCAAGTAATAAAACATCAAAAGTATTCCCATTTTGTTTCCATTTAAAATTTTAATTATTTAATTAAATCTAGTTCAACTTATGTAGTCTCGTGAGATGCCTCTTTGCTGGCAATTCTATTGAGATCTTATGAATTCCTACGCGTCTTGTCTGATGCATCTTTTATGAGTAATAATGTTTCGAAGAAAGAAGGTTTATGATTTTTGTTAATCACAATCTCATAACGTAACTCATTTAAAAAAAAAAGTCTTTTAAAAATATTTAAATTTTTAAATATTTTTTATTTAAAAAAAAATAAAGATAAATAAACAGGTTTTTGTTTAAAAATTAATTTGTACGCTTAAGTTTTGGTTTAGTGTAACCTGTTCTTTTTTAAGGGGCCTCAAAAGTTTATTAATACCTATATTTAATGATTTTAAAACATCCCTCAGTAACTTACCCAAAATACAAATACCACCCTAATTATTTACATAATGATAAAGGCTGTTATTCACGCCAGCTATACATTTTACCTAGACAGGTCTATTTTATTTTTCAGATGTTTTGCCAAATAAGGTAGTCTACATTACACCATTTAAAAAACGAAACAGAAGAAAGGGAGTGAAATAGAATGTTGAGAGTTCAATTAGCTATAATTATTAGCTATATTTAGCAAGTCAACCATGTAACAACTCCAGTGTTTGGAGCCAACCATCGGAAACGAGGAACCATTTGGACATTTAGGAATTAATTTTACCATGCTAGAATTGGCCTTCTATAACTTTTTGATTTAGTACATAGATGATTGTTTATCGATCTCGGTAACAGTTGCCAAAAGATCTTCCTATTAGCAGTTTTTGGCCTTAATCTTCTCATCTACGGTCTAATAAAATACCTTTTGACCATTTAATTTTATCTAAATGCGGTTTTTTGGTAAAATAAGTTTTAATTATCGTGATGAAGGTTCTTAAAGGCAATGCAAGCAGCCAGGTTTTGATTTTTGATTCTTCTTTAGAAGTATAAGTTTCTGTATTTATTTCTGTACTGTATTTATAGATATATTGAGACATTTACATGTTTATTAATAATATCATGGAATCCATAGCCTTAACCTATAATTAAAATTTCAGTTTCTGAGAATATTTTTCGTTGGTTTTCATGAAACGGATAGTGAAACTTAGTTTAACGAAGGTATATGGTTTACATTTTGATCAGGGGCGACATATGGATAGGTGTACTCTTGTATTTGAATTATAATGCTTTTTTATTCCAACTCTTCGATACAATTAAAGAATATACGTATTTTAGATCCTTACTGTTAAATAGCACTATTATACCTTAATTTTCAGTTTTTAATCTTATTTTTATTGAAAGGCGCTGAGTTTTAAGAAAGGGGAAAGATTTCAAAAGGAGAACAAATGTGTCTTAGAAGTGAAAGTTATTTTTTGATATATTTAACCAAAATTAAGTTTTTACCAGTGACAGAAGTAAGGGCAATTTACTACTTCTCTAAATGGAAAAAAAAATCTTTATTTTACAGTAGTGCTTAGGCCAACTCAAAATCCAAGATTTTATAGAGAAATGCCATAGCGTAACTCTGCTGGAACTTCTTGAACACAATGCTTTTTCCAAGGCGTAAATGCAAGTTCTTTTGGGAAATTGTCTGAACTGCATGACGGGATAAACCATTTTCTCCAGACCCCGAAGCCAATGATGTCTAGGGTCTGTCGGCAGCCCAAACAAACATCCTCGTTTTCTTGTGTAGAGCTGTTGCGAAGGTAGACGTTTATTGAACGGAGCTCAGAAAGCCGAATAAAGAATAACAGCTGTGCTTACTACCTATTGCAATTGACCTTTCAGAAGTAATCAATAACATTAAGGAAATATGCTGACAATGTCGAGGCAAGTTTAAATGATATTGATTAAATATTAAAAAAAGTGGGGGTGGGGGGGCTAGCCGCATTTCTAATGTAGGCACGCTTGAAAATCTTCGCTGTTTTTTTTCTACAGTCTCCATTCCTTGACATCCAAATCTCAAAATTATAGAAAAGTAATAAATACCGATCTAATACTATAGTAGTTTTCAAAAAAGAATGGTTTGCCATTTACGGTCATTATGTAGCGATCGATTTTGTCTGAAACAAACGCGACCAGTCATGACGTCTCACCTTGAACTCCGAGCCGTCAGTTCAAGATGGCGTCGTTCTGTGATTGCTTAAAAAAAGAAAAAAAATGACAATTAATAAAAACATTTTCAATAAAATAACCTTAAAAACATACAAAATTATTAAAATAATAATAATATATAAATATATTCGTTACTGTAGAAACTACAGAAACCAGAATGTTCTCGTGATGTTTATACGATTCAGTTACGAAGTTTGGCAATATATGGCACTGTTATCTCCTGGAAACATCAATCCATCAGTAAATTACGTCATCAAAAGCTCTTATTTCATGAATTGAACTGTAGTAAGATTGATGTTCAACACAGATTTCACATTCAGATATCCCATCCAAAAAGTACGAAATCATACTTTTTCCTAAATAAAAAAAGCAAACCAATTGTGCTACTTGTAAGAAAGATTCATAGATTCGGGAGACGTCCCTAAATACGAGAAAGACTCGTATTTCTGAACGTCTTTCTGAACGCAGGGGATATTTTAGAAGAAAAGATTGTTATAGATGTGAATTGGGGGAATATTGTTGAACATTTTGTCATAATCCTATAAAGAAAGTTCAAATTCTTTATTTTGAAAATGATGATAAAAACTGGAAAATTAGAGAAGCCCTAAGTATTCGAATTTTAGATTGCACCAATAGAAGTTTTACAATTGATAACATCTTTATATCTTTGGCAAGAAAGACAATTCGTAATTTAAATAATACACAACGTTGTATTAAGTTTTAGTGCGCATAAATTTTTCAACTGTTATTTAATTTCCTTTAAAATTGTTGTAGGCCTACTTGTATTTCTCGTTAATGCTATGTTCATTTTGTTATTCATATGTTTTCTTTTCTGATTTTGGCATTTTTATTCTAAGATTTTGCTTGATAAAGATGTCGCGTAAAGACTTTTCCGCTTTATAATATATATATATATATATATATATTTTGTTGAAGTAAAATTCGAAAAGCAAACCTTCCATATTATCTGAAATTTGATGCTTTAAAGAATGGGATATTAATTTCCACCACAAATGAAACCAATATTTTCTGATCAACATCGCTTAACTAGGTTGTATGGATGATTTCGTATGTTTTATTCATTTTTTTAAAAAGAAAACACAATTCCTGCATGAAATAGTTTTTTAACGACGGACATGTTTATTTCGCAAGGACTAAGATTTATTACTGATTTAAGTGCTATATAAATACTGTAGAGAGAAATAAAATTTCAATAACAAACGAAATTTCTAGAACGTTTTTGTTGCAATGATGAGCAAGTTAGTCTTCTTTTTGATGTAAAGCACGATATATAACGATTATAGTATCTATTTGTGAATATACTGTCAATGTAATTGCATACAAGACTTTCATTTTGAAATGATAAACACAATCTTATTATGGTAGTCCGGGGATTTCGAGGGTTTCGATGAAATAACTTTAGGAAAAAAATTCTTCATTAGAACTTGCGAAAATCACTGTATCGTGGGGGATTCAAATAGTCTGATTTCTAGGATGTTTTCATTCATGATACTTTCTATGTCTAAAAGCTTATTGTCATTAGTTTTGTTAAAAAATGAAATGAAAAGATTCATCAAAACATAATTTGTTTTTCCCTAGTTAGTTTAGTAGATTCGTAGATTAATTTTAGGGATAGCTTAATTGAGTTCCAACATTCGTATCTTAAGTAACTCAACGTAGAGGTGCATTAAATTTCAGATTAAAACTTTCCCCATATTGCCTAGTATTATTATAGCATAATTAATAAAGATTTGAAAGGCTGTTTTTTGGAAAGGCTCAATTTGATCTTTTAATATTAACAATAAGAACTGTAAATATATATTTCCTTTTAAGTTGGAATTACTGATAGCGTAAATTTATTAAATAACGATAAAAACAAATAACTTAAAGATGATGGAATCAAAAATATTACGTTAATATGTAATTTGATCTTGAAGAGTCTCCTGTTTCTGCAGATAATTTTAAGGACATTTGGTTTATTTTCATTTGGTTTATTTTTTACTTAGGTCTAAGAACTTAAACATCTCTAGCAACCTTTTGAAATCCGAATATTCCTTTCCTTCTGTTTTTAAGTGATATACATCGTCCTCCTTTTATTCTATTTTGTAAGAATAATTACAAATAGGAAAGAATTAAGAGAGCTAGAAGTGAATCTAAACTTTTCTTTATCACAAATGAACATGTTCTAACATTTCCCAATGTTAAAATTGAAAATTCTTATTAAAGTCATGTATAGCATCTAAGATATTACAGTGATAGCTTTCTTTTTGATTTGAAAAATAAGATCAATATCTTAAGGATTATTGTATGCCAAAAAAAATCTCGCTAGTAGGCAATGACTTATGCTGATAAGGGATTGAAAAAAAAAATGGATCAAGTGGCTCAGTTGAGAACGATTTGTCTGCGGGCTGAAGGAGCCGGATTACTCCTCGTTCAGACGGCTCTCACTATCGTTTACTCAGCCCTCTGTTAAATGGATTACAGGAAAGTAAGAGTCTTCAGAGAGGGTTAGTGATTGCAGGACCTGTATTGCTCTCTAATGAAGAGTAAGTCGTATTGTTGTAACCTAGGTAAAGAGAAAATACAAAGATTACGAATAATGCTTTAATGTCTACTAGAAAAACCGGTTTTCTAAGTCAGACAATGCTTTTAATTAGAATTCACTAAAGAAGTTATTTAGATTGTTTTTCAATGTATTTCTATTTTATGGTTGTAAGTTTATGGGAGTAATTAGTTCTGGTTCGCTGGCACTGGCTCTATGGGATTCTAAGCATCTCATTTCAACAGTTTTAATTCACTGCTTTCTACTTATGTGTTCTGTGCAGAACTGTGCTTAAATCCCTGTGAAATTTTTGTAATCATTCAATCAAACATCGCAATCATTTAACAAAGCTCTTTAACAGCCAATCTTGTTCAGTTCGGTGCTTCTGAAGACCTTGCGGATGAAATGAAGTCTGCAAGGACTATCAAGGAATTTCACTCAAGCATAAACAATCAGGAAAGTCTTGTCTGACTTCGGAGACCATTATTCGTCTAATGGGTTGTTGGATGCTTTCTTTCAAATAGATTCAAGTGATGGTTGCCAAGCTTACAGCAACTATCAAGAAGCTCTCACAGAAGCAAATTTATTTCCTTACATTATCATCTTTTTTTTTTCTTTCTTTTTTGCTTTTGCTAAAAAACACAAATAAATAA
>JAFIDM010000004.1:32057436-32068382 GCA_023159025.1 Thereuonema tuberculata | reverse complement strand
AACTAGAAAATTGAAACTCACCTTTTAAAAATTTAGATACCTTTTAATATAAAAAAGCAATTCAGATTTAGATAGTATTTGTCATTACCTCATTCTTTATTCTTTCATTTTTTTGTATAGCTGAGTATCTTTTTTATTTCAAAATTCCTTGAGAAAAATTAGCAAAAAATAAATGAAGCAAATGCTTTAAATAAATTTATTAAAATAAGCTTATCTAATCGCAATTTTCTGTTATATTCTGAATTTAAAAGTAAAACCTATTATAAATAAAGCAAAAACTTTAATAAATGAAGTAAATACTTCAATGAAAGGCTTTAATACAAATTTATGTACTCGCAATTTTTCTGTCACATTCTGAATTTAAAATTAAATTTCTAACCTCTTCCATAAATTATAAGCACTATATTATTCATTATTATTAAAGTAGCAGGTAAACATATTTCAATTAATAAGGTAAAATTGAAATTAACTATTCAATAAGTTCATTGGAAATATTTACATTGAAAGCGTAAACGTATCAGCTTAAAGGACATTTGTGATAAAACCATAGATTTGGAATTCATAGTGTTGTGTTCGCTTCCACCATTTTTCTGTTTGTTTTTTTCTTCTTCAGAAAAAAAAAATCGTCAGGAATATTAAGAAATTCATGAGAGGAAATTGACATAAAGCTGCCAAATTTCATGGTAATGGACCAAAAAGAAAAACCATTTGCAGGCCTTTTCTTGCACCTTCTGCACGAATGCGAGCGAAATCTGTCGACGATGCAAGTTATGATGCAACGGCCGTAAGAAAAGGTTGCGATCGCTTCGATGGCACCGTAGATCTCCATACGCCTCTCTTTCATTCCTATTATTCTAATGGCTGCTTGGAAAACGATCCTCCTCCGTTTTCCTCCCCCTCCTCCCCCTCACTTCTGCACAGACCGTTGCTTCTGAGGCCGTTAGTAAGATGGGTTCTGGATTATTAAGTGTTCTGCGGCACTGGCAGTGTTTTCTACAAAAGTGGAATAGAACTGTACTTTCAGAAATGAACACTAGCTTCTTTCATGCTCTTATGAATCTGAAACAAAAAAAAAGTCTCCCTCAAAAGAATGAATACGTTTTTTTTACCACTTCTTTCTGGTATGATTTTTCTTTTTCGTGAGCCTATTTCCATTTGCCTGCAGGAAAGGAGAGAAAAAGCAGTACAAACTGAGATTAACCGTCCGTCTGCACTTGGTGGCACAAGATTAGATAAATATAATGAAATGGAAGTTACCACCTACGAGATGTATTCAGGCACCCGAAATGCAGATGCACGCTAAGTAGATCTTACAAGAGAAATCATACCCTCAAAAATATGGAAGCTTCTGGTAGAAAATTAATATTATTTCTTCTAAATTAAGAAACTAAACAAAAATCTGTTAGAATAATTAAAGTCTTCCACTGCACAACAGTTCTGTTTTTTTAATTTCGCTTAGTTCTAAAGCCTTAGATTTGATTTTTCTTATATATTTTTAGACAGATTTTGAAACAAAAAAAAAAGATAATCTGCTATTGTCCAATCATCCAACATAATTATATTTACGTTTTTCAGATTAATTTTTGTTTTTCCTCATGATTTTCAAACTAAACACACTCGTTCATTGATATAGCAGCTTGTTTTATTCGAAAATTCGCGTGCAAAATGCAATTTTCTTCCGTAATAATCAACTGAACACGTAAAGTCTTTTCTAATGAACTTGAATAGATTTCTTCTTTCTTTGTGAAACCCTTATATCCGCGCATCATGCTTTCCATAAAATTTGGTATGTTGCTAATTTACGGTCCAACTTATTATTCAGGCAGATTTATTTGGCCTCCACCTCCTTCAAAAATTGATCCTCGTAAGCCCTCCCTAAAATTGCTTCACTGTTTCCTTAAATTTATACCATTTTTATTTATTGTCCATTTTAAAATACGAACACGAGAACCCTTATAATATTTTGTTTTTCTTTAAAACATTTCAAATAGTTTGTTTAAAATAAAACCTTTTTTCAAAATGATTTTTTTTTTATCTAATAAATATAAAGTTTATCAAACAAAACAACTAAAGCAATGCTCTGTGATGGATATTTGAAATATATGTAAAGAGTTAAAATATTTCATTGACTGATAGTTTTCTCATATAGTGAATATAATCAATAAACTGTAAAACTTCTCAACGATATAAAATTCAATTCTCGATGCTATTTACAAAATTCTGTTTTCTTGACTGTTGAATACAGCGCTTATGTTTGATTTGGTGTGAGTTACTATCGTTCGAAGTTAATAGCTTTACAATATCTGCTCAAGATTGGCTGAAAAGTTTTAGGCCTTGCAGCAGAGTTGAAAAATCAACTCTTAACATTATGGAAACTTCGCGAAGCATCGCCATAAACATCAAAGCGGTTAGCAGTAAATAATGCCTAAGGACTTCATCTGAATAACCTAAGACGAAAATATATACCTAAGATGCCGCAACTTACCTTCCTTCGTAAATTTCGAAAAGATTAAAGACAGAATGTAGAAAGAAAGACAGAAAGAAAGGCAGTTTCCACACTTTTAGAAAAGAGGTATGTAGAAGGAAAGTTTGAACACACAGAACATATTAGATCGATTACCTATCTTTGTAAATATCCATTCTCAGTTACTGAACCTTGTTTTCTTATTATATCTGATATTTAATAAAAAAGGGACAGGGTTAAATCCAAGACATTTCGTCAGACAAATGCCCGTTTGACTTTAGACGAAAACACACCAGTTCCCATTTTACGAAGTTTGGAAGACCCTAATGGGTGTAGCTGTTGCTAGAGAGAGAAAAATCTCGTTCTTCCAGTTGAGGAGAGAACATTTTTATCACTTATGCTCTCGGGCCTAAAAATAAATAGCAAGGTAATGTTTTAGATTCAACTTAAATTTTTGTAAACACAAGCAGATGCAAGGGAGAGTTTTGTTGAATCTGTAAGATGGATAAGGGAATGATACCAATATTTGACTACGGATCTAGATCATTCGAATCCATATTTAAAATCAAATCACTTGTATTCAAAAACAATTCTCCACATGGAAAATATTTTGAAGAATTAAATTTATTTCAATAAAAAAAAAAAACATTCTTACATCCTTTACAGAAAGTCTAAGATAAGATATACACATCTAAGATAAAGTATCCTTTCTTTTCATCAATTTTCCTGAATTAGAAGCTTCATTAGGTTTTGGTTATCCGACTCGATTAAGCTCTGATGTAAGACAAAATAACTAATATTTCCTTATTTTCACTTAATCGTATTGTTAATTACCACAAGAATAGAATAAAATTTCTAAATGAATTGGCTAGAGAAACTTGAAATGCCAATTCATTTAGAAATGTAAATGTATGATCCAAAACTGAATACTAATGATTATTTATTGAAGAAATTGTGTTTTTCCTGCTGTAAATTGAATCTTTTCCACAAGACACCAAGTGATCAAATGTTTTCTCTCGCTTAGTCTAGGCGCCACTGTTTTGTAATTAGCAGAATTTTTTTGAACATTGAGGAACCGAATTGTCTGCAGCTAACTAAAATTTCAAGAATAATATTTCAGTATTTCAACTTCCTCTCTCATAAAGAAGTTTACTGATCTGCATGAAATTCAAAACTGTGCATGGTCTTAACAAACGTTGAGTATATCATAGATATATTTTGAAACAGCTTTAGGTAAAAGCTTTGTCGAAAAAGCGAAACCGGTCATTTTGTCATGTATTTTTAATGGTTATAACTTTTGAAAGTTACTACAGTGGCTGCGTTGGCATTTTTTTTAAAACAAAGCATTAACATTTCTTTGTAATAATTAATTTTGAAATTACAGAATATAAGATAACTATATAACAGTATTAATTAATCTTACAATTATTAGAATAAAAGCTCTACTATGAAATGGGGAAAATAAAACTTGGACAAAATCCTTAAATCTTCTGAAAAGGAAAGAAATACAAAAAATAAAATAACCAATTTTTGTTTTTTTTGGATATCTTTAAATTCAACGTAAACTAAAGACTTTAGTTTTTACATTGTCTCATTATTATAAAATAAAATTCTAAATGATGAACAATTTCTTTTTTCTTATCTGGACTGTTTTCGTGTTCTTCTTTTATTTTTCCTTGGAGATGTTCATTTGTAACTCTGGGTTATTCTCCCCAGACTTTCACAGAACACCACTGGACAGACGATAAGTGGATTAACAGGGATTAGCAGAACTCATTACATATCAAGTCCAATTGATTTGAGGTTTAAATCAGTCCCTTATCGCTCCAGGAATCATTAGGAGTTCTATTTGTTTGAGAGCAAACAAATATATAACAGAGAAGAGAGAGTCTTTTACTGTGTCAATAAAACAACTGGTAAGAGAAAAAAGAAGTCAAATCCCTCTAAGGTTCGAAGCAGATTAAGACAACTGCTGCATAAGCAAATAAACAAATAACAAGCATTCGAATAAAATAAAATAAAATAAAATAAATAACTAAATAAATAAGAAATTTCTCAATATTTATTTTGAGAATGTCACTTAGGCATATATTCATTTTTGTGTGATATTTTTTACAGTGAATCAGATTATTATAGAAAAACTTTCATAACTTCCTTGAAATTATATGTACTACCGTAAAATACTCTTGTGACAACTCATTCATTTTTCATGATAAACATATAAATTACAAAATTCACCTTATTTCTTAACTACTCCATAACTTAATACAGGAATATTTCGAACTCCTTACCGGAGTTCTTCTTCAAGCCTTTTAATGGGAAAAGAAAAAATTATTTTATTTATGTTTGAATTTTGAAGGAGAAAGTTTTCTTTTCCCATTTAAAGACTTGAGGAAGAATGTCGGATAAGGAGTTCGAAATATTCCTATGTGAAGTTATGGAGTAGTTAAGAAATAAAGTGAATTTTGTAATTCCTGTGACAACTGTTTATTCATATTATTTCGTTATCTCTTAGCGAGATAACTTCATCAGATGATAAAGATAGAGATAATATATCCCTCTTCTTTAAAATTCATTTACATAAAAAGAATTTCATTAACAATCAATACAGTAGCTATTATAATAACAATGGTTTTAAGTTAAAATACAATAACATCAATATAATGGAATCAATAAAATTGCGTGAATATTCATGAATATATTCATGCAATTTTATTGATTCCATTACATTATTGTATTTTAACTTAAAACCATTGTTATTATAATAGCTTTTACATTGATTGTTACTGAATTTTTTTTATGTGAATGAATTTAAAGAAGAGAGATATAATTATTGTCCCTGTCTTTTTCATTCATCTGACGAAGTTATCTCGCTAAGAGATAACGAAATATTATGAATAAAAAGTTGTTACAGGAGTATTTTACGGCAGTATATATAATCAGATTATTGTTAACCACAGAGTTGAAATTGTAAGTAATACAGAATGATCTTTCATTGCTCGAAAAATCAACTTTACATTTATTTCAAACTCATTGATAATAAAGAATGTTTCATTAATTAGATAAATTGTTAAATAAAGTTAAATCACTCTGTACATATATCAAAATATTTTTTTGTAAAACATTGCTTTTTCTACAGTAAATAATGATATGATTAAAATTGTGAAGATGTTATGAACGTATGTTACAATGCTGTGCATATGATATTATCTAAGTTTATTTATTAAAGTTTCAAATTTAACGAATTTGTAGTACATTAAATTGCCTGAGTGGGTACGGTAGCCGAGTGGTAAGGGTGCTTGGCTGCAGGCTTGGAGGTGGCTGGCGCCTCGATACCTGGCCTCGACGGAGGGCGGAGATTTCCAGGCTCCATTCTCCTCCTAACGGGTCCTAGGGCCTACCAAGCCATCTGTAACATGGGTATCGGGTTACTCTCCCGGTGTACAGGCGGGTGAGCCTACCTCAGTTCCGGTAACTGAAATGTTGGAGCCTTACCTTCAATATCACGATGAAACCTAGTGGGTTCGTGTGGGATACACCTAACCCTAACCTAAGTTGACTGATGGTCAGCCTTATGTCTGACAGAACTTTTATATTTATTTACTGTAGAAGAAATGATTTAAAAACATCTTAAATAAATTACAAAATAAAAAATATGATTAGATAAATCATTAAAAAATATATATTACAGCTATTAGAGAAATACTTCTGAATATACTGTAAATATCCTTTCTAAGCCCAATTTCAAGTTGTAAAAGTTTTCTTTGTATTTTGTTTTCTTCTTTTTGATAAAATAAAAAAAAAAATTTTACAGTAATTTTTCTTCTATTTTTATTTAAAAAGGAAATTTCCGAATATTTTATTTAAACAAAAAAGATATGCTTCTCATGGTTATTTCGAGCAATGATCTATTAAAGATCTATTGATCTAAAGGACTTTTAATTATAGGCCATTCTCTCTTCTAACATTTCATTATTATTATTATTATGCTTGTATGTTTCAAACCTTGGGTTTCCCCAGCAAAAACAATATGGCGGGTCAAGGACCAAAGCACATATTGCCAAGCGTAAAGACGTGTGCAAGAATGATTAGGGATGTGTGGTTGTGTCCATAAATTTTCTAACTATGCGTGTTGTGTTGAGTATTATAGCCTTCTACAGTTGCCGTGCTGGCGTGGTCGTGCGGTCTCGGCTGCGGCCAGCCGTGGCGTCCAATGCGCCAGCACCTGGGTTCGAATCCCGGTCGTGGCATGGTTGTTTCTTTCGTCTTCTTCTGTGTGTTGTGTCCGCTGGGGACCCGAAATCTGCTCTGTAGGTAGTGGTCGCCATTTGTCTTCTATATGTTACAGGCTATAGCCTTCTACAGTTGTGCATAAGTGTTTTTGTTAAGTCCTAGTGTTCTGAGACTGTGGTGCAAAGTGTTAGGTACAACACGTACTCGATCCTGCCTCCACTGCTTCTGGAGCTCGTGTGCTAGATCTGTATATTTACTGATCTTGTCTGCTTGAGTTTTCTGCATATTCTTGCAATATCAATATCAATGAGATAGGTCTGTTTGTAGAACTTATCAAAAAGTGTGATGTCAGGTCTGTTGTGATGTATGGTTTTGTCTGTGTGAATGGGACGATCCCAGTACAGTTTATGTGAGGATGACTCTAATAACACTTTGTGGTATGTACTTGTAGTAGGGAACCGTGTTCTTAATAAGTGAATGTTTGTGTGCTAGCTGTTGATGAACAATCGACGCTACCTGATTGTGTCGGTGGAGGTAATCTGTCTGGGAGAGAAGGGGACAGCCAGATATTATGTGGTCGATCGTCTCATGCGTAGTGTGGCATTTCCTGCATTTATCGTCATGTGTGTTTGCGTCGTGTAGGATGTGTTTCTTGTAGTTGCGTGTGGGGATGACTTGGTCCTGTATCGCGAACCCTTCGGTCTCATGAACCCTTCGGTCTCCCCAAACAGCTCGTCACTTGTCAGCCATCTGTTCGACGCTTCCATGTCGACATGAGGCTGGCTGAGTTCGTAGTGATGTCTTCCATGGAGTTCCTTACGAGCCCATGATTCACGCAGCTGCTGAGAGTGGGTGTTAGGGGTGGTGAGTGTTGGAGAAAGGTTTTCGAGGTCCAGAGGTGTGAGGCGTGTGTCAGCCTTGACAATGGCTGAGTGGAGTTAGGAGTCTTTTGTCATTACATTACAAACTTTGAATGAATAGATATTCTAAACAATGAATACAAAAATGTTATTCCAATTATTGTCCCAAAATTATTTTTCAAAAATTGAACAGTGAAACAAGTTCCTTCAAACTCAATTTCTGAATTTCAGGAATTAAATATGCAAATATTTTAACTTCTTTAAAGTTAAGGATTAAGAATTTTAGAAATAGGAAATAATTATAATTTATCTCTTTCGCCTCCACCATATTATGACTCTTCAATAAATAGTAATATTTCATGATTTTATTCATTCCTTGCAATTTTGCAACTCCTGGATTCCTAATAAAAAGCTAAGCTTCACTACAACAGAATAGCTTCTGGAACTAACAGCACCGAAAACCAAGGTGGGAACAAACGTTGAATGAAGGCACCAGTGACGTGTTTCAATCTTTTACTGTAATTGGTTGGACAATAAGACAACGTCCTTCTTGTCTTATCAAACACGTTTACGGCAGGCATGTTCAAAATGCAGGACAACATTGACTCGTATTTCCGTTAGCTTAACTATTTTTCAATGTGATATCACAGAGTTGCTGCTTTAAAATATCTAACCTCTAATCTTAATTCACCCAGAATGTCTTTATTTCATGTCTTCTTCTTTAATCGACAACGGTCAAATTTGGACCACGAGCTAGCCCTATTCGTCGGGTAATTGGAATTTGAAGAAGGTCACATCTCGTCCAGAAATAACCCAGAGATTATAAGTCCCAGGGAGAAACGGACGAAACACAGAAGAAGAAACATCCATGGCCCACGCCGGGATTCAAACCCAGGTTCCGACACATCGACCACACGGAAGACCACCGTCTAGACCGCTCGGCCATATTTCATGTCTACATTGCAATTAAATAATATTATGCTTCCAACTTATTCAAAATATTTACTATTTCTGAATAACGGTTTCTATTCTTTTTTTTTTAAATTTAAAGAACTTTAATTATTGCGGAAGGAACTAGGTGCTAAAAATATTAGGTTCTAGACACAAAGAATTACTTCCACTATGTTTGGGGAGGGGGCTATCCTACTTTTTGTAAGAATTTACGATAGATTTTCTTTTTTAAACTCACGCTGTTTTTGTTGACGTTTTAATGAAAAATTTCAAAAACGTTTTGGTATTATGAAATTCCTGGCATACTTCTTCCGTGTCTGGAAAGAAAAGTTTCTTCACAACTCGGTAAAATTAAAAAAAAAAGAAGGAAAATTGATTCCATGCCAATTTAGGCAAATTGCATTTTCCACTATATAAATTGACTAGATAGCTTTTAGATCTTTCCAAATTAAATCTTAAAGCAAAATTATGTTGTCTGTGATCTAAATCTTTTCTTCTTTACTGCGTGTCATTTTTTTTGTCTGAAATTTGATTAAAACTAACATCGGAAACAAGTGTTTTCCAAATCAAATTCCCATTCCTAGAATCGATTGTTCTTAGTCAAATAAACAGAAGATAATGGAATTTGGAATTGAGTCTATAACGTTAAAGGTTCTGTAAATAACCAGTTATTAATTTTGGAATTTATTTTTTTCCAATTAACTTATTTGTCATTTTTCATCTACATTAATTTTGTTTGAAATATCTTTTCAATAGAATTAAAAAAAAGAAAGTATTTAAAAAGAAATGAAAATATAAAATTAAAACATATAGGCTTGCTTTAATAAAAAAAAGTACCGGTAATTATAAAATAAATATTTTTAATATACTGCTTTTTTTTTATCGAATAGTCTTCCTATCTAATGAGGCTGGAGAATAGCTAATTGTTTTAAAGATGAACTTTTGTTTATAGCAGTAAATGCAAATTTCCCTAATGTTTCACTAAAGGGAATTTATAATTTGTGGAGAGATCTGTTCAGTTAAAATGCACAAAGCCAATTCTCGCATAATATCTTGAAATTATAAATTCTGCAGAAAGTAATCTTCAAAATATGATTTTAAAACGACTGTCAAGCGGAGCTTAAGTTTGCTAGTTTTATTGTAAAAATCGTGCTCCAGTCACAGATTGTTTTAATTAATTTTTTTAATCATTAAATTTTTTAGACCAATATCACGTTTTTTTAAAAAAATTTTGAGGAAAAAGAAAAACTAAAAATAGTAAAGTAAAAATACATTACCTTCTTTTTTAGCTAAATTTTGTACTGTTTACTTTTCTTTCTTCTCAATTTTCGGGAGTCTGTTGAGGATTCCTGTTTTCCGTATTCTTTTTCTTCAATACTTAAGAATTGAACATAAATAAGTATTTACCATAAGTCTTCTTAATTCTCCCTCTTCTAGACATTCTATATATTGAAAAGTCTTCAAATCTTCAAATAAAACAAAAATAAATGTATAAAACAATACATTTATTAAAATAAATATCTCTTAATTTTCGAAAAGACATGTCTTCTTTTCTTTTTCAAAGCCTAAAAAACAACAATACGTTACAAACAAGTATAGGAAAACGATACATATGTGAAACATTCATGAAATTGTATTGTTACAACAATACTTACAAATGTTATTCTCCTAATTCTTCAATTTTCACCTTATTTTTACAATTTGAAATACTTATATTGTTAAACTCTTTGGCCATTTCCACAATAAATTTGTTTACATTAACACTTTCATTTCTATTTATATTCATCTTTTTGGTATTCCTAATTAGTAGACTTTCCATAGTTTTCCTCGTTTTACAATCTTTTTCAATACATAAAATTTTGATTTAATTTTTTACACAATGATTTTTTTTCATACAATGTTCAGCAAATTCAGATTTTTCCTCTAATTTGTTTTTTATGTATGAATTATGTTGCAATGCCCGTTCTTTTATTGTTCTTTTGGTTTCTCCAAGATAGAACGCATCACAAATCATGCATTCTATTTTGTAAATAGCCCCCATTTCCCCTTTTTTGTCACTGGTATTTATTTTATTACAAATAATACTTTTTATTTTATTATCCATATAGATCATCAAGCAGTGAAGAAGATTACAAATTAGAAATTGATAAAATGAAAACAATTCTAATGAAAAATGGATATACTGAAACTTTTATCAATAATAGTATCCAAAAGTTCAACACATTCAAAATAAAGGAATTGGATATGGATAAGGAAAGAAAAAAAGTGCTTATCCCTTACCTAAATAAAAATAGTATTGGACTGCAGAGGATTTGTAAAAACTTTAACATACATATAGGTTTCTATTATAGTAATAAAATAAAAAATATTATTTGTAATAAAATAAATACCAGTGACAAAAAAGGGGAAATGGGGGCTATTTTGTAAATAGCCCCCAT
>JAFIDM010000004.1:32035960-32057336 GCA_023159025.1 Thereuonema tuberculata | reverse complement strand
GGGCTATTTACAAAATAGAATGCATGATTTGTGATGCGTTCTATCTTGGAGAAACCAAAAGAACAATAAAAGAACCGGCATTGGAACATAATTCATACATAAAAAACAAATTAGAGGAAAAATCTGAATTTGCTGAACATTGTATGAAAAAAAATAATTGTGTAAAAAATTAAATCAAAATTTTATGTATTGAAAAAGATTGTAAAACGAGGAAAACTTTGGAAAGTCTACTAATTAGGAATACCAAAAAGATGAATATAAATAGAAATGAAGGTGTTCATGTAAACAAATTTATTGTGGAAATGGCCAAAGAGTTTAACAATATAAGTATTTCAAATTGTAAAAATAAGGTGAAAATTGAAGAATTAGGAGAATAACATTTGTAAGTATTGTTGTAACAATACAATTTCATGAATGTCTCACATATGTATCGTTTTCCTCTACTTGTTTGTAACGTATTGTTGTTGTTTTTAGGCTTTGAAAAAGAAAAGAAGACATGTCTTTTCGAAAATTAAGATATGTATTTTAATAAATGTATTGTTTTATACATTTATTTTTGTTTTATTTTGAAGATTTGAAGACTTTTCAATAAATAAGTATTATTTTTTTCGTTTTTTATTAACCACTTCTAATCAAAAGGAAATCTTATTGTAATGGTATTCGAAAGTGAACTTTGTTTTTTTTTCTATTTTCTACAAACATTTTTTTAAATGCTGCATAGATCTATTCGGAATTACTGGTGTTGGCCATATAACTGCTGAAAAGTTTTAATCAGCTGTTTGGTCGGACGGGCAAATAAATAACATATGGTCGATATTGCAGCAATGGTTAAATTCCCTCTGTCTGTTTCACCTGTCAGCGCTCTCGTAACAACAGAAACACTTTCAGTATTCAAGACGAACTCATTACATGTCGGCGTCCTTTCTCCGTCCTTTTCCGATGTACTTTCAAGCGTCTGTTTAAATTTCTCTCGTCAACTACAACCATTTCAGTGACGACAAGCCTTGACAGCGGCCTTTCTGAAGTAATTGTTCCTTGATTTCCCAGCCGTGAATGATAAACCTTCTATCTGGTTGCTCTCTAACTAAATCACTCATTTGCTTTTTCGAAAACAGCAGACATCCAACTAGCCATTTCATTCGTATAATTATTATGTCTCAATTTTGGCATTCTATATCATTTTTCTTCACTTTGGTAGAATTATTCTTGTTTCCGGACTGATTTTATTTAATAGCATGCAAAAATCATTGCTAAGAAGCTGCAAAAATAAGGTTTCTGAATTTTTGTCCATTTTGCTTTTTAATCACTTTTACATTTTGCGTAAAATATATTCAATAAAATGTTTGCAATTGAGTGATGAGAAAATTGTTTTGATAATTACATTTGTTATTAATAAATATAGAAATAACTTTCTATTAATATTGTTCTAATTAGATAAAACGATGTGTGTGGTTTATTATTTTACCAGTTGTAAAAATTAAAACTTTCCATCATAAATTTATATCTTATACGTCAATATTATGAACGTCGAAAGTTAAGTAACATTCTGATAAACTGTATAAGTTGTCGGTAATCACAGTAATTTCATGGAAAATGTTTATTTTTGCTCTACAGTCTTCGTGTTTGTTTGTTTGTAGGATTGAAGCTACTCGACTTATATTGATTCAAGTTATATACTAAATTCATCGTCTAAATCAAGTTGAATTCAAATCAAATCATTTCAATTATTTTAATAAAATCAGCGAATAATTTTTATTTGTGTTATTTTTATTAATTACTTTTGATAATGTTATCAATTCAACATCAATTCAAAGAATAATTTTTGTACAAATTTATGCAAAATTTCTCAAAATTTCGTTTGAAGACTGCGAATTACAAATAGATTTTGTTAAAAGGCTACTTTTTTTTTAAAAAAAAAACCACATCAACATTAGTCTCGATATTGTGAAAATATTTAAAAAAAACAAACACACACATAAAACAAAATACACTAAACCATTGATTCCCAAAATTTGTGTGACTGATGATCCTCTTCGTGAAGCAGCGACTATCCAAAGGCCCACAGTTTCCCAGCCAAAAAAAAGAGGTAGGAGCAGCAATTCCAATAGCGATCGCATAGTGCTCCGCGGCTTCTATTCAGAGCGAATATTAAAATCTTGAAAACTTTATAACTTCAAAACCCTAAACTCTCCATAGATGTGGGAGATCCCATTATAATCATTATAAGATTTATTTCAAGAAGATATCAATTAATTTAAAGAATTATTTAATTATTAAAGAATTAGTTATTCAAGAATTAAAATTAAATTCTTTGTAAGTATCACGTCTTTAAGAAAAATTTTAATGGCTGCATATTTTATCCTCTGAAAATGTTATCAAGCAGTCCATAATGGTCTTTAATTTTGACAGTAATTATATTTAAGTGTAAAAAATAGTTTTTGGAATAGTCTATTTGTTTAAATTCAAATTTTAACAATATTTATTAATTCATTTGTGTTTTCCTTTCAACCAAGTAACTTTGATAACCTTACGTATTCACTTACATTTCAAACGGAAGTGATTATGAGACAGAGCTACATCGTCATTCTAGTCATCTAATTGCCTCATAATAAACAGGAAGGGCAAAAACCCCATCTGTAGAAGTCTTTAAATCCAGAATCACAAGAAATGCAAGTGGGAATCGTTTGATGCAAGGACGAAAATTGAAGATTCGAACACTACATTTAGACGGTCATCTAACTACTTTCATTAACAAAAATAAAAAAAAAAAATATAAAAATCATTTGTATAAAGTAATTAAATCATAACAAAGTAAGAATCAACCAACCAATTTACAAAACTTATTATTGATGTGTATATATCAAACTACGAAAAAAGTAGAGATCAAAGTATCAAAGATCTTGTAGAGTATCTCTTCTTTTATAATAGCTTCATGTGGTCATCAATAGATTTATCTTCTAAATTTATTTAAATCCTATGTTAAATTTGCTAATGTTATCGGACGTTAGGGGAAGCAACATTTTCTGTTATATTAATCCGATTTTTTCTTTGTTTGTTTGTTGGTTTTCTTGCTATATAAAAAAAGATTATATTTCAGCTATCATTCAACCACCTATTTTAGGCATTCTATAATTTCCAGTCATAGAAGTTTCTAGAGTTTCTGGAATAGGACAGATATCTCTATGTTGCATTATTGGAATGAAAAAACAGTATAAAATTCAGCTGATTTTCAGCTTTGTCATAATTAATCTTTGTCATTTATATTATCTACTAGCCGGGTACCTTCGTTTCGCTCCGGAACCCTTGCATATATATCATTAAAAACAAAAACTTTATTTATTTAGCAATTTAATATCGAGATCGGAGAATATACGACTTCCCAGTCCGTTGTAGCTTCTCCGCTTAACTAAGGTATATTGCGGGTTGGCGCCAAACACCTGGGGTTGTCAAAAAAAAGCCTGCTTTTATCTGTCACAGGTGTGATATCTATATAATAGGTATACACATGCGTACTCGAATGCAACGTTAATTCAAAATTTCAAAACTTTCGGAGATTTAAGATTTTGAACAAACGAAAATTTACATTTTTATTTATATAGATAGATAAAGCACGATAAAATTAAAAAAAAGGAGTTCTTGAAATAACTGTTGCTATTTAAAAATTTTTATCTTTTACTTTTGTTTTAAATCAAAAAAAAAATAATTTGACAGAAATGAAAAATATCTCTTTATTTTTAAATTAGAACATCTGCTAAATGGAAAATGTAGAATTTTTTTTTTCCATTTCTAGATACATTACTGAAATCCGCATTATTTACTTGTCTAATTCCGATTACTGTAAATTAAATGAGAGAGAGCTCTCAGATTCATATTGATTATTAAACTAGGACTGTTCGTTTTCACTGCTGATTTTTTCAGTGGGAATTTTTGTCATCTTTTCGTTCTAATTTCTCGACAGTGACTCACATGTAAGACATTCAAATAGAAATTAGATCATTTTTTGATGTTAAATATGAACGCCAAATTTCAAGAAGATCCCTCCAGTGATTCAAAAGTTGTTGGGCGAACCACACATACACACTGACTGATGAGTCTCACGTTTTTAGGGAACTACTAGACTTTCTTTTATCCAGAGTCTCTGGGTAAAAACAAAACAAAAATTAAAATCTTTGGAACCATACTAAATTTGAATGGTTTTCAAATGGAGAATAGCTATGCTTTTCATTTTCTTTTAGTACAAAATAAAAGAAAATCCGTACGCTACAGCGCAGCGACTATAACATTTCCTACGATGCATCAGTTATAAAATTCCGTTACTCTTTTTCTAATTTTTATGTAGATTTGAAATGAAAATAAATACGTCTCTCCTAATCGTAAATTTTGCGATAATGGAAACTGCCTCATCCAAGTCCACGAAATCATTTATTGTGTTATCATTCAGGACATCAAGGGTGTAGAATATAGCTCAGGGCTTCGAATGCAGCACTGTTGAACAATAGATTACACCAGAATCGCAGCTGGGATAATTGATTTGAAATAAATTTATTATTTAAAATTGAAAAAAAAATTGCTGTATTTTATCAAAAATAACAAAAGTGTAAGAATTCCTTTTACATTACAAAAAGTATTTTTTTAATACTTAAAAACTTTATTTTGTTTGCAATGATGTGGGAAAGCAGAATGGCAACAAAACAGAGAGAAAAAATTAATTTTATCCAGACACTTTTTAGATACTGGATACAAACCAATACTAAATACAAAGATTAAAGTACATCTTTGTTTTACTGCAGGTTTTATTCAGTGTAACACTCTTTTTAATAACTAGAGAATGCCTATTTAACTTCTACATCAATTTCTCAAAAACAAAAACAAAAAAATAACCTCAAACAATAATAGATCATCAAATTACATTCAGGGCGAAGAAAAATTCTTGTCTACATTCCGGCAATCTTCTACATCTAGTTACTTTCGAGCACAATGTAAAATCAAGTAAAAATGCGTATCAAATGCTCTTCAAAAGTTATTTCCATCATTCATGAAAGTTTTCTTTAACATTTTTTTATTTCTTTTTAATTTCATAGACAGGAGCCCGTTTTTGTTTAGATTAATTCCCTGTGAAAGGAGAGGGTGGAAAAAAAATACCCTTTTTCACAATAGCTGTCAATTTCAGACTCAAGAAATTTCTGGTGTTGGAATGCGGTGCAAGTGGGAGTTATTGAGTTTTCTAGCTGACAATGATTACCCCACTTCACCGTAATTACCTTTTTATTTCTGGGTTTGCTTGGCGCCCGCGTGTCACCGGCGCAGAGATTTCATTAATTGCATCTGCTCCTAATAAGATACACATCCATCAATGCGGCCGAAAATCGATCTGCGCACGTGACCTTTTATCATGTGACCCCCTTCGGCGATGAGAATATGAGTTGTTATCGCGGCTGTTTGCGCCTCCAGAGTATTTTCTAAGCGAGCAGCTGATAAAGCTAAAGTGGAAAGGAAATAGCTGACAAAAAAAAACAAAAAAAAACATCATGGAACAAATAAAACTAATGATTTTTAATTAGTATTCGCTAATTAGGCAGTGACCCGTGCTTAATGAAAAAGTTCTCTCTACTTCTAATTGTAATAATTATGGTTTATTTAAAAACTTCTGAAGCTTTAAATAAAACAAAGCTGTAAATCAGTATTTCTCAAACTTTTTTTGCTCGCGGCGCACTGGAAAACATAAAAGTTTGGGGGTATGCCGGATACAAAAATTAAAATATAGTAACATGAATATAAATAACTTCAACTGTAGAAAATAACGTTATTATAATAAGTAAGCATGCTCTTGCTGTTGAGTGACCATAGGGGTATTAAAAAATATAAAATAGATTTCTTCTCATTTCTAAAGTACTTTTACTTTAACAGTAATCGCGTCAGACCTAGGCATCTAAGACATGTCAGTGTGCCGCCGCTTACAATTTGAGAATCACTGTTCTACCTAATGCTTGAGTTATTTTGCTTTTCACACTTGGAAAACTCTTTACTGAAAAACAATAGAGAAATTTAAAATGATTTTTCAATTAATAGTAACAAATTATCATAATGAAGGTTAAAATTGTTATTCATGATTTTTTTATCAAAATTATATAGCCATTTGCATATCAGCAAGAAGTTCTAGGAAGTTCTTGAACGAGTAATTTTCTTCAAGCTCTGTATATTCCATATTTTTTAAAGTGAAATCAATATCCTGGACAGTGCTGTTTTTCGCAAATTGTAAAATCTGATAAATATTGCTGTAAAACACCAGTCAATAATGAAATCAATATGGCAATCTTACTGTAAAAGTCCATTTTTTAAAATTACCTAAAAAATTACGATAACATAAGTATAATTATTTTTAATTAAATGAAAGCTTACGCAAAAGCATTCTCATAGATGTCGATAAAACTTTTTATCAGAAGTTACATCTCGTCTGAAAAACATGATTCTTGCAGTTGAAGTACATCCATTCAATGATTAAAAGTTATTAGGAGATACAAATGCAAACGAATTGGTCTCACACATAAATACGCGTGAGGACTTACCAATTTTATTATTTTGTTGTTTTCAAAAAAATTTCTTAAAAATTACTTAATTTTAAGCAATTTTATGATATTTATTTTTCAAAATTAAATTTAACGTAAGCAATGCACAATAAGATTTTGAGAAAACTATAAAAACCTTGTAGGTATATAGTAGCTATATACTGACTCAAATCTTAAAAGATTAGTATTAAAGGTTGGCATTAAATCTAAACAATATTTATTTGATTTGTTTATATGTTTACTAATAAATTATTGTAATGGTAAAGTTTTGGCAGTTATATAAATTTCAGTATCTATTGATAGATCACGATGCATCTGAAACAAAGTAGGTATAGCGATTAGTAAACCAATCACAATTGACTTTGCAACGGCTTCTGATACATAATTTATGTTGAAATATTGCTTTAATTTTATTATTAAAATTATAAATGTGATTGCTGCGAATACAAAAGGCGCAATTGTTCCGATTATTTTGATTGTTGAGCTAATGAGAATTTAATGAGATTTTAATGATATTTGTTTACAGACGGACGGACAAACGGGGAATATAAGGCGTCTGATACTTGTATCAGAAGCCTAAAAGTAAAAATTGGAAACAAAATTACAGTTAGTGTAATTATTGTATAACAACATTATATTTTTCTTTATTGAGAGAAGATTCAGATAGGATTCTTAATAATGTATTGTTCTGGAAAGAGAGTAAACAAAATTTTTCTTGAGAAAAAAAAAACTTTTTTTTCTAAGTTCTCAATACCACTTTTCCTTCAGTGATAAATTTGTTCTATACAATTCCGTATAAATTCAAAGTAAACAATACGAATAAGGAAAATTTTGTTTTACTTTCATTGCATACAATGTAGAATAGCTGTACACCATTAAAGAATGTAAGAAACTTCTCTTTTCTAATGGATCTTAATTCATTCACGGTGATTAGATTTTGACTGCTCTAAATTTTCTGTACTCTAATGAACTTCAACCCATTAACTTAGGAAAAGCTAACAGAAGATTGAAAAAAAAGCTTTCAAAATCACAGTTCTCAGTCTAAATCTCTAAAAATTACTGAATTACTCAAATGTGTTTTTTCAATTTGTAATCGAGTTTTGTATCAGAGATTCTTAAACAGGGAATCTCATATTTTTGGCATGTTCTTCTTCTTGGTTGTACAAAGGAAAATTAATTAATAATTATTATATACAACATCACATTTTTCTTTATTGAGAGAAGCTTTTCAGATAGGATTCTTAATAAAGTAAGAGTAGGCAAAATTTTCCAGACTAAATGTCGAGACTGATGTGGCAGTTAAATACTATTTATTTTAATTTTGACTTTGTTTAAAAACATTTTGATAATCTATTGAAAAGTTAAAAAGAATTGTGGCTTTATCATAATTTATAAAGGATCTTAATTTTTTGGGGAGTTTTTTTCCTGATAAAACCATAATTTATTAGCTTTTTCGGTAGATTTTCAGAAAACTTTTGTGAACGACAACATAAAATAAGTGTCAAGTTCTACATATTTTACATTTTAAAATGAATAATTAAAGTGAAGTTTTCAAGAAATAATGTATACATGTACATATCAATCTTTATTAAAAACTCCAGCTACTGCAACATAGACCAATATTTCGTCTTTATTTTTTCCAAAAACTTCCTCAAGGTTTTGTAATAACATAATAAATAAATAAATAAATAAATAAAATAAAATCAAGTGGAATGAGAAACAACTTTCTCAAACGTTTACAAATCAATAAATAAATTCTATGCAACAAGTTAACAAAATAAAACTATTTGAAACAATAATGAGGATTTTTAATAAGGATTGATATATATACAAATAGAAGAATCTATGATTATACATGTACATGTTTCTAATATTTTATTACATCCGTGTTTGTTAAAGTTATACTTTTTATTATAAATGGAGAATTTATTCATTTTTTTTTGTTCACTGATAAAGAAATCTGAAATTGTCTTCTGTTTTGTTCATAATTGCTGCTGCCATCTAGTAGAAACTATCTATATTAGATTGTATTTTAAATAAAAGATTTTATTTGTTGAGTTTTCGTTTTATATTTGTTTTATATTTCAAATAATAGAATAATAAATAAAGAAATATCCATCTTTTTTTTTATTCTTGACTCTTCTCAATTCAAGCAATGACGAAGAAATAAAAATGTTTACTAAATATGTATTTTTGGAAGCATTAAAACAATAGCTTCATTTTCACATTTAGCAAAATGACTTCCTGACTATTACTTTTTGTTACTAGTATTCAGGTTGGTTCTCAACTGTTAAAACTTCATTCATCAACATTTCAATCACGTAATGTTCTCTGTCATCATGATGTCTTTTCCTTTAACCACTGTCTTCTATTTTTTTTTTGTCTACTTTCTTTTCAATTTCATCTGTCACAATATTTTTTTCAAATCAGAAAAGGATTCTTCAAATGCTTTCACCTTTCTAGAGTCATTCAATGCTTGACTACAAATTGACAATTGATTGTCCTTTGTTGTTTTGGAAGAACTTTGGATACAAAAACTTATGAACATAAGGACAACTATTTCAAGTTTCTTAAATTGGATGAATACAAATGAATTAATTCTTTACTCACAAAAGCCTGACATCTATTAAATAACTTCAACTTAATTTTTATTACATGACATGACTTATTTTATGAGACTTAAAATTTTTTAAAATTAATTGGCCTTAGTTTTCCAGATTCAAATTTTCATAAGAAAATTCAGTAATTATGAATATACTAATTTCGAAATAATTTTTCATAATTTATCTAAAAACACATGTATTTCTAAAAGAATTTTGTTATCTAATTTCTCGGCAAGGACCCATATTGAAAAAGATAAAAGATACATCGTTTCCCTTCCGTAAATCAGAATGTCAAGAAGATTTTTTAAGATATTAAGCGTAGACAACAATCACACACACACTTATAAATATACATTTAGAAATTGATGTTATGACTACATTTCCTACAGTAAGCTAATAATCGTAATATGTTATTTAGATGTAATGTTTGTTAAAGGAATTCCCAATGAATTTAAGCAAAAATTACCGAAGCTTACATATTTAAATGTAAAGTATGTATTTTCAATATTACTTATTTATATAACTTTGTTGCAGTGTTAGGTACAAGCTGAGGTTTAAAATTTTATGTATAAACTTAGATTGATTTAAGAGAATTGCAGACCAAACATCTTCCCGTGTTAAGTCATTGTATCTCACAAACATGGTCACCAAGAAATTATCTGTTTCGACTTGAAAATTCACCGAATTCAACTTAGAAACAATAATCTTGTTAGTATTAAGTTAAATTATGAACGTTATGTTTATAAAATCCTACCGAACGTAATTATTTCAAAGTACAAAATCAGATTTCAAATTCCAAGGCTACGATACCATAGAAAATTTGATTCAAAGCTGACATAAAGATATCCCGCCATATGGCAATCGTGAGTGCCTGTGGTATGTTATTGATCAATCCTTCACCGACCAAACGACAACTTCGTGGTTGCAGTACTTGAATTTAAATAAAGATCAACTGAATAACAGCCATTTTTCCAAATCCATCTTGTATTCTGATTTTCCAATCGATATATCGAGCTTTGAAAACAAACAATGTCAAGCAACATAAAACTACAGATTTACAAAGTTTGTCTGATTGATACTATTTAAATTCTCTTTTTGTGGATCAATATAAAAAAAATGAAAGGTAAATAATAAGACTTCAACAAAAAGATCGATAGTTTTTTTCTTTCTTAAATAATTCTTGCTAATTTTTATAAAAGATCAATTACATGAATTTTAATAGTTATATTAGTTTCTTAAAACTGAAAAAACAAACCATACGTTTACTGAGAAGTAAAGATAATTAAAACAAAAATTATTTTTGACATTTATTTGGGTTTTTTTTTAGTTATCACATGCGATTATTTTGTAGCGTTAAAATATTTATTCTATAACTATCTTCCTTATGTGTAAAAAAAAGAACTTTTAAATATGTTTTAAAGATAGTGATTAATTTTGTATTGTAAAATTTATATATATTGGATGTTTTTTGCGGTCGAAAGGACAACTGCATCATTTGATAGTTCTGTGTAACTATGCTTTGACGAACCATATTGAATACAACCGAAATCTCTAAAAATGAAAAATAACATTTTTCAATGATGGAATAATTTCGCGATGGGATAAGATTGTCAGAAATTTTATATTAAACTAAAATAGCTTATGTTTAATAGGCCTACTTATAATAATTCTTACAATAATAATCCACAATTATTGTTAGGTGTTGTGGGCCCGGTAATATAGGAGTACCCAGATTGAATCTTCACCAAGCTCAGGAATTCTTTAAGTGAAGAACCAGGTTTCCCAGAAGTAAAAGTGGTTGATCAGTGAGCTGTTGATTATTATTGGTTGATTTTTTTTTTTTTTTAATTTTATTAATGTCTCGACTTACTTTCAATGTTATTGCAATTAATTGGTTTTAAACAATTTATTCAAATTTTGCAGAATTTAATTTTCGCACAGATTTTGGTTGATAATAAATTGTTTAATCTTACGTCAAACAATAATTAAGAATTTTTTACGGAAAAAACTAAATTCAAAAAAGTATATACTGTAACTTCTCTTTCAGGCTATTAAATATTAACAAAACAAACAGGACAATAAGGCATTTGATTTATTGTTATTTCTAAGAAATAGATAAAAATATCTAAAGCTAAGATACATAAGCCAATAAATAGCTATAATTACATCATAATATATCAATATAAATAAAGGGGACGTTTGTTGGTTTGGTTGTTTGTTCGCTAAACACTCCTAGGCCCTTTGATCTGTCTGGACCAAGCATTGCAGTACTACTGTTTAGGACACTGTGGAAAAAACGAGTTACCTTGGAACCTGGACCCACCACCCCCTAGGGGTTAAAAAGGGGTTGAAATAGTACCACATATGCAGCTGGTGATGGCAATGACAACTCCACAAATATTGTTGCGCAACAATTGGAATTAAAATATTGTTCTGCACAATAGCGCCACATACGCAGCTTGTGGCGACAATGGGAATTACACAAATATTGTTTTGCAAAATTTGGAATTCAAATATTGTTTTCCATGATAATGCATATACGCACCTGGTGGCGACAATGAAAACTACATAAATATTTTTGTGCGTAAAAGCGCCGCAGATTAACCTGGTGGCGGCAATTGGACTGAAATATTGTTGTGCATAATAACGACGAGGTTTTCGGGATAGAAATAGATTTGTCAATTTATCGGATGATTTTTTACGAACTTCAAAAAGGTTTGATATGATAGGGTTATGACTTTACAAAATTCGAATAATCTGGAACCAGGGGTGTAAACGGGGAGTGAAGGAGTGAAAGAGGTGGGAAGTCCTATATTCTCCGATCTCAAAATTAATTTTATATCTAGAAATCTCGAGTTACAAAATTCGAATAACCCAGAACTATAGGTGTACACGGGAGGGCGGTGAGTGGATTGTTGAATATTACTTCTACGAGGTTATTGGTATAGATATAGATTTGTAATGAGATCAGATCTTTTGAATTACTTTTAGGCTTCTGATAAGGATCAGAAGCCTTATAACCTGACTTTGTCCGTCCGTCTGTGGAGAAGTACCATTAAAATATCATTAAATTATCATTATCAGCAAACGCAACAATCACATTTATAGCTTTATATTTATAACAAGTATCAGTAAGACAGCTATCATTAAAATATCATTAAATTATCATTAGCAACAATCACAATACTTACAAGAATTGCTCCTTTTGCATTCGAAACAATTACATTTATAATACAGCTCCACAGAGCCTTTTGCATTGCAGCAATCATATTTATAATAATAAAGAAGTTAGAGCAATAATTCAACGTAAATTCAACAAGTTCTGGAAGCTGTTATGGAACTTTGAGATAGCATTATTATATTTTCTTATACGTACCAGAAGCCGTTGCGAAGCATTGTGATTGGTTTTCTAATCACTACCCTGTTTATTTTATTTTTTTTGTACCAACCGGGAAAGTTTTGAAATGATCTCGCAATTGCAATTTCTTTACCATTTATGTGGTTTGAATGAAGTCTGTGTTAGATAAAATAAGTTAAGTTGTTAAAAGTGAAGTACTTACCTTCATATTCAAACCTTGAGACATTTCAAAATTACTAAACTGAAATTTAAGCCTCGAACTTTGCGATAACGGAAGTTGAGCGCCATCTAACAATTAAGTGTGATATAACGTGTATAACTGTTTAAAACAATTCTGTGCTATGCGCGTAAACTAAAACAATCAGTTGTTAGTTGCTATGGGAGATTATAAACTCCGAGTTGTGATTTTACGTTTGATAAGATATTGAGCTGTAGTAATTTTTCTGTAATGAAAGATCATTTCAGAAGTCTGTTTGTTCCGAACATACTTGATGAATCGAAGTAAACCCTGTTCCTCAAGTAATGTGAGTATGATTTTCCATTCTTTTTACACACAGATGATAACACAAATGACTCTACTTTCTACAAATGGTTATGGGCCCAGCACGCTTCCACTGCGCGAACTCCACTAATAGTTATGGGCAAGCCAGCAGCGCATTAACGGCACGTTGAAGACTCAATCCACAAAGTTTAGGAAGAGTGGTAGAAAGTCATTTTTCATCTGGAAAGCATTCAGGATGGCCAGCAATATACTGTTGTTCAGTGGAACAAACTACACCAAATGGAGGATGTGTATTAGGACCTAGCTCCAAAAGTACGGATTATGGGACGTCGCTAATTCCCTGTTGGCTGAATTAAGAAGCATGGATGATCAACCGATTAAATTCAAGCTATTGAATAAGGCACAAAAGGCCGTTGGACTCATGCAGGAATCGCTCGAAGAGAAGTACAGAATGTTACTTCAGGAAGTGGATGATCCAAACCAACTACTTCGAGAGATAGAATTAAAGTATAATGTGATTGATCCTTTGAAAGTGACCGATCTGAAACGGGACTTGTACAACGTCAGCAAACTTAGCAGCGATGAGAATTTGCCAGATAACATCTTAAAGATTAAGTTATTAGTAAAAGAAATAGTAGCCAATGGCGGATCTATCCCAGATCATGAAATAAGTTGGTTAATACTTTCGGGTTTGCCGGGAGGATACGATTCGTGTGCCCAAAACATTCTAATAACGCAAAAGGCCAGCAATTACAACTCAGAAGCTGTCATCGAAGCTGTACTACAAGAATATAAGAGAAGACATAGCAACATCAAAGTTGAAAAGAACCCCGTAAGCGAAAGTTACAAGGTCGAAGTACCCACCCCAAGCGAGAGCTCCAAGCCGGTAGACTCTTCGCAATCTAAGAGAGCCTTCAATAAGCCTCGTGACACAAGAAAATGTTACAATTGTGGCAAAGTTGGCCACATAGCTAGATTCTGTAGGAAAAAGGCTGATAAGAGTAGCGGAGAAAAGAATGAATCGTCAAGTTAGACCAAGAAGTCAAAGAACTTATCAGGTATCGTGGTAATGCTCAGAGGCAAGGCGAAGCCAAATATTCGAACAGACTGGTACATTGATAGCGCTTCCAGCAGTAATATCTGCAATAGCAAAGATATGTTCTCCACATTCAAAGAATTCAGCAATCCTACTCAAGTTAATGGGGCATCAAATGTGCCGATTCCGGCTTATGGACAAGGTTCGATCATCCTAGACATTAAAGTATCCGAAGGTCGATCCCAAAAGGTAGAGCTGACTGACACCTTTTATGTCCCGGACATTTCAGTCAACCTCATCTCGGCAGGTGCGTTAGATAGCAAAGGGTGTACACAGTATATTGAGAAAGACACCTACATTGTTAATGATCCAACAGGTAGAAGGATCATGGTAGGTCGTAGATGCAATAACTTATATAAGTTAAATTGCGAGCCAGTGACACCTACACCAACGTGCTGTTTCAATGAATTGAAACACAACAAGTATATGTTGTGGCATGCGAGACTAGCATACATATCAGCTAGAAAGATGAAATTAATACAAACAAAAGGTTTGTTGAAGGGCGTAGACGAGATTGACATCCCCAAAGATCCAAATGATCATTTTTGCGATTCTTGCAAGCAGGGAAAGATGACCAACGTTAATCATCGGAGAATGAAGAGCATCAGATCATCCGAACCTCTTGAGATTGTGTATACAGATCTTTGCGGCCCAATAGAAGACCATTGTGGAAAGAAGAGTTATATCATCACTTTTATCGACGATTTTACTCGAAGAAGCTTTATAGACATCATCGGAAGCAAGGAAGAAGCGTTTGAAAAAGTCAAGCAATTCGTAGCGTATGCTGAACGTTCCAGCGGACACAAACTTAAACACCTACTATCTGATCGAGGAACACGAACAAGAACCTAGCTGATTTTCTCCAAGTTCGAGGAATTAAACATCAAATATCTTCACCCTATTGCCCACAGCAGAATGGAATATCGGAGAGGTTTAATAGGTCACTACTCGATACCGCCAGAACAATGCTGATTGATGCGAAACTTCCGTTAGCATATTGGACGCATGCAGTTCGTTGCGCGAATTATATCATCAACCGTACGCCACATAAAGCTATTCGAGATGATATACCCCTGAACCGATGGTACCATGGTGAGAAGACGCCAAATGTTAGACACTTGAGAAAATTCGGAAGCGTCGCATATTTGAAATTGCCAAAGGTCCGCGTACGCAGCAAGTTTGCACCAAGAACGCACAAGGGAATTTTTCTTGGATATTCACAGTCCACAAGGGGATACATTGTTTACGACGCTGAAGATAAGAAGATAGTGGAGACCAGCAACGTCTACGTTAACGAAAACAGACGAGGGAGCGAGATCCTTAACATTACACGTAATGAAGGCGAAGAATACGATTCTTTACTCATCCCTGAATTAAGAAGTGAATCGGAATCAAGTTCATCCGAAGATAGAGCGAACTCCGTCAAGGAAGCGAGTGACGACTCATCGCAAAGTGAGGAGGATCCGGTGAAGTCAAGTGAAGACGAAAATTCATCACGATCCGAATCATCAGGCAAGCCAGATAGTGATGAAGAGAATTACCTCAGTTTGAGAGGAAGGCAAGTCAGAAGAAACCCCCAAGTTAGAATACACATCAACGAATGTGATATAACCCCCAAGTTAGAATACACATCAACGAATGTGATATAACCCCCAAGTTAGAATACACATCAACGAATGTGATATAACCCCCACAAGTTACTCTGAAGCTTTACAAGAAAGAGAAAGTACAAGATGGAAAGAATCCATTAATGAAGAGCTGGGAAACCTTGAGAGACACAAGACGTGGCTAGAGACGGAAATACCAAGTTACGTGAACCCCCTGACCACACAATGGGTATTCAAGATAAAGAGAGACGCAAAGGGAAAGCTAACAAAGTACAAGAGTCGTTTAGTCGTGAACGGGTACCTCCAGAAAAGGGACATTAACTATGATTGTACATATTCACCCACGCCTAGCTTAACTTCCATTAGGATGCTCATGGCAATAGCAATTCAAGAGAAACTCGACATACACCAGTGTGACGTCAATTCCGCGTATCTCAACGGTACAATTGACCATGATGTGTATATTGAAGTTCCCGAAGGAGTGGAGCTAAAGGACAAGAGATGCAACGGTCTGAAGTTACTCAAGTCCATTTACGGTCTGAAACAGGCCGGCCGTAATTGGTACGAGATCCTAAGAGGTGAGTTACTGAAGAATGGATTCGGTGAATCCATGTATATATTCACTTACGAAGCCAAGAGGGACAAGTGCATTATCCTCATATATGTTGACGACATCTTAATCCTAGGGCTTGAGGGAAAAACCATTCAAGAAATCAAGCAGATTTTGGACCGACTTTTCAAGATAAAAGATTTAGGTGGAGTAAGCAGTTACCTCGGAATGGACATTAATTACGATCTAAAGAACGAGACCTTGACCATCACGCAAGAAAAATTCATTCGAGAACTGTTAAAGAAACAACAGATGTCAGACTGCAAGCCCATGTGTACTCCAATGTTGGAATTAAGTCGTAAAAATCAACACAACAGCGATTACGCCGAAGCACTTGACAAGTCAGAACATCTCAGGTACCGAAGTATTATCGGCAGGTTTTGAGTTACCTCAGCAGCTGTTCAAGACCGGACATAACCTACGCAGTTAACCGATGTTCCGAGAAGAATAATTCACCGTCACAGACCGATATGCAGAACGTCAAACGCATCCTGAGATACTTGCAAGGCACCAAGAGCATGAAGATGACGTTTTCCAAGGGGAAATACGAACTCCGTGGATACACAGACGCTAGTTTTGGAGATAGGAAGAACGGCAAGTCAACATCCGGCTCCGTAATATTCATTGGTACGATTTCCTGGAGAAGCAAGAAACAGAGCACAGTGTCGCAATCATCACAAGAAAGTGAACTCGTAGCTTGTAACGACTGCGTGCGAGAAGTCATTGGTTGCAAGAGGACTCTTGAAGAATTACAGGTAAAGATATTATCTGATGAAACGTCTACGATATATTGTGATAACCAGCCAACGATTCAATTGACTAGGAATCAATTCGAAACCACAAGAAGCAAGCACATCGAATTAAAATATTATGCCATCAAAGACTATGTCAAGAAGCAAGAAATTTGTCTAAAATATGTCAGCAGTCAGGAGAATCCAGCTGATCTCATGACGAAAGCAGTCGGTGGCACAAGATTCCGTGAACTGGTGCAGAAGCTAAAAGTGCTTCATTTGTGAAATTAATTGTTCAAGTCGAGCAAGGTTAAAGTTGAACTTTAGTAATTAAGTTTTACATTATGAAATGGGGAGGAGTTTTGTGGTTTGAATGAAGTCTGTGTTAGATAAAATAAGTTAAGTTGTTAAAAGTGAAGTACTTATCTTCATATTCAAGCCTTGAGACATTTCAAAATTGCTAAACTTAAATTTAAGCCTCGAACTTTGCGATAACGGAAGTTGAGCGCCATCTAACAATTAAGTGTGATATAACGTGTATAACTGTTTAAAACAATTGTGTGCTATGCGCGTAAACTAAAACAATCAGTTGTTAGTTGCTATGGGAGATTCTAAACTCCGAGTTGTGATTTTACGTTTGATAAGATATTGAGCTGTAGTAATTTTTCTGTAATGAAAGATCATTTCAGAAGTCTGTTTGTTCCGAACCTACTTGATGAATCGAAGTAAACCCTGTTCCTCAAGTAATGTGAGTATGATTTTCCATTCTTTTTACACACAGATGATAACACAAATGACTCTACTTTCTACAATTTATATCAAGACATTTCGTTTTTCTAACCCCTACGAAGAACTAAAGCTACAAAAAACTATTTCTTGCTATGCCTTTTAAGTTTACTTGGCTGCATCTGTTTAAAATCGATTGTTCATAAGCTTAATTTTGTAGAAATATATGTAGATATCATATACAAGTATCAGAATCATGTTTTACTTCAATATGGTTCTTCGTTAATTTTACACAACAAATAAAGATTATTTATATATACAAGGTTTTTCAAAAGTCTCTCCGGGATTTCGGAGATCTGTAGCTCACAAACAAACTCGCCTACAGGGATGAGAGCGTGGCAGTGAGAAAAGTACATAATCAAGTTTTCTTTTGTCACATGCTTTGGCTTAGTTTCTCCACTAGGAGGCAGAAGTGTGGAACCATGACGTTTTCAGGTGAACAGAAATTATTTTTTGTTTTGCAACTCTTTAAAAGAGAGTCAATTGTTAGAGTCAATTGCAATATGGTTTTAGAACCAAGTATCATACAGAACCACCGACGGGCAAAACAATACGAGAGTAGTATAGGACATTCGAGGACACGGGCTGTTTGTTTGCCTGAAAACGAACAGGCAGGGCAGGGCTATTGCCTGTCACTGGACCGCGTACGACGAGTCCTCAAAATCAATCCGTCACGCAAGCCGAGAATTACAAATGTCTCATGAGACTGTTTGGCGCATCTGACGCAAAAGGCTCACTTATAAACCATACCGGTTACAGCTACTTCAGGATCTTACTACTGAAGATAAGGATCTCCATCAAGAATTCTGTTTGCAATTTCAAGAACGTCTACAGGAGGAGACGCATAAGATGGTGTTCAGTGATAGGCGTTCAATGGCAAGGTCAATCACCATAATGTGCTTATTTGGGGCACGGAAAATCCTCGTACAACAGTTGAACATATCCTTACAATTCCCAAGGTTAATGTGGTTTGTGCAATTTCATCTCAGAAAGTGATCGGACCATTTTTCTTTGCCTAGAAAAGTGTTAATGGTTTTGTTTACTTAGACATGGTACGGCAATGGCTATTGCCTTAGTTACATGAGGATAGTGACAATTTCATTTTGCAACATAGCGGAGCTCCTCCACATTTTCATTTGGACGTTCGTCGACACCTCAATAACACTTTACTTCACCGTTGGAATGGACGTACGTCAAAGGAAGACTCTGCACTTATTGCATGTCCTCCCAGGTCACCTGATCTCATTCCATGTGACTTTTTCCTCTGGGCTACGTAAAAGATAAAGCGCAACACATGATTTACCAGAGCTTCGACGAAGAATCGTGGCTGCAGTTTCTACCATCGATGTTGCAACGTGTGTGTCAAGAAATAGATTAAAGAATTGATGTTTGAAGATTTCCCAGAGGAGGACATATCGAACATCTTTATCGAATAGCTTAATGTTAAAAACTTGATTATGTACTCTTTTCACTGACACGCTCTCGTCTCTGTGAGCGAGTTTGTCTGTTAGCTCTAGACCTCCGAAATCCCGGAGGGAATTTTGAAACACCCTGTACAGTGATTGACTGAACAATAATCAAATAATTGACAAGAATTTAGAGAATTTAAATTAAGCTCCTAAAGTAATGGATAGATTTCAAACCTTAATACATTTAGAACTAAAATATTTAATTTCTAAAATTCCAAATCAAAAACTAATTAAATTGATTTCACTATACTTTGTATTAAGGGAAACGGAGGATTTAGTATTAACAGCACTTTCTTAGAACAGAAGAAAGAAGTATTTCATTTTGTACGTTAATCTGAATATTATATTCGGGTGAAAGGTTTCTTCTTTTTATTAATAAAAAGTTAAAAAAAAAGTAAGATAATCCACCAATACACTCTTCTAACCCAATTGGTAGTTGATATGAGATATGAAGTTGATTTCTGGAACCTTTGCTTATTGCCTGTGCCGGACGGAAATTGGACTTAGACTCGATCAAGTGAATTCTGCAGTATAAATCAACAGCTCGAGGAAGAAATAATCCTGAAGACGAGGGCAGTTACAACTAAGCAAAATTAATTCCCATAGTGATTTGAAGGAATCAGACGACCATGTCACATCGTTCGTTTGTCGGTGAAAGAGTTTACGACACTCGCCATTAAAAGAACATCGTAAATCAACCGAGAATTGATTAACTGGAAAGAAAGAAAGGTTTTTTCTAAGTGTGACATTTCTTGGTTAAAAAGAAGTCAAAGAATGGTTTTATTAGAGATTCCTAGGTTTTACTTTTAAAAAAAAGCTACAAAAGAAAGTTGATATTTTACTTAGAAGAAATGAAGTGTTGTTAACTGAATTGAACGAACTAATCATTTAATTGGTGAGGGTTCACAGAATTTCTGTGAAAAGAGTAACTACTAAAAGAGAAACTTAAAAAAAAAGCTTATAACTACATAACAAATATAATACAATAATCTTGAATGTATAGTTTTCAACGAAAATCTATTTATGAAGCTTTATAATCTTGAGATGCCTATAATTAGCTTTAGAAAAGCTTTAACTTTAAAAAAAAACAAAAAAAAACCACTTATCTATCTCAGTCACTCTGTTCGAAACCAAATATTGCTGCACGTTGTCTGTTTCTGTGACTTACCTCGATTTCGGAGACTCGTTACTCGAGTTGTAACAGTATGCAATGCTGAAACTCTATTGCACGACATTTTCTGAGCAAATTTTTCTGTTGGGTTAGATTCACACTTCTAGTTGAAGAGACCTTGAATATGAAGCAATTCAAATTTGACATTTTGGTACAGCAATACTCTTTTTTTTATCATTCCTGTAGATAGTTCCAAATGGTATGTTTTAATTGAACAACGCTTGGCCTTGTACAGCACTGATTATACAACAGCTCCTTAGAACTTTTATGATTTTTTTTTCTCTATCTTGGTCTACAATTCGCTAGAGTTTTATCTGTTTAAGCATGTTTGCAATATGGTTGTCTGTTGCCTCTTTCGTGAATTTCCAATAACTTAAGATAATTCGCCGAAAGATATGTGGCATTCTTCAAGTGACCATCTAAGGATCGTTCCGTTTGATTTGTGCCACATTAAAGTTATTTATCCCATTGAGTATAAGTATTTGTGAAGATACTTTATTACTTACATCTCATAAGTTGTATCGTTTACTTATTAATAGAACATAAAAGTTTCATCCTAAAGGGAAAAGTCCATAGATTCACTGTATAAATAAAAGTATAATCTGATTGACAATTGATCCTTGTCACTATATTACTATTTTAAATGTTTAATGGCACAATTTTGATCCTTTATATAAACTAGTGCATAAAATTAATCTATGCAAACCAAAATTTGATCGTACTTGGCAAGTATAAGTGAACCTCCACATTTAAAATCCTGATGTTCTAGTTATTTCAGTCTGCATTTTACTTTTTAGTGTTGAATCTGACACTAACGTACATACAGCATCTATATATATATATATATATATATATATATATATATATATATATATAT